>CM067320.1:32010931-32403234 GCA_034231615.1 Meghimatium bilineatum
AATACGAGAGATGGTTGTGGTTATCATCTCACAACCATATTTCACTCGGACATGCTTGTTGTGGTGTAGTCATTTCTACTCGTCGTATTTTTATGTGTTTATGTTTTGTGCGTATCTTGACAAAGGCCTTTTGGTTCGAAACGTCTCCCCTTAGTTTACTCTGTCAGGGTTTGATCCCTTAGCCTAAAGTACTCATGTACTAACTCACTTAGACTGGTGGGTTTGATATTCACTTATACAGTCGATGAGCAATCTGCTCGGGGATACTGTGAGCACATTTCAGTGGAGAGAATTGTAAAAGAAATATTAATCATGACCTGTCCAGCGAAGCAACACACACACACACAATTTATAACCGTGACCGAGTATGATTTAGGAGACCGGTCAACTAAAACGTAAATATGAGCTAGTTTCCGATTTGTGTGCGATCTATTGGTTGGCCGTGACTATTTTTGGAGAATCCAAATATGTAAATAGCGACCAATAAAAAATCCTACAATTATTAAAAACGTTTCAAACGGGCTCCAAATTAATTTAGCTAGAAGGCCTGTAGTACTGTAGATAGCCATGTTATAACACTCCGAGCGAAAGTATTCACAGTCCATACCACGAAAAAAGGGTGACAGAAGACAACCACAAATATTGTGTATTCGATACTAAGTGTAACGGATACTGTTGTAAAAAATATCTCTAACAGTCCATTCCTGCACACATAAACACTTCTTCTTCTTCTGCGTTCGTTCTCAAACTCCTGCAGTTCAGCAGGATGTAGTCCGGAGAACGGAATGCGTTGTGGCATGGTTTACAGCATTGCTGCGATATATGCGCCTTTCATCCTGACACATCCGACTTCAGCATGGCTTTTGGTCACTGACCTTATATGGGATGGGACAGCCAACTCCATCATATAACCTCCTTAGTCGTCTTTTACGACATGCGTAGAAGGTAAACAGTGTTGCTATTCTTTGCTCCCCTTTCGGACCCCGGCAGCACACGTGCGATGCATAAACACAAACTTGTAAAGATGTCCTCGGTAAGACACAACAAATATCCAACTAGTATGGAAATATTTACAAAATCCCCGAAAACACTTCACTAACTGGCAGTAAGGAATGGAGCAGGTGGAATTTTTATAAGACTCAAAGATGAGAAGACAATATCAAAAGCTTTTCCAACCGGGAAATACTCCTCTAACTTTAGAGCAGAAGCAGTTGCACTCCATCAAGCACTGAAAGCCTTCACCGAACCAAGACCAAAGAAGATAGCCGTATTCACAGATTTCAAAAGTTTCAATAGATAGATAAAATAATACTGTATTGTATCCATGTTTTCCAAAACCTAGCAATGGGGCGACTGAAAAGAAGCAGCTTTATCCATCAAGCTAAACGACTCTGTAGACAACTTACAGACCTACCTGAAGTTGACAGCCCCTTAAGGTCTGTACCAGAACAAACCCCATGGAGTGAAAGGCATGGAATGCCAATATACATTCAGACCCATGTGAAAGGAATACTAAGCGAGGACGAACTGAACAGTGTGCAGCGGAGGACAGTCACCCTCAGTTTCCTGGATGAGGAATATCCACAAGATATATGGGTCAGAGTATACACAGATGGGTCAGCACAGAATGCTGTGAGGAATGGAGGTGCAAGTGTATATATAGAATATCCACACAAGCCTAGAGATACAATCAGAACACCGACAGGAAAATTCTGCAATAATTATGATGACTTAACAGACTTGAAAAAACTACTTAGCGAATTGTCTTACCAGTATAGGGTAACCATGCAGTGGATACCCTCTCACTATGGAATACCAGGAAATGAAAAAGAAGACCAACTGGCTAAGGAAGGTGCACCCGAAGACCAACCAGATATACCAATCACCTACCATCAGAAAAAAAACAGATGATCAAGTCAATAAGAAAGCCACAAACACCAACACAAGATGATTATCACATTATGAACAGATCAGAACAAGTTATAATTCTACGTCTCAGAACAGGACACAACCGACTCCGCAGTCACATGTGTACAAAGTTCAAGAGTGGCAACACGGCCATGTGTACATGTGGACAGGCAGCACAGAGTGCCAAACATATACTTCAAGAGTGTTCTGAGCATGAAACGCTGAGGCAGACATATTGGCCAGAGGAAACAACACTGGAATCAACGCTCTATGGGACATTGTATGAACTACAAAAGACAGTGAGTTTTATTAAGGAGACAGAATTGCAGATATAGACATGTTTCAAGTGAACGAAAGAAGAAGAAGAAGAAGAAGTATCCATGTTTTTATGTGCATGTTTAACGTAACATGATTTGTGTATAGTAATTTTATGATTAAATACAGACATACAATGTGCGTTAATTTTTTCTTCTTGTTTTCTTCGGTCTCCAACTCTTGCAGAATAGTAGGATGTAGTCTGGAGAATGGAATGCATGATTTAATGGTTTACAGCTCTGCTGCGATATCTGCACATTTCGACTTGATGCATCCGACTCGAGGATGGCGAGTGGGTTACTGTGATCTTTCCTTGGATGGGGCAGCCAATTCCATCCCCAAAACCTTCTTAGTCGCCTTTTACGACATACATGACAGGCTACTGTGTAGTTTTTCTTTACTCCCCTGTCGAGTCCCGGCTACACGTGGGATGCATTCATGGAGTACAATAATTATACGAGACACATATTGTATGTACACTGTATCCAGGATTTTCTTTAGCGCCTCTTCTCCTCCCATCCACAATTGTTACTTGAAAAATAATTGTAGAAAAAGTGTCGTGTCTCGTTAGATGTCAAATATAAATAACCGAATTGTCAGAGAAAATTCAACAAAGTGGAGAGTGCAGCAGTAACCAGACAAAGTGGAGAGTGCCGCAGTAATCAAACAAAGTGGAGAGTGCCGAAGTAACCAAACAAAGTGGAGAATGTCGCAGTAACCAAACAAGGTGGATAGTGCTGCAGTAACCAAATAAAGTGTTAAACATAGTGTTTAATGTTTATATGTTTCTTGAAACTGGTCCCAGTTGGACCGTAACATAGACAAAGGCCATTGTTCGTTTGTTTATTGCTATTTATTTGTTTTTTACATTGCTGGTTTGGCTTTAACAGTAAGTAATCCTAGTACTTTAAATATTATCTTATCGTTCGTTAGCAGTGGCGTATACTAAGCATAAGCAAGGCAAGCATTGCATGCCTTCAAGAGTTGCGAAAATGATAAACCAGTCAGTGATCTATCCCCCATCCAAACTTAGCCCTTGCAGCATTGCTCAAAAATATATTTTAAAATATTTTTCTCACAAATCTGAATTTTTCCGAAAATTAGTGCTGGCAACACATATGAAAGTTGAAGTGGCCGCACTGAAGCAATTTTGAAGTTGCTTTCGTTAAAATAGTCCCTTTACATATAAGCGCAGTGATATACTGTGTATTTTTTTATAACCTTGTCTCCAGAGTAAGCTTGCGATGAAAAAAAAATTAATACATTTTATGATTCAATCACTATTATAACAATTTAGCACTGGCAAATAATAAATTGATTGATGAACATTTATTTACTGGTGTGAAACAGTGCAATTTCTATGTTCTAGTACTTTTATTTGAATGTTAAACTAATGATAACAATGCAAGCAATTATAATCTTGATTGCATACACACACACTTGTTTAGTAAGCCATTTCTGGTCACTTTTGGTACACGTCACGTGATCTTACTCAACACACACGCACATTTACACAGCGATGAGGTTTCGAATTCAAACCTTAAGAATTCAAAACTTCAAACGTGATTTTAATCAGCTGATTTTTAATATTTTGTGTTTGTACAGAAACATGTGTATTGCTATTGTTAATTACTAAACTTAGTATATTTGTTTACTGTGGTGGTTATTATGGCTGATTCTATTAATGATGTTGTTGTAGATTTATTTGAGCGACCGTTTCAATCGCGAACATTTAATGAAAAATTGGACTTGGTAAAAATGGGCAGACCGATTCCTGCGTTAAGCAGTTTGAAACGAGAAGGAACAAAATGTGTCCGTTCATTTAACAATGATTTATATAAGAAAGTCGTTTGGCTTTGTGGTTCGGAATCATTATGTAAGTTATTTTAATATTGACAATTCCTGCATCGTCGTCTTCAGTGGAACGTTCGTTTTCTGCATTAAAACGCATTAAAAATGTCATAAGGAACTCGCAGGGGCAATGTCGTCTTTCTGCTCTATCAATGATGTCAATTGAAAAAGACCTTCTTGTAGAGATGAAAGGCAATGATGACTTTTATAACAAAGTAACAGAGGACTTTAGCAGAAAGAGCCGCAGAATAGAACTGAACTTCAAATAACTGGGTGAGTAGAAAATTATCATTTTTTAAAAGTTGCATGCTCTCTTTCAGACCCCAGGATACGCCACTGTTCGTTAGATATCCAAATCAAACAAGTTTACGGTTTTTTTATTACTCCGCCAAAAGTGGTTCACTGTAGTATTTAAAAGGGCGGAAGTTGACTTGGTGACGCCCATCTCTTCTCCGAAACTTCGCTTATCGACAAGTATAAATAACATAACTGTTATTTTACATCATTTTACCGGAGTAAAGGAGAGCAGAAAATATCAAAACTGCGTCTATTGTGTATACAGTAATTAATACAGGAAGAGATTAACAAAACGGCAGTATATCACAATCAGGATGCAACTACCAGCTCATACTGTTATACCGGAGTATTTTCTTGGCACTATTTACGTTTAGTAGGTTTCCCGGCTTTCTGAACTGTACGCATATAAATCTGCCTGCGGCGGAAAATAAATCTTATTCCTTGGCCGTCACAGACGTGCCCTTTATCTCATCACAAAAGAGCATGAGGAAGTTATTTCTTCTTCTTCTTCTGTGTTCGTTCTCAAACAGGATGTAGTCCGGAGAACGGAATGCGTTGTGTTATGGTTTACAGCATTGCTACGATATCTGCGCCTTTCGGCCTGACACATCCAACTTCAGCATGGCTTTGGGTCTCTGACCCTATATGGGATGGGACAGCAAACTCCATCCCATAACCTCCTTAGTCGCCTTTTACGATATGCATGGAAGGTAAACAGTGTTGCTATTCTTTGCTTCCCTTTCGGACCCCGGCAACACACAGGCGAGGAAGTTAATGAAAGTAATAAAAAAGAGAAATGTAATAATCGTATTAGCTATCATCATCATCGTCGTCATCACAACCACATTTATCATCATCATTCTCATCTTCATTAAGACGCAGGAAATCGACAGATCTGAGGTTAAAGATAACAACAGAAAGAAAAACTTGTTTAACTATCAACATCCTGTTTTGTTTCTTCTTTTGCTAGCCGTTTAAAAAACGAGCATGCTAGAAATCACACAAGACCTGTGTTTTTATGCGCGGCAACTGCACATTTCTCGTGTCTTTGAAGAAAATTAGATTTCCTTTGAGTGGCATAAAAACCTGGCAGATAAATCTATCTCACATGACAATGGATGTAACTCATGAAGGTATTTTTCACCGCCTGGATGTATCGTGCGTACAATGGATGTTACAATGTATAATGTTTACAATGTGCGTAACAGTACAGAAAAGCTGCGCTTGCAATCTCTTTTTCTTCCAAGAAAACCGCACTCAATTCTCATACAGCGAAATTAAAGTTAATACAACTAGAATGTTCATAAATTACGTCAATTATAGGGATGGGGGAGTAAGAAAAAAATTGGATTTTTAACAAGTGGGGGGGGGGGGGAGAAAGAAAAAGTTGACTTCAACGATAATGTTGTTATATACAAATTAAATTACATTTTTAAAAGAATGTAATCTTCTTCTTCAGCGTTCATTCTTATTCTGCCACTGGATCTCCCTTGTAGCAAGACAATGGTCCTACTAGATTTCCAGCAGAATGTAGTCTACAGAATGGATATGCGTTGTGTTGCCGTTTTACTGGCCCGATACATCCGTTTTCGGTGAAGAATGAGATAACAAAATCATAATTTGTTCCTAACTTTTTCTGCATACATTTTTTGAGGTTGTGGAGGATTTGTTTGACATAATTAGGCAGACAGGTGAAGGGTTCCCTGATTTATTGGCAGGTCTTGGCAAAAAGGTGTGTGTGTGTGTGTGTGGGGTGAGAGGGGTGGGGGGGGGGGGGCTGGAGTAAAAAGTTGGTCAACAATTGTTAACGCAATTTATTGAACAGCCCTAGCCCTATATTTAATTTCTTCGTCACATAAGGAAACCAAATATTCATGGTTGCTACAGGTTCCTGTTTGGTCGTATTTATCTCTTAATGCGTCCTGTATTGCTTGCTGGGCGTGTTTCTCTAGAAGATCAGATCTGGCATTTCTTTCATCAGACATCTGGTGAGACATCACAAACGTTGCTCGTAAACAATTTGCAGATATCACACTGGTTTTTACACGTAATGTAACATAATTTCCTAATGTTTTTATACGTAATGGTACATAGTTTCTTAATGTTTTTTTATACGTAATGGAACATGGTTTCCTAGCTTAATGTTTTTATACGTAATGGAACATAGTTTTTTAATAAGAACAATACTCCCATGAGGTGGAATGACAAAATAGGAGACTTGAAAATTATATTTTAATTAATTGTGGCACATATGGGATACTAATGGGATATTATTCATATTGTTATATTACCATATATGGAATATTATTATATTGGATATTATATAATATATTTATACATATAGTATATGATAATATATGTGATATGGGATAATATATATGGGATATAAATACGAGGATTTTATTAATATTGTTATATATTCACATAATGCGAAAATTATAGTAATATGACATAGTTTCTTAATGAGTACAATACTCTCATGAAGAGGAATGACAAGAGTGGGAGGTTTGAAAACATATCGATCATACTCACCAATCGCAGGCGATTATCTTCTCGTTCACAGTTTAACATGTCTACACAAGTCTGGGTTTGTAGATAAATTCTAAATCAGGGAAGTGTGGTAGATTTTCTTTGTATGTTGCAAGTCGTGGAAATACCGCTCAGATTAAATGTATTTTTTCCCCGTCGAAATGCAGCTCCTAACAATGTATTTTGGTTGGTACCGCATAATGCGGCCACCTCTCTGCATCATAACACGGCACGGCTCTTTTTGAAAGCTCCGTAAGGTAGACATATAGATTTATGTGGATGTCTGTCTGTGTAGGCCAGTTTTCCTACCTCAACTGGTATATTGTAATGCAGCCTTGCAGGATATGTTACACGGTCGTTCTGCCTGCCCACATTAACACAGATATAATGGAGCCAGTCTTAGTCTACTTGAGTGACTGTTTGATCTGTTGTTTCCTATCCTTATGTGGAAGATAATAACCCGCTCAGCTCTATCAATAGTAATAGTTGTCTTTTGTGTGGTCGACTCCCTAATATCTTTGAAGAGAGTTCTCATTTTCGGTTGGTGATTTCTTGGCATTTTTGTTCGTGTGTGTCTCCATCTTTTTGTAGCATATCTGCCTTTTCATATCCTGGTATGTCACAGTGATATGGTATCCACTGTAGTTTTACTCATCCTTGGATTCTCACTTCTAGTACGGCTTCCTTAGATCTAACAGTTTAGCGCTGTCAGAAGATTATAGGACAGACATTGAATTAGTAAGAAGCAGCAAATGTTAACATTGGCTTTTTGTGTTTGTAATTATTTCTGCAGCCAAGCTTATAGGGTATGCACTTCCGCAGAGTAGTTGGAGTAGAATATTCCAATTGATGAACATGTGGATTAATTTTCTATTTCGGAATATTTTATGTGCAATACAGCGCCTCAGTTCTTCACTGCTGTCGTTTCGGATCTATCAGTATCCAACCGTCTCTGGGGGTACATATCTTCAATCATGCTGCATATGTTGTTTTTTGTGTGGAGAGTATTCGACTCTTTCATATCGTAAGTATTGTTTATGGTGGTATTGTTTATGGTGGTATTGTTTATGGTGGTATTGTTTATGGTGGTATTGTTTATGGTGGTATTGTTTATGGTGGTATTGTTTATGGTGGTATTGTTTATGGTGGTATTGTTTATGGTGGTATTGTTTATGGTGGTTCTGATAGTGATATTTTGAAATTGCTCCGACGGGAAAGTGACGGTGTTATTTCTCTTGTGTATGTCTGATAATTCATCCTTGTAGTATGTGTTTAGTTTTTTTGATCGGTGAATAAAACTTCTTCTCCTCAACCTTCTACTGGCAAGGCCACTAAATGTTGTCTTCATTTGGTATACCGGCATATTCTTGTACTTTTATGCTTCGATCATGGTCTTAGTGTCCTGCCTGAGTGGCAAGGGTGTGATGAGTGTAATGTTTCCATTTTATTTGTGATGGTTCCCATAATTAGATGAAGTGCTTGATTTTGTACATTGTCCAGAGCTTGTAGATGCGAATTGGCTGCTGAAGTTCAGGCTGGTGATCCATTTTCTAGTACTGGTCTAATAGACTTTTCGGAGAATACTTCCATTTGCTCCCCATCTTGTGCCTTTCTTCATCAAGGATATCTTCCTGGTTGCTTTTTGCTCAGTGGTTATTAGGTGTGGTTTCCAGGTGAGTCGCTTGTCTAGTTTGACCCCTAGATATGTAGGGTTCTCCACGTGTGCTAACATTCCATTTATCCGTAGATTTGTTTTTTCTCGGTCGTTTGAAAGTGAGAAGATGGTTGTCACAGTTTTAGAGAGGTTGATCTGGGCTTCCCAGTCAGATGCCCATTTACTTAGGGTGTCAAGTGCGCACTGCATTCTGTTTTTCGCAGTGGATAGGTTGCCTGCCACACTCCAGGCAGCATAATCATCTGCATGAAGGGCCTTTGAAATATGATGTGACATTTTCTTCACTGTTATGACCTTCATTGTGATTCTTGCTTTCCGATTGTGTAGGAAGGATCGTATCTGCATCCACTTACTAATTTTATCCATATCTATGGGTGGTAAATACGGTGGACACTTTCTTCACCTGAAACGCATCTTCAATGATTTACGACAGGGATGTTATTTGATCTTCGGTATTGAGTTCTCTAAATTCAAGTTGGCTGGATTAAACCCCAGCTCCGCTTCAAGGAGTTGGTCTTTTGGGCAGGCAATGATGACAACAGTTTTTCTTAATTATCTTGCATCTCTCTGGTGTGTCCAGGGATAGATGAGAAGTCAAATTCTGGCATAGAATGACCTGCTTTATATGGGAAACATATTTCCAGCGTTGGGCATTTGTGTGTTTGTTGTTCTATCCTTTTAAGCATCCTACGAAATGTGTTGCTTTACAACATTGCAAGTAATTTTATTGGCAGTGCTGTGCCATATTGGGGGATTCTGAGCGACGGATTTCCAGGATGTGATGTTGACGTTGAAACTCTTTAGAGACACGGAGTCTTTTAAGCGTATCTTCTGTTCACCAACCATTGGTAAGCTCACCATAAATCAGCTATTTTAGAGTGAATTTTCTAGACATACACACATGTCCGACCATCATGACTTCATCAACATTGAATGAATGCTTGCGGTATTGACTCTAGTGAGACTTCAGATCAGGTACTTTCTGTTACGCTTTACATCAAGAAGTCTGTGGATACAGTATGTGTACAAGAGATTTAACATTTAACGCGCGGCCGTAGAGTACGTTCGACAACAGCTTACACTATCTAAAATATCTGCGGTCCAGTGTACAAGCCCCACAAAGGCCCCGTGGCCAGGTCCCCGGTAATCAATAAAAGAAGCCCCATTTTTTAAATTTTGGTTACCAGATTATTTGAAATCTGGCAAGTTATTCAATTGACTTCCATTTTTTCAGCAAATGTAGTGGCAACGAATCTCAGTGAAATATCGACATTTTAGCAATATCTTGACAATTTCAAACCATAGCAGCGCCATGATGTGAATCGGTTTTTTTTTAAGAAGTTTGTTTTATCGTATTTTCATTAAAATCATCACGGATTATCATCTGAAAATAGATTCCTGAGAGGCAAGTTGATAATCACACTTTTAGCCATTCCTATTCTCCTTTTAACTTCTGTTTCACATCTGCCATCATTTGTGACTATGTGTCCAAGATATTGATACTTTTTTTTACTTGGTGTAGTTTCTCTCTCTGTATGTTTATGTTTACCGTCTCGTACTACACACACACAAACAAAACTTGCACTATTATATGCAGAATACATTTTTTATTTATACGTACAAATATTATTTAAATATCTCTAACAACAAAAAAGTTATAGCGTTTTCAAAACCTATTACGTAACATTGCCAAAAAATAATCCAGTGGCAGAAGGAATTAATACTCTGACATGCGTTCTGTGCACTGTGCAGGTCTCACATGCATGTATCAAAACAATGAATACAATGACGCGATATACTTTCAATTTTGCGGCGAGACAGATGCTCTTTTGTTCACACACATTTTCGATCAGTCTGACAAATGCAACATTCGCATTGAAGATTCTGCAGTTAACTTCGGTAGCAACGCTATCTACTCAAGAGAATGCCCTTGTACTACCGAGACAGTTGAATACGTCGACTGGTGAGAAATAATCAAATAAAGGGAAACAATCAAATAGTGGAACACGAGTTCCAAACAAGAACCTTTGAAACTGAAAAAGGATCATATCACTTAAAGATCAAGCTAAAGAGAGAAACTAAACGATTGTACGTGGAAAATTGTGAAGAAAGTCTCACAGGTAAGCAGGCAGAAGTCTCCTTTGACAAAAATCATTGGTTTATACAATAATAGTATTATTGGTAAGAGCAGTAAATCGGTAGGAAAGATGGAACAAGATCTGGTTCTATGCTGGAAAAAGTGAATTTATGCAAACTGATAATTATATCAAGGGACATATTCTTTTCAGAACGTTGTCTTCATCGTGGATACTCTGAACCTCTCTCTATCCTGGACAAGCAGGCATGCATTGTCCAGAATCATGTGCATACCTTCTTCGTTGTAGATGTTCCATCGTCTTCTTGGTCTTCATCTTCTTCTCTCGCCTGGCACTCTGCCATCCAGAGTCATCCTTTCGATACTATCATGTCGCTTTAAGTGCCCAAAATATTGTAGCTTCCTTCTTATGATAGTATTTAGAAACCACTCTGCATTCAAATTGATAATCAGGAAGTTAAAACAATTGTTGCAAAAAAACCAAATGATCGAAACATGGTATCCCTGTATCCGAGTTTAACGTCTCACAGCTCTATTTTGGTATCTATTCGTTCATATGTTATGTTTCTATTTCCGGGTTATACAATCTGTACTCTCATCTCTATCAGTCTTGTGAGCGACCACGAATCACACTTTAATGAGCACATAATATATCTCAGTGTATTGATTATGTCAGAACAATCCATTTATGTATCAATGAATTATGTATCTTTCAATACTGTGGGTACTCTCATCAGTTAGGCAGCTCGTCATTAACCTCATGACTGGAGACGAAAATGAAGGTAATCTTTCTACTAGCAGATTGCGCCAACAATTCTACTTATTGTCTGCGAATGGCTCTAATTTCAACTCTACGGAGCACGCTGAGCCCTGGTAAGCGCCCTCGCGGATATGTTATGGATGAAGATGTGAAAGATGAAGAGTTTAACTGAAATTAGTTTATTCTACGAATATTAAGAATATTCTGAAGATCACAATGACCTACACAAATACATACACAGTTATGCGGATTGTTGATACTTGCACAGTTCCCTGCTTGATGTCTTCACAGTATGCATGGAGTCACACACCCCACCCATAATGTTTATCTTACAAATGTTATCGGTCTAACCTTTCCCGTTGAAATATTACATCTCTTCATGTATGCTGCTCCAAGTTGGTATCCTGCAATCACACCTGTGGCTAATGAAACCTTGTATAGAAAATAGAACTTTCAGAGTAGCGTAGGAGTAGAGTTCAGGATTTTGTATGCCGACATTCTGTATCGCCAATACGTACGTTTTCCCTACTACGTGTATAATTGTTAAATACGTACTTTTACAGTATACGTGTATAATAGTTAAAATAAGTAATTTTACCTTCCACGTGTATAATAGTTAAAATAAGTAATTTTACCTTCCACGTGTATAATAGTTAAAATAAGTAATTTTACCTTCCACGTGTATAATAGTTAAAATAAGTAATTTTACCTTCCACGTGTATAATAGTTAAAATAAGTAATTTTACCTTCCACGTGTATAATAGTTAAAATAAGTAATTTTTCCTTCTACGTGTAAAATAGTTAAATAAGTACTCTTCTCCTTTGTGTGTATAATAGTTGAAATTTGTGTATCGACTTTATTTATCATTGATAAATGTGTGTCAGCTCAATAATCCATAAATTACGTTAAGAATAATTAGCTACGTTTTTTTAAAAAATTTTCCCTCCTCCTTTTCAACAACTGATAAGAATAGACTGATTCACACCCCATTGATAAGTTAGTCAAAACATCATCATTACTGCAAATCAAGCCATAGGTCCAGGAGTGCTTGGATCTCTGCCTCAAGATATCCCAGGGCGTGTAAGGACGGAATGCACCTTTTCTGTAACCGATTTACCAGTCTCCTATGGTTACTCGCGTAACGTTCTTATTTAGCCACACCCCTCTTAACATGATATTCATATAGTCTTCTCAGAATTAAATGTTTTAAAAAATTTGTCACATTTGTCACTCATTTGATCTCCATAGGGCATTTAGAACATTAGGAAAAATTGGAAGAAAGAATAGCACCACTTTACTGTCTTGCATGTCGTATGAGGCGACTAAGGGGGTTAGGAGTGGAGTTGGCAGTCCAGTTCCATAGAAGGTCAAAGATCCAAAATATATGTTGAAGTCCGATGTGTCAGTCCGAAAGGCACAGGAAACATAGTCACATTTTAAACCATAATACAACCTATGAACGCCGTGCCTGCAAGCCTGTATGCACGTTCATTTCATCAAACACCGTATGTCATGGCACAAATTTAGCTGTGTGACAGACAGTCGAGGTTGTCGGGAGTCGGACAAGGAAATTGACGAAGGATAATACTAAAATCGACTGTCCTTTTTTTGCGCAGATAGTACTTGTAAAAAGTAAAGAAGAAAATAACTGCTAGTAAGTGTTAACGAAACAGAGTTACTGACGGAGTTAGTTAGCATGAATATTCAACCAATCGTTACCGAAGCAAGAGAATGGTAGGGGAGAATAAAATATTGCCAAAAACTGTTAGTTTGAGAAAGGATGCGTATAGACTAAAATATTCTGGAAAAGATTGTTGACATCCTTGAATGTCACAAATTAGAGTAAAACTATATTAGTTGGAAAATATTTGCGGACAAAAACGTAACTACACATGAGTATTCAGCAAATTGAGATCCAAAAATACGTCCAAAAACGTGAACATAATAGATTTTAATCATTCTTGAGTGATCACTCGTTTATTCGCCATCAACTAAGTAACAGTTCATCCATGTAGCGAAGGATTAATTGGGGAACTGTCCATGAAACAGTACATGGTACCTCGAACTTTATAGTTTTATTAAGAGGATTATTGGGAAGCAAGCTGTACAACGTAATGTCAGGAGAATTCGTCGCTTGTTGGTTGTGTTAGGAGCTCCTATGTTATTGTAAAGTGTTAGAGTGAATATTGTCAATTCCAGTGTTATAGATAGAATATTAGATTTAGGAGTGAGTAGGCATATTTTGTGATAGTCTTCTATATTAGAAGTAAAATAGCAGTAGAGAGGTTAGTAATCTGTTTATATAAAATGAATACATTACTTAGGTATTTGTATAGGTCGTCGATAGCGTGACACCATGTATGGTTCACCTTTGATGAAATTATTTATGAAAGAATATACTTGTTCCAGAATATGAAATATTCTTATTGTTTGGCCAGAGAGAGAGAGAGAGAGAGAGAGAGAGAGAGAGAGAGAGAAAAGAGGCCAAGCAGAGTAATGAAAGTCGAGAGAATTAGAAATCTCTCCTACTAAATCTTCGTTTAGAATAGAGGTAGGGAATTAAGAAGCTATATTCTCAAACGTTGTCATATGCTAAATGCAGCAGAACATTGGAAATATTGAGATTGTGTATTACTTACACCAAAAAGTTCGTTCAGTCATTAGTTATGGTTTAGAGAGGTTGTTAGATCTCTCCAACGTGAATGATCGCCCAGTGTTATAGAATGGTGCATTTGGTGTCTTTGCAGTAACTAAAAGGAGAGCTAAATTTGCAGAGTAGTTATTAGAAGCTTTATCGATTGAAATGACCATGAATTTTTATGAAGCCTTAGCAGAGTTCCAGAGTTCCTGCCTTTTTAAAATCTTATTTACCGAATGAACCTGTGTGAAGGGTTACTAATTTTTCCAGCTTACTTTTCAGCGAAGAGTAAGTATTTGTAGTTTATTTTCGTGAAGCTGCAGCCTATTTTTATGCACATGCCCTTTTGTTCACACACATTTAACTCTTACCAGAGTTCCTTCCTTTTTTGAAGTCTTATTTAGTTAGTGAACCCGTTTGAATGGTTAATCAATTTTCGAACCTCTTTCGGGATACAACTAGTCGAAGACCTTGAATTTGGATGAACCTGCTGTCTTTTCTTGAAAACCCAGCCAGTCAACATTACCGTGGGAGCAATCGTCTTCGGGAGTGCGAGATATCTGTTTTTAAACTAATGGGATGGCTTAGTGAATAAACTGTGAACACTATGTTTCAGTCACAAATTTCTGAACAGTGAATACTACGTTATCAATGTCACCACCAGCTTTCGATGTTATTTTTTATTTAGATAACCGGACCAATCACATAATTAACCTTGACAACTGAAAACTATTGACTTGAAGGATAGGTTTATAGTGACTCACTCAATATGTTGACTATTATTTAGTATAAATTAGTTAGGTCGGATAACTGGGGGAAATCGCTGATTTGATGTTAGTAGAAATAGGCCGTCAGCCTATAGCTAGGGAATCTGCCGCTTTTACTGTGAGTATAAAGACTGAAAGAATGTGTTATATGTCATAACATGGACTGTCCTCACATAATTTATGTCCATGAAAGAAAATTGTTATTAAAGATATTTATGTGTAATACAGTTTCCTTACTTCTAGAAACCAAGACTTAAGACTTAGTTAAGGTTTCAGATGGGACCAGTCTCTTTTAGTTTACAGTCACATAACGAACATCAGAAGAAGTA
Source organism: Meghimatium bilineatum (assembly GCA_034231615.1). Lineage (NCBI taxonomy): Eukaryota > Metazoa > Mollusca > Gastropoda > Stylommatophora > Philomycidae > Meghimatium > Meghimatium bilineatum. The sequence continues at coordinate 32,026,097 of CM067320.1, forward strand.
CTTATAATATCACAGAAATTTCAGATTTGGAAACACTATACAGAGAAGAAGAACATGAACCACGGACTATAAAATCAAGAAACAAACAACAACCAAAGAAGGCAACTACTATGGAAGAGTTGTAAAGTGATATAACCTTGCCAGAGAAATGATTACATAATCTGTAAACCTCCTTAATTCTGCACCCCATTTAGTTCAAGATAATATTATACAAAACCCCGCTGACACAGCTGATTCTTGTCAGTTTCTTGTCAGTTAGAACGTTTCACTGACTCCAACAACTTTCTGCGTGCTAATCTATTCTCAGTATTTCTTAGCATTCGTATTGCGTCGCTCAGAGAGCATGGGTATAGGTTTAAGATTCTATCTATGCCATTGCCTGGTTACTGCCGGTATATCTATGGTCATGCTGCCTGTGGTCGAGGCACAAGCACCACTGTCATCCCTCATAATTTTCTTTCCAACATCTGCCGTAAACGCCCATGAGCCTCGCACACTCCCAACAACAGAACCATTTGTATAAATTACTATAGCTCCCTCACATGAACATCTGTTTCAAGTACCAAGGAGTTCTTTTGTTGACACTGTCACCCTTTCAACACCTATATCACACTCCCATTTGATCGTGGTGTGGATTTGTAAATCCAGAAATTGATAAATTAACACCTCTCACTTTATGCTAAATTATATCACCCTACATAAAAAAAATACAACAACAACAATTGAGCGGGAAAAAAGACAAAATATTATTTATTTCAAATTTAGAAAAAACTTTTCACATTGCATATGTAAAACTCAAATAATAACATTTTAAGGCAAGATGAACACATGCAATAATGCTTGTAGTTTATATAAAAATACATGGTTAAGAAAGAGAAACCACAATAACCTTGCAACAGCGCTGAAAAAAAAATAATACAATAAAAATATACATACATCTGAGTGCTCATTTTCAGACAGAAAGGACCATATTGTTAATTATCTGTACAGACAATACCATTTCTCAGGAGGAAGTTATGTTCCTGCTGCCATCTTTAGGAACTGTATTACCAGACACATCCACACCACGATTGTCTAACCATGATTTATAACTGTCATCTCTCTCTGCCTTATGCCATCATCAAGCGTTGACATATTCATATTCGGCGGAGAGACATTTCTTATCAATTCTTCTCAAGACATACAGAAAACAGTATTGTTGGTGTCAATTCTTCTCAAGACATACATAAAACAGTATTGTTGGTGTCAATTCTTCTCAAGACATACAGAAAACAGTATTGTTAGTGTCAATTCTTCTCAGGAAATACAGAAAACAGTATTGTTGGTGTCAATTCTTTTCAAGAAATACAGAAAACAGTATTGTTGGTGTCAATTCTTTTCAAGACATACAGAAAATAGTATTGTTGGTGTCAATTCTTTTCAAGACATACAGAAAATAGTATTGTTGGTGTCAATTCTTCTCAAGACATACAGAAAATAGTATTGTTGGTGTCAATTCTTCTCAAGACATACAGAAAATAGTATTGTTGGTGTCAATTCTTCTCAAGACATACAGAAAATAGTATTGTTGGTGTCAATTCTTCTCAAGACATACAGAAAACAGTATTGTTGGTGTCAATTCTTCTCAAGGTACATACGTCTTCCTCTTCTGTTAGTATATTAAAACTCCCGCAGATTAGAGGAATGTAACCCAGAGAATGGAATGCGCTGTGTCATGGTTTACAGCTTAACTGCGATGTCTACGCCTTTCGACTTCATCATTGTCCATAGGTGACTTTGACACAGTATGGGAAGACAGAGCCAACTTAATCCCCTAAATCTCCTTAATCACCTCCTACGTCATACATGGTAGTTGCAAGTGTGGCTATTCTTTGCTTCACCTTTGTACCACAGCAGCACACGGCGCTTGCATACTTCTGACAATAGCAGTTTTCTGGGTATGAAAAAATCCCCAGAGACTACCTCCTGCCGCCACCAGTCATTCCACACAAGAATTAAGAGCTCTATTGCTAGTAATTCCTGTGGATCTAGACAAACATTTCTATGCTCTATGTATCATTAATAGCAATTATTGCGCGAATCTGTGTATCATTGATAACAAATATGTGCGCCGACTTAAGTATCATTGATGGTTGGTTGCTGATCCAGCGGTCTATGGGCTCATGCCCTTTGACCCAATGCCATTAAAGGGTATTATATTGCTGGGAAGTCTGTGGATTTTCGTCCCACCCCGGACAGAGCCAGAAAATAACTATCACACCTCCAGGAAGGTAGGTTTCAACCTATGCACTGCTCCGAGCCACTGTAGCCAAGATATGGTTCACTGTGCTCATTCACCGCCACCAAATTACTACTGGCCATGCCGAACTTCTCTATTGCTCTAGGCATGCAACCAAATGTTCAAGTCAAGTATCATTGATAAAAATAGTTGTTCCTGCTTGCAAAAAACTTCACCCAAGATATTTATCTACAAATTTTTCAGTCTCACTTGTCGAAGGTTCGCATTCCTGCATTTATGCCTGTCCAGGTTTTAACAAGCAAACACATCTGTGGTTTCTATTGAGGAAAGTTGATGTGCAGCATATAATACATATTGGTCTATGAGAGATATTGAGCACCATTAGGTGGCCTAAATACCTAGATCAATTTGAGCTGCGTTTCTTTGATGGCCATCCATACAATTCAGAAAACAAAGGTAATTTACTGAACTTAAACATTGCCTAAAAAGTCACTAGAGTAATAATAAATCTGGGTGAATAGTTACATCACGAGTAGTGTCTTTTATAAAAAAATATATGAAATACCTAAATGCTATCAATGAAATATACTTTCACACATAGTCATGCTTTCTTTACAACGGACATGGCCTATTGCAGATGATGCCTGCTGTAACGAATCATTCAACTGGTTTAGAAAATCTCATGGATTCTTCTCTTCTCTGCTATCGTTCTCAAACTCCAACTTTTAGTATTATGCACACTCCGGAAGATTCTATACGTTGTGTTATGGTTTACAGCTTAGTTGCGACATCAACGCTTTTAACGTGACACATCATACTTCAGCGAGGCTTCTGGATAATATTGACCTATAGAATAGCTTAGCTAACTCAACTCACACCTTCTTAGTCATTTCTTACAACGTACATGATAGATCACAATTGATATTACTTGCTTTCCGTTCGGGCTACGGCAACACTAGAGTGCCTAAAAATAATCAAATGTCTGTGTGTTGTTGTTCACTCAAATATGCCCGTTTGTGTTTTTGTCTATTAAACTGTTTTTCTCTCGGATACCTTTGTGTACATCAATTTCATCTTTGAAAGCTAGTAACCCTAATTGGGCATGTGATGCTTCATTTAGTGCTTTAGACCGAATACAGCTTCGGTACTGCTCAACACTTAATGTGGGGTCACAGAACTTTTCGTGCCAAAGATGGAATATTGCTGGATCGGTTGCTCGAACTACAAAGTAGTCACTGCGCACAAATTTCTGATACAGAAAGACATCCTCTCCGCCCCACCCAGTAATCTGTTCATCAAATCCCTTTATTTTAAGAAAATCTGATCTATATAGGCACGTCATACCGTAACCAAAATCTCTCCAGAATCCAGTGTCTTTTGATAAAACTAGCTGGTCCTGGAAGGAAGGCATGGCTACATCTTGCAAGGAATAAACAATTTTAGGATTATACAAACTAAACACAATGGGATAGTATACACGCTGGGCCTTCTCAGAATTCAAACGACATCTTTCTAGGAAATCTAAGGTGAATACAATGTCAACATCGCAGAAGAACAAAAGAACGTCTCCTCCACCTTTCCAGTTGAGGGCTCCAATTTGTAGTCCTCTGCCTCTAGTGAATGTTTCGTTCAATGTAACGAGTTTCATGTGTTTGAATTTGTGAGTTTTGGCCACATTGCCCATAATAGATTTCACTTCATTAAGACCTTCTGAACCAAAGTAGACTACAGTTAAATATATCCGCTTGTCACGTTTAATACACACTGTGACAAACTGATCCATGAAAATTCGGAATGTATCCAGACGTTTTGACAATGGAAGAATAATGTTAATCCATTCTGAGGCAGTGCTGACAACATTCTGTTGAACTGATAGAGGAGGAGCAAATGGTCTGAATACGGAAAGTTTAACATAAGAGCGCGTATACTTGGAGCTTCGATCGTCTTTATTTAAAAAGTATAACTCGTAGTGTGATCCCGATGCAGGGTCAGAACGATATATACCCTCAATGAAGTCGTTGTATGTATACAGTTTACTCTCAGATCGGTTCTTGTTCAGCGTTTCCACTGCGTGATACAAAATCTCATTCAAATCCTTTTTCTTAGATCCAATAGGTTTCTCAACGACTCGCTTACCTAATCCTGGGTCTACCAAGAAAATGCGGTTGAAAATAAATCGGTTGAAAGGAATGAGTTCATATTCTGTTTTGTATTGCTGTCCTTTGAGAATTTCTGCTAATTTTAACCGATCCTGAAAATATTTCTCCAAGTCAATTGGTGAGCTCACATTACTGGTTACGTTCTCTTTCATTTTATCAACGTTTTCACTGACTGTCAGTGCCTGGTTGAAGTTCTGCTTTTTTTCAAGACCATCTCCGAGGTCAGATGCACTTCTTTCTAATCTTATATTATCTATTTCAGCGGCCTGAAACACGCCCTCTCTGGCAACAATCTCATCGTACGGTATTCCAAGAGCGCCCCTTTCTGCCGCATTAGTATCCAAATTGTTTTCTATAAACTCATCTCGGTAGTTGATTGTTTTTCTTTGTTGAGCAGACTGTCTGTTCTGAATTTGAGATCTTTGATCACCAACATCAAACTGATTAAGTCGTGTGTATTCGTTGCCAACACTGTTAATAACGTGATCTTGTTGTTCACCATGTTGATATAACGTGTTATTGTTTATATAATAAAAAGCTCCTTTGTTTTCTGGGGCAAAAACTGGAGACTGGTCGTTCTGTGGACGATATCGTGGAAGAGGATTCAACCCGTCATTTGGATACATCAGACGATTTTGGTCTTGTTTCGGTTGAATGTTAACGTTGTTAATCTGTGGGTGCATTCTGTTCTCGTTCAACTCAACGGAGTTTCCATCGAAAACATTGATATTTCTTCTAGCTCCATTGCTCGGAAACTGCAAACCTTCTTCACTGACTTGATTCTTAGTTGCGTCTGATTGAAATCGACCAAGATTTGTTTCAGCTGCTTGTAAATTGAATGTTAAGTTTGCCACTTGCCTCTGAACCTGTATGAATAGAAAATTTGAGATTTTAAACAAATGTTGTGAGTTCCGACAATTGGACATGATTTCATATTTGAAGAGTGAGAAAGGAAAGTATATAAAGAGGACTGCTAACAACGAAGAAGGAGTGAAAGAAAGGCAATGTACCCCGTTATAGACATATATAGAAAAAAAACGTGTAGCTCTGTTTAAAAAAAAAAATAGTGATTGTGAAGAAGATCGAAAATGTGAAAAGAAAAATTGCTACTTTATGGTAGAGCTTTTAGTGCAAACACAACTCGCTTGAACTTGGTCGTGTTTCAAATGCTGATCGTCCATATTGTACTGGTGAGGGGAACGAATGCATTATTGACGCCAAAAATTCAATAATACGTTGATTAGCAATTATCTATACATGATATGCTTCAATTATTACAATACATTATTTATACGATGCTACCGTTGAAGTCGGATGTGTCGGGTAATTTGCGCTTTTCAGTTCTGTGTTAATTACATCATGCTGGAAATATAGTAGGGCATATTTTTTAAAACAGCGATTCAGCGGAAGTGTCGACCCATTTTTACAAAATAAAATGGTGGCGGAATGTACCTCCATTCTCTGGACTTATCGTTCTGGAAATCTAGTAGGACCTATTGTTTTTTTATTATTACAACAGCGGTTCAGCGGAAGTGTGAGTATGAACGAAATAAAGTCGAATGTAGACAGATTGACATAATAATAGTAATAATAATAATAATAATAATAATAGTAATAATAATAATAATAATAATAACATAGCCCATGACTCATCACTGTCGTAGAGGTGCCGCATTGGAGACATTGGCATAAAAATGACACGATTTATATTATGTTGAAACTCAAATGGTCACTTTTCTGTCATGCCAACTTAGGGTATAAGACCTATTGAGTTATGGGATATCCATCCTTCTAAAATGACTAATTTGGCTATTCCCCTTATTTTTATTGGCTGTCACACGAAACACAAAGTATAATCATAGGGATCAATGAAATTCACGGCAATAGTCAAATGAATCATTAAGAAGGCTTGATTTCCCGTTTATCATATTTCTTATATTGTAAACTGTAAAGTTTCAGTGAACAGAATTATATTGGGTGGCGCCAATCTCCGAAAGTCAATCTCCGAAAGAATCCCCGAAAGTCAATCTTCGAAACTCTTTACTGACAAGCAGAAATACAGCAATTTACATAAACCTTCAATATTTACTCAGGAAACTTAGCACACATAACTCTTGATAAAATGTCGTGATTCTATTTATTGACGATCTAAGCAAGGTATAAACAAAATTGTGAAAATATAGTTTAATCATAGTTTGTTAACTAAACGAGTCTAGTTCATACGAATCACACGAATAGAAATAAATCGATATCTCGACAAAACGATCTTTATCAAGCACAAACTTTAAGTCCACAAGTTATTTGGTACTTTTTAAAAACTACGATCTACGACTATATAGTAAAAAATCCATTTGCATATGCTATGTAGGTACACAGATAATGGTTTCCGTCTTTCCTGTGATTTGCTCCATTGCTGAAACCCTTGATACCGCTGAGATCTGGAGTCTTCTGGGAATAAAAGAAAGCTCTGAAGAATCCCCTATCGTTTTGCACATCCCATGCACATAGGGAAAAAAGAGCTTCATCGCTCGCAATTTCTGGGGATCAAACACACACAAAATAAACAAAAGTACCTCTTATTCTTCTTTCACTATTAGAATAATAATCATCATTATCACGACCACCTCCAACATCACCATTACCACCACCAACAACATTAGTACCATCATTATCATTATCATTATCATCACTACCATCGTATTACATTTTTACGAGTAGCTCATAAAACAGTTATAAAAGCATGCCAATCTTCATTATCAATTATCTGTGTTTTTCTCCACAAGTGGTTTATTTCTTTCAATTCCTGCCCCACCTTTTGCTTCAACGTGGCCTTGAGTCTTTTAACGATAACGCCCACCCTCAGATGTTTATTCTAGAGAAGTTTTCTGTTAAAATCAGCTTCTCTGCGTAATGTATGTCTGATTCAATGTCAGCCTCGTGTTCCCATACTGTATTTTAGAACTACTTTCCAGTTGTAATATTTCGAATTATGCATATAGTTTAACAGCAAGCAGCATTGCATACTGAGCATATGAGAAACTCGTTTCTTTTCATGTTTTGTCTAATCTTTGACTTGACTAAGTGCTACCACCTGCCATAGTTTTTTTTTATTATCTATCTTCAATTTGGCTAAGTGGTTAAAGAGCAGACTTCAAAATTCTGTCCATGTTCCGTATTTATGCCTTCAGTATCCGTTTCCAAATAATATGCATTTTAATAGTTATTTTTCCATATGCACATGCTGTTTCCAGAATAATGCCGGTCGTGTAATCATTTCTATCGACCATAATACATATGGCTGAGCTACTGAAAACAACAAAACTAACATTCCTAAGGGCTTCCATATTCCCAGTGGCAATATTTGGGTTTGAATCCTGGACAATCACTAACAAAGTAACAATAAAATAGCAGCATTTGAAGCAAAATGTTACAGAAAAATCCCCAGAATACCATGGACTAAAAAGATCACAAATGTAGTCATCTTGAGAGAAATATATGTAAAAAAAACTGGCTAAACAGCATCGTTCTGTCCAGAAAACTACAATATTTTGGCCTTATTAAACGCCATGACAGCAAAGAGAAGACCATAATAAAGGAATTTATGACAAGGAGACGAAGAAGAGGCAGACCAAGAAGAAGACGAACACAAGACATCAAAAACTACCTGAACATGACAGTAACAGAAGTAGGAAGACTAGCTCAAGATCGACTTAGGCAATGAGAGCAGTACTGGGATGTACTAGGGAAACACCCATATATGCAGTCAGATTTCTGCAGTATTAGAGTGCGACATCAGGTAGCACAAGTTCGGTCGTATCTTAAAATAATAGAATACAACTAAAAAGGTAAAGGTAGGTCCCATGGCATATGCCGTCGGGGATGAAGATAACTCTTCATGTACTAAGCCGCAGCAACTATTAGGTGGGGTGGCCAGTTCCCTTCCTTGCTGTTTTTTTACCTTCCCTAACATATGCGTCAGGTACTCATTTACAGCTGAGTCGACTGGAGGAGTGGTCGTGTCAAGTGAGAAATCACAGCCCGGATTTTTTTAAATGTCCGGACGTGGTTTCGAACCTGGCACGCTGTAACCAGATGATAGCGAGCAAGCTCACTATCCACTAGGCTACCGCGCTCCTCAGAATACAACTACAACCCATTAATACCAACGTCTAGCTGAGTCAAAGGAAAGAATCAAGCATGGCAGATCATGGATGGCAGAAGCTGAAGACACATTGCGAAGAGTATGTGAATTAGAAGAAATAGGAAAGGACAGTGATTGGGTGTAGGTAGACATTGAGAAGAAATTACTGACTAAAATAATAATATAACTAGATAAAGGGTGTCGAAAATTGACATGTATCAGGGCCCAGGTTGCAGTGCATGAACTCGCCCAATTGCACTCGAAACCACAAGACATAATTGTATCTACAGACGGCTTAGTTAACAGAAATACAAATAAAAGCGGTTGAGGTTTTATTGCCTACAGAAATGGCGTGAAGTTGGTTGAGAAATTTTCTGCATATTCTACTGTCACATCGAGTATGAGGATGGAGATAGAGGGAGTTACAGCAGCGCTTAATTGGTTGATACCTGATACATCAACACAATCGGTAATACTCCCCGGCTCTGAAAGAATGCGTAGCAAGATAGAAAATACATGCTGAAGAAGGAATGGTGGGATTTATTGAATAACTCAATTGTCCAGAGCATTACATGGATATACTGCCATGGTTATGCTGGAGTCAGAAGAAACGAGAGAACCAACGTATTGGCCGGCAATGCGGCGACAGACGGCACAATGCTGAGAAGAGATAAAGTAGACTTGATCAAGGCAGTAATAAATTCCTTTCAAGATGAAGGCTGTCATTGAGGCTGAGATAGTAAACATACAGAGAATGTCAGATATGGGAGTATCCAGAGGGGGAAGGAAGGAAAAGCAATGTTTTGGAAAATCCCGAAGATCATGCAATCAACTACTGACCGGGACTGATCAAGAAAGATCGACAGAAATTTCGAAAGGCTTCTTCTTCTTCTTCTTCAGCGTTCGCTCTCAAATAACCACAACGAATATTTCGTGTGATTTCCGCCGGGGAGAGTGAAGTACGTTGTGCTGCAAGTTCCACAGTAGAACTGTGATTATTTGCACCCCGGTTGGCCACTTGTGGTCAGGACGTCCGAGGTCCAGCACATCCGTTTTCGTCATTCCTTTATTTTGGGTTTGGTCCCTACGAAAGGCTGTGATGACTGTCACATCCTGTTCTGGATATGCTACCTAATGATGATAGTATATGTTATGTCCATCTCAAGCACATTTTAAATAACATCTCGCACTATTGGTTTCTATTTAGTTATTGCCACATCTCAAGCACATTTTAAATAACATCTCGCACTATTGGTTTCTATTTAGTTATTGCCACATCTCAAGCACATTTTAAATAACATCTCGCACTATTGGTTTCTATTTAGTTATTGCCACATCTCAAGCACATTTTAAATAACATCTCGCACTATTGGTTTCTATTTAGTTATTGCCACATCTCAAGCACATTTTAAATAACATCTCGCACTATTGGTTTCTATTTAGTTATTGCCACAATTTTTCACTGGTACCGGGTAGTTCATCTCAAATCCGCTATTTTATAAAAGATACTCATTTATGAAATGCTGTTCTTTTCTTCTAGGAAGTGTACAGTACAGCTAATTAGCTTAATGAAGAACATAAATAAAATATAATTAAATACAAAATAGACACAGAAGAAGGAGGAACAATTTAGTTTTAAGAAACACAAAGGAGCGAGAGTAGTTACCATCAGTATCAGATTATTTGTAGATAACATATAAAATAAACCTAAACATATACTTCTTAGACAACAAAAACATTCGACAGTGAAATCGATAAATTAATTTAATGTAATCAAGAAATAGGATTAGATGGAGAAGACAGGAGACTGGTTAGAAAATATATTGGGAGTGAACAACGCATTTAGGTGTGAGAGTAGCAACTTACCACGCACAGAAATAACAAAATGAGTATGACAAGGATGTATTTTATCATTTAATTTATTTAATATCTACTCAGAGAAAATATCAAAACATACGAAAAAATATTAGGACTCAAGTTCAATGAGAAAATAATAAACAAATTGTGACGCATATTACACATGGAATGTTTATAAATTACATTCTTTTGTCAATTTGAATTTCCACATCCTTTTTGTTAAGAACTGTTAAACTAGTGGAACCATTTTCTGAGTAAATTATGTTTATATTTCTAAAGCCCCTTCCACTCCCGACCCCCCCTCCCAAAAAAAATTAGGAAAAAAAAAGAAAAAGCACTACATGGTGTATTTCGAATTCTGACACACGTTTTTTTTAAATTGCATAAATAAATAATAATTACATTTGATGACAAGATGAACACATGATGTACATTCTAGACTTGAACTAAAGATAACGGGTAATGTGTGTGTGTGTGTGATAGAGAGAGAGAGAGAGAGGCATGCTGCAACTGTACAGATAAAAAGATTATATATTAAAAATGTACACAGATAGGATTGTTAATTCTTAGATGGAAATATCCTAGTGGTAATGTTTAGATGGAAATATTTGAGTGTTAATTTTCAGATGTAAATATCCGCCCGTGTGTTGCCGGGGCCCGAAAGGGGAGCAAAGAATAGGAACACTATTTACCTTCCACGCATGTCGTAAAAGGCGACTACGGAGGTTATGGGATAGAGTTGGCTGTCCCATCCCATATAGGGTCAGTGACCCAAAGCCGTGCTGAAGTCTGATGTGTCAGGCCGAAATGCGCAGATATCGCAGCAATTCTGTAAACCATGACACAACGCATTCCGTTCTCTGGAATACATCCTACTGATCTGCAGGAGTTTGAGAACGAACGCAGAAGAAGAAGAAGAAGAAGAATATGTAATTATCTATCATTAGAGTAACTGTTAAGATGCTAACATTTCCCATGAAAAGGTCAAATCTATATGATCTGTAAAACCAGACACATCTAATCTACATCATCATTGTCGTGCCGTTCTGTATTTAAAACATCAATTGTCATCTGATGTATCACTTATGGCATTCACGGACAATGACATATTAAATATTGGATGACATGATGATAATAGTTTATTTTCTTCAAGTTTACATACTGCATCTTGTATAAAATACTTTCTTATCATAATTTTTGCAACAAAATTCGGGTGACATAATATGCAGAAACATACGGGTGACATAATAGGAAACAACATACTGGTGACATAATAGGAAACAACATACTGGTGACATAATATTAAACAACATACTGGTGACATAATATTAAACAACATACTGATGACATAATATGAAACAACATACTGGTGACATAATATTAAACAACACAATGATGACATAATATGAAACAACATACTGGTGACATAATATTAAACAACATACTGGTGACATAATATGCAGTAACATACTGGTGACATAATATTAAACAACATACCGGTGACATAATATTAAACAACATACTGATGACATAATATGAAACAACATACTGGTGACATAATATTAAACAACATACTGATGACATAATATGAAACAACATACTGGTGACATAATATTAAACAACACACTGATGACATAATATGAAACAACATACTGGTGACATAATATGCAGTAACATACTGGTGACATAATATTAAACAACATATGGTGACATACTATGCAGTAACATACTGGTGACATAATATTAAACAACATACTGGTGACATACTATGCAGTAACATACTGGTGACATAATATTAAACAACATACTGGTGACATACTATGCAGTAACATACTGGTGACATACTATGCAGTAACATACTGGTGACATACTATGCAGTAACATACTGGTGACATAATATTAAACAACATACTGGTGACATAATATTAAACAACATACTGGTGACATAATATTAAACAACATACTGGTGACATAATATTAAACAACATACTGGTGACATACTATGCAGTAACATACTGGTGACATAATATTAAACAACATACTGGTGACATACTATGCAGTAACATACTGGTGACATAATATTAAACAACATACTGGTGACATACTATGCAGTAACATACTGGTGACATACTATGCAGTAACATACTGGTGACATAATATTAAACAACATACTGGTGACATAATATTAAACAACATACTGGTGACATAATATTAAACAACATACTGGTGACATAATATTAAACAACATACTGGTGACATACTATGCAGTAACATACTGGTGACATAATATTAAACAACATACTGGTGACATACTATGCAGTAACATACTGGTGACATAATATTAAACAACATACTGGTGACATAATATTAAACAACATACTGGTGACATAATATTAAACAACATACTGGTGACATACTATGCAGTAACATACTGGTGACATACTATGCAGTAACATACTGGTGACATAATATTAAACAACATACTGGTGACATAATATTAAACAACATACTGGTGACATAATATTAAACAACATACTGGTGACATAATATTAAACAACATACTGGTGACATACTATGCAGTAACATACTGGTGACATAATATTAAACAACATACTGGTGACATACTATGCAGTAACATACTGGTGACATAATATTAAACAACATACTGGTGACATACTATGCAGTAACATACTGGTGACATACTATGCAGTAACATACTGGTGACATAATATGCACATTCGCACATAGGTCTATGAGTTATTTTTCGTTTGTTAGTAATGTTTACATCTGCAGTGTTGTTTCTTGTATAAATTGAACAGTGTTTTCCACTTATTGTTTTGTACCATAGAGTTTAACATTCATTGCCGTATCAGAAAGATATACAACAATCATAGGGACCAATGAAATTCACGGCAATAGTCAAATGAGTCATTAAGAAGGCTTGATTTTCCGTTTGTCATATGTCTTATATTGTAAACTGTAAAGTTTCAGTGAACAGAATTATATTGGGTGGCAAGAGGTCACAACAACGTTAGGTCAATGACTGCACCTCAATGTGTCATAGTTTGCTAATTCTTAAAGGATATGCTTTGTAGTTTTGTTGGCGTGACCACATGCACACGTTGAGAGTCACCAATTTTGAATTGTATGCACATTAGGTCACTTATCTATTGTGTCCAATTCAGAGTCGAAATGAAGGCTATGAATGAAATGTGTATTGTCATCTGTAGATTATATTCTGTGTTTTGTTTTGTTATATGTACCATATTTACATCAGTTAGTGATAGTGTGTAGTGTTTTAGTCATCATTCAGTAGGACTTCATTACCTGTTTTACACGTGAGTATTATTTTCCATTATGTTCTACTAGCAGTACCACCTTCTGTAGACAGTACGGAATATGGAAGACAATGTGAAATAATTTACAATTTGTGTTGAGATCATATTAAATTGAACACTTTAAAAAAAAGACTAGTTCTCTTGTGTGTTGAATGGGCCCTAAAGGGAACCAGCAGATGCAATACTGTATCATGCCATGCACGTTCAAAGAAACGACTAATGGAATTTTGGCGGTGGAATTTTCTATTTGATTCAAAAGAGGGTAAAAGTGGCACAGTAGTCATACCAAAGTTGGATGTGTCTGCATACTACATTATGCTAACAAGCGGCCCAACAAAACTTTCCGCTCTGCGCACTATGTACCCAAAACCGATTGCGATTCAATGCTGCGGGGCGTAATAATAAAAATGGAGAAAAGACAATTGATAGATAGATAGATAGATAGACCCAGAAAAGGCATTTAGAGAGATTTTATTGTTCGCCACATCCTTCTCTAGATAGACCCTAGGCACAAGTGACAAAGAGTTACTCATCTTGGCTGATTCACGTTTTTTCATTGGTTACTTTGAATATACTTTGTGTCGCTATCCAATAAAAATACGGTTTAGCTGAATGACGCTGTGTGTGACAAACTCACGGGGATATATCTGAAGCAGAATCTGAAGACAACGTTAGCCTACACTTATTGGCTCAGCACCGCACTTAAGGACACTATGTCGGTCGCTCATTCAAACACTCGACTGATGACAGAAAGATAAATTAGGAAAGCTAATTAATTAATTTGACCAGGAACACGTTTAAAGCACATGTTTTCTAGTTCCGTGATTCACTTGTGTATTGACAATAAACTTCCGGGTCAATTTAGTTTTAGGACATGTCTTCGAGAATAAATCTTGGATATATAGTCCCTGGTATGATTCTGACCATATCACCCTTAGTACGTCGTTTAAATCAGAAATATATGGACAAATCACCGCATTTCCCACATGTCAAAATGGCGTGAGAAAGAGAAGAATATCTCTATTCTTGCGGCCTCACTCGAGGTTTTCATTGAAAACAGACTGCCAGCAACCAAAAATGTTCACATCTGCCAAGACAAGAGTTAAACCTGCACCGCATAAACATTGTCAGATAGCGAGGTGGCGCCATGCAATACTCTATGTCAGCTTCTATCAAAATATATTGCGTTGCAACCTAGGTCGTCCCGTTCGGAGTCTCACATATTTTATGTACACTGGGGTTAGAGTTATTATGAAAAGCAATGGTTCCCAACTTGGCGAAAAGTGACAATGCAAGGTAATTAAACTGTAGAAACCACTAAACACTCACATAATCAACATTTCCACCAAAAACAGCACTTAAATAATCAACACTGAACGACTGTCAACACTTCAATGATATAAAAGCGACGGAAATCAATTTCTGCAAACAGTATAACAAAACCATGAACTTGACTGGAAAACTTTTAGAACGAAAAAAGTCGATAGGTTTTATCAGTGTTTCTCAAACCCTTTGCTGCTATCGCCCCTATTCGAATAGATTTTATAGACCAACGCCCCTAGCCAGGGCCGCAGAAAAGTCTTCGTTAAGGGGTAGGGAAATTTTACTCCCTCATAAAACGAAGTAAGCTCTTATAACGAAGTAAGAGCTTATAAACGAAGTAAACTTTTCGTTTTTGTGGGATTTGATTTTGTGATGACCTTTTTAAAAATTATCACTTAAACTTGATAACTTTACAGCCTCATTGTCAAACAATTTTTACACATCAAACACAACCGTCATTTTTGTATGAGGAAAAACAGCAAACCCGTATTTAAAATATTTCTTATAAAAAATACTATGGAAAGACGCAAGAACAACACTTCACTGGTGATACTTATTTTTGGGGTATGTCTTCTGTCATAGTTGAAAAAAAAATTATACGAACAATAGTAAACAGTATAATAAAGTCCCTGCCAGACTCGTAAAATTGTAATCAAATACATTTTTTCCCCAAGAAAAAAATAATAAACATATATTGAAAGCTAGAACACATTCTTCTGTTGGGCGCTACATTGACTTTGCAAAGTCGATTTGCAAAGCTAGACTCATGTAAAGACAATGTTTCTGTTGTTGAAATGTTCGAGATTATATTCATTTTAATACAGTTAAAAAGCTTTCCATTAACAGAAGATTGACACAGGTTTATATAATTCAAGTTGGGGCTAGGTTTCAGTAATTCTAGGACCAGGTTTAAATAATCCTAGCTGGGTCAGATTTCAGTAATTCTAGGACCAGGTTTAAATAATCCTAGCTGGGTCAGATTTCAGTAATTCTAGTTGGCATCAGGTTTAAATAAACTTAGTTGGGACATGTTCCAGTAATCGTAGTTGGGACCAGGTTTCAATAATCCTAGTGGGGACCATGTTTCAGATATAATTTAATTAATATCAACATAGCTACACAGTTTAATAGATGACGTAGACACATCTTGCGGAGAATATACAGATCACACAATCCTCTTAATAGAAAGTGAACGGGAACTAACAGATCAAGTCAATAAATCAAGTAAAGATTCTGGACTAGATATAACCACACAAAAAACAACAACAACAACATAAAGGCACTACCAAGACAAGAAGATGTTGAAGGTCCCCGTTACGATCAACCTTTGATGCGTAGACGACCCCTAATGATAATGATACTCAAAAAATCATAGATTATTTACTTGATTGTGCTCGGGTTATAATATATATCCCTCTCAACGAAGCAGGACGCCACTTGCCGAGAGCACCACTCATAGCACATACTCCGTAGCTTCAAGCTTCGGTTTACAAAGCAAAAGGTTTACAGTTGATGGGAGGCTAGCAATAGGCAGGTAGAGATACAGTTCGGATAAAAACATAGTGAGATGGACATAATACAGTCTGACAGAGTGCACTACTAAGACAAGACATAGAGAATGTTGGAGGAGCGAGTATATACGGCACTTGATTATGACAAAACACTGTATATGGGGAAAGTTGAGTGTCTTGACAAGCCATAGCCTATCTAACAGTAAGGTTTGTTGTCTCAAAGGCATAGTTGCGTTGGAAGGGCAGATAATATCGATGCATTTCATCCCCGAAGGAGACATCCATGTGCAGCAGTATCTCAACATCCTTCCAGGAGCGTAGCATATACTTCTTGGCCAATTCTTCTGGCCTATTTAAAAAAAAATCAATTTGCTTTTGAGGTTTCCCGCCACCTTTTAAATTTGCCACAAAAGGACAAAGATCCGCTGACCAGCATCTCTTTGTCATTCCATGTGGATTATTTAATATAGCACAAACGTCGGAAATTGAGACAAGATATTTAACTATGAGTGGGGGACAACAGGAAATACAACATGAAACATGTAATTATAAAGATGATATGCTGGAAGCATTTTCATTGGAAGAAACGCTTCTCAATATAATCATATGATTTACTATATAGCAAGTATAATGTTGCATGCTGGTTTGTCTGCTAGGCCACAGGATAGACCCACGACTCTGCATGCGGTTCAATGAAGGTAACAAGTTTATTAATAGTAGTAGTAGTTGTATCATGTTGACTGTGTTCAGCCTCTGTCTGAGTAGATATACAGACGTGTATGCTCATGATGAAGGCAGACCTAGAAGCCAACCACGAAAGCAATGCACCACCGAAATAAAAGAGTCGACAAACTCCAAAATATACTCAGAACACACGAGGGCCATCTCCTGAAAACTCTTCTACCCCTGATGCTGAAAGGCAACAAAGGGTTTAGCGAATAGATAGATATATAGTGCTCATGATTGTGTTAGCGTGGGAATAAAATGTTTGGGGATTGGTGAGAAGGAAAAGAATAACTGAGGACCTTACATAAATATTGAACTCGTTAGTGCTCCTTTTGTATTATTTTCTGTTCCATTGTGGCATTTTAAAGTGTGCCTTATAATATCTACGACGTAGGCGATCTTATAACCTCCGTTTCTTCTATCGTACCATATGTTCTTTGATAGGCCACCATGCACATATCATGCCTGCAGATGTGCTGAATAAATCTATGTTCATATTTTAGTCACATAAATGAAATCCAGGAATGGTCTGGGCATGATTTTTCTACACTCATCCAAACTGCCGAGGACAGAGTTGTTTAGGGGACATTTTGTGCTTGTTTCCAGCGTAGCATTCCAGCGACCCTGGCGAGTTATGGGTATTATTATTAGTAATAGTTTCGCCTGTGTATTGTCGGGACACGAAAGGGGAGCAAAGAATAGCAACACTATTTACCTTCCAAGCATGTCGTACGAGGCTACTAAGGAGGTTATGCGATGGAGTTGGCTATCCCATCCCATATAGGGTCAGTGACCCAAAGCCATGCTGAAGACGGATGTGTCAGGCCGAATGGCGCAGAGATCGCAGCAATGCTGTAAACCATGACACAACACATTCCGTTCTCCAGACTACATCCTGCTGATCTGCATGAGTTTGAGAACGAACGCAGAAGAATAAGATTATTAGTTTTATATTATAACATAAGCGACAGTCAGAGAAGTGTATACGTCTTACGTAAAGGAAATTTACTTTATAATAGGGTTGATTTTTCATTTTTCGTAAGATTTTTTAGATTTATTTTGAGAAAATCATTAAAATGGGAGAGTATGTGTGGTGATGTTATATGCTTCTTTGCTTGCTTGCTATTACTAAATATCATATTCTAATTAGCATAACCCCAAACCCCTCATACCCCTCCCCCCATTATATGCGGGATTGGCAACAGTCATGTGACCTATTCCTTCCAGAACGTTGTCTTTTCAATGAACTCTCTGAACCTCTCTCTGTCTTGGGCGATGCGGCTCGCATTTTCTAGCGATGTATTCATGTTATCTTTAATGTAGTCAGTCCATCGTCTTCTTGGTTTGCCCTTTCTCATCTTCCCAAGTACTCTTCCCTCAATTATTTGTCTTTCTAAACAGTTGTGTCTCTTTATATGACCAAACAGGCGTAGTTTTCTTTTTTGTGTGTGTTTAGTAACCAACACTCTGGAATATTCAATGTGTTTATAATATCAGAGTTTCTGGCAAAAGCGTATTTTTGAATATATAAATGATCTTGTTGTCTACTATGCACAATTAAGAAAACATATGTTTAACTTGCTTTCATATGAGGATATGAATTAGGACAACGTTCAGTGAATGTAAGTGTATACATTTATGCATCTCACTTCCTCTCAAGACGTTATAAATAAAACATAGTTTTACAGTTCACAAAGCTTACTATATCATACTAAAATATAGTGAACGATTTACAGAAATAATCTAAAAACTCTTTAACAAGAATAAATACAAGACAACAGGATAACAAATAATATGGGCTAGACCAATCGCTCTCAACCTTTCTCTTTGTCCATTTCCCTCTTTTTTTTGGGACAATTTTACTTTCGTTACCCCATGTGCATAAAAAATTGCTGTTGACTTTCCTTAGAAATCATTAAGGTACATGTCCCTCGTTGTTGGCTCTCTTTACAGATCAATAAGACACATGTTCCACTTTCTTGAGTGTCGCTAAATCACATAGGAACATGGCCCACGTTGTTGGCCTTTTTTACAGAATACCTAGGCACATGGCCCACGTTGTTGGCCTTTTTTACAGATTACCTAGGCACATGGCCCACGTTGAGGACCTTTTTTACAAATCACATAGGCACATAATGCACGCCGAAACCGATCAGACTAAACTAAAAAAAAACCTGCTTAATTATGTCAAAAATGTTACCAACTTTGTTGGTTTCCTTAACACAGCACACAGCCACATTAACAATTATATTTATAAAAAAAAGATTTTGTTTTATATTTTGTAGATTTTTGTCTTCAAATTTAAACAATTTAGTTGGCGAGCTAAAACCAGTATTGTTGATGTCAACTTTTGTCTCCCCACCTTTCATGTATTGAGTTGAACAACTGCCAAACTCTTTTTAAACCCCCCCCCCCCCTTCCCCTATATTGTTGACATAATTTACGCATTGTCCTGCAACAGCAGCGACAAAATGTTTCTTTATCCAATGGGTCTGAACTATCATAATGCAGCAACTCTTTAATAGAGTACCTCATGTTGTGGTGACCTCCAACCATAACATTATTTTCTTTGATACTTCATAATATTTAATATGTTTTCCAATGGTCTTGGGCGACTCCTGTGATGGGTCGTTCGACCCCCAAAAGGGGTCGTGATTCACAGGTTGAGAACCACTGATATAAATTCAAATTCATCAAAATAATACGTGGCACGAAGGGAAATGCACAATTAACTCAAGAAACACACCAACAATCATCATTTTTGTTGAAAGAAACTGTGATTAAAAAACATCATAAGAATCCATGAATTACTTCGTTAGAATTTTGGCTGATGTACAAACGAGATAATAAAAGAAGAAATGAATGTTGCTGTGATGATATGATAATGTAAATATGTTTCCAACAGACAGGGGTGTTAATATATGTAACAAGTTAGATGGGCGGCTGTCAAAGCTAGAGGAGTAACTAGCCCAGAATCGTGGAGTTTTCAGAGAATCCATAAGGAAGACCACGTTCTGGAATGAAAGTCACATGATAATGATTGAAATCGAGTAGAGTAACTACATGTGGCTGATATAATTGATTATTAGTCGTTTTGCGTTGTTTTGTGTCGACAGTCCAGGAAATGCGCGAGAACAGTAGAATAAGCAATGATAAGTGACTATGTAAGATCAGCAAGCAGGACTACTCAAGAGAAGGCCTTGGTATACAAGAGGCTTATACATTTGTTCAGCTATAATGGTGGAAGAATGATTCATGGACGGGCATCTTGGCAACGCTTCTGACAACCACCACTTTTTGTAAACCTGTTGCATGACCTTGTAGATAGACACACAAGCTTTATCAATCACATATACGAATACAGATACAAAAATACGAATACAGATACACATAGACGAGTACAGATACACATATACGAGTACAGATACACATATACGAGCACAGATACACATATACGAGTACAGCTACACATATACGAGCACAGATACACATGTACGAGTAGAGATACATATATACGAGCACAGATACACATATACGAGCACAGATACACATATACGAGCACAGATACACATATACGAGCACACATACACATATACGAGCACATATTATATATATCTTTTGTTTTTCGGTATTTGTTCTCAAGTTTGTATAGATTTACATGATATAGATAGACAAGGGAATATGTTACGTCATGATCTACTGCTTGATTGCAATATATGCGCTGTTTGGTCCAATACATCTGACTTCAGCATGGCTTCTAGTTAACTTTGATCCTCTATGGGATGGACAACCAACCCCCACATCTAAAACCTCTTTAGACTTCTATGAAACGCATGATAGGTAACAGTGTTGACATTATTATCTCACTTTTCAGACCGCGGTAACACACTGCGGGTTACAACTGAGCTTTCGATGTTAAAAAAATAAATGAAGTCAAAGTTCAGGCACTCCTGTATCAACAACTCCAATGAGGCAATAATGTATTTATATTTTGCATGCGCATACCTTTATTAAAAAAGAAAGTTTTGCATCACAATTATTTCGTCAATTATCTCTGCTCTCGCGATATCGTTAGACGTGTCGAATCAGA
The DNA here is from genome assembly GCA_034231615.1 of Meghimatium bilineatum. Lineage (NCBI taxonomy): Eukaryota > Metazoa > Mollusca > Gastropoda > Stylommatophora > Philomycidae > Meghimatium > Meghimatium bilineatum. The sequence goes on from CM067320.1 coordinate 32,047,481, forward strand.
TGGCTCATTTATTACAAATATTTACAAAACTTTGAATAATAATACATCATACGATGACAAAACTGCAGTTACCGTATATTAACACCCTGTCTATAAGTAAAGTATATAAGCCGAGTATAATTCTTTTCCAGAACACATTTATCCAAAATCCTTAAATAAGCCGAAATTAAATTACCGATGTGTTTACCTCCCACCTTTCAAGACTTACCTATGGCCACGAACAGTATTTATTATAACAAATTGTGCTAATCCGTACTCGCCTTTCTCTAGGCGTCATGATGTGTATAGAATTAAATCATTGCCTGGTTGAATCCACATAAGTTGTAGCGTTTATTCTCAAACTCCCACTTGATTTCACTTGTAGCAGGCAACGGTTTCCGGAAGATTTCCAGCAGTATGTCTAAAAAGTCATTGTGAGATGCATTGTTTCGCTGTTTTCTCTGCATCAATGATCCAACTCATCCTACTTCAGCAGTGATACGTATATAAAACTAAGTAATAAGGCACAATATATATCAATCTATCCAGCTCTGCGGCAGAAAGTATAGCGCGTTTCTGACGACAGGAACATGGTTCGATATCAACTGCAGACAGTTCGACACAGTAAAGCAATAGAAATTTACTAAACCTAAATATTGCTAGGAAAATTAATACTGCCAATAGATAGTGAACTGATCGCAGCATCCTGAATAGGATATGCTACCAGCAACAACTATCATAGTCTTATGAAGATTCTTAGAAAGATAAAATATATAATAATAATAGTAGTAGTAATTGATTCTTGATTATAAACCAGCATCTAGGCACACTGGAATTCCCATAAGTGCTCCGTTCTCCGTTCCAGCAGCCATCCAAGAGTATGCAGGCGCGAAATTCCAGTCAGATTTTGATTATGTAATCATCTGATGTTTCCAGTTATACATTAACTTTTATCAGAATTGTATTTTGTTCAATGGTTCACAAATAACTGAAGAGTGTCTCATTTAGAACATTGCTGTTTAACTATTTTTGAATTTAAAGCACTACTAATACAGTTAATGGCATTATCATTACAATGCCGACTTTCGAACCACGATCAAGTTCGAGATATTCGAGTTTATTTTCAGCTTCAACTAACAATATAAGCCAACTACTGAACCGATCATACTTGTCATTGGTAATGAGATTAGTTACTAAACAAAACTTGCTTACCTTCGAAAGCTGATTTTCTAGGGATGTAATTTGTTTCTGCAACATTGACTTGTCTCTGATATGTTCAACCTCTTTCCTCCTCATCACCTGAGATATTACGTTCATAATGTTAACATGACACATCATTACTGCATTTTGCATTATATATATATATATATATATATATATATATATATATATATATATATATATATATATATATATATATATATATATAATATATATATATATATATATAATAGTACGTCCAAAAAGAAATGTCTCAAGTCTAATCAGATGTACTATTTATTTTGTCAAATAAGTAATTCTTCTTTGCTTTGATTTGTAGTAATTTAAGTTCACGCTAATGTTCATATATAGGTAAGGAATTGTTGTAATATGACGTATCTCTTAAAAGTTGAGTTGGCACATTAGAAATTTGAGTTATATTTGTGGGAGGCAGATAGATGGTAAATAAATAACACACAAACTCAAAATCTTCAACTCCTGCATAATTCCAACATTAACATTTGGATGCGAAAGTTGGAAAGTAACATCAAAATTAGAGCAAAGACTAAACACATTTGAAAATAAATATCTTAGAAGGCTACTGAACATACGTTGGTCAGACTTCAATCAAACACAGTTGTCAGACAGAATCAAAACAAGAATATGTATCCACTTATATTAGAAAGCGTCGCTGGAATTACATCGGACACGCACTACGAATGGATACTGAAAGACTGCCCTGTCAAGCTTTGATGTGGTCACCAAAAGGCAAGAGAAAACGAGGAAGATAAAAAGAAACTTTACGTAGAACTATTACAAGGGAATGTTTCACCATCGGTATCAGAAACAATGAAGATCTAAAGCAAATTGCAATGAAACGAGAGACATGGAAATCTATGACATTAGCCCTATGTGCCGTCACATACATTTTACTTACAGTAAATCTAGAGGAGAGATCCTAAGTGAGTCGATAGTGTATTACATAAGCATCTGACAACTCACGCAGTTCTGCTTGTTTCTAAACATATTGACATTGCTTTTTCCTTGAGCCGAGAGCAACAATCTCGGCTCCAACCAACAGAGCCGAGAGCAACAATCTCGGCTTCAACCAACAGAGCCGAGAGCAACAATCTCGGCTTCAATCAACAGAGCCGAGAGCAACAATCTCGGCTCCAATCAACAGAGTCGAGAGGGGTCTTAGTGCAAATGGACAAGACATTTTCTCGATAAAACCTAACTTGGAAAGCAATCGTGTTTGAAACGTTGGACTATGAGTCTCAATATTTTGACCAATTTGAAGACTAAACTGAACCCATAATCCATTTGAAAATTTACATTGACCTCCTTCATGCCCCCTGTTCAGACGCACTATCATCATCATCGTCATCATCATCATCATCGTCAATACTCTTGTTATCCCGCTACAAATTAAGTGCTCTATATGTTAAATGATGCGGAAAAAAGGAGAGCGATTGTCATTCTAATCCTGAGTTGAACAAAATACGGCACACGAGCCAAAATAGGCCCATCAAGTCATATGTGGCGATATATTATTAAAAAGTACTGTGTAAGCTGTCATGTGAACTTAAAATATTGCATAGAGTCATGACCGTATATAATATAAGACTTACTGACTAATATGAAATCAACCTTGTTTATGACTCATTTGGCTATTCCCGCAATTTTTATTGGTAACTATGATTATACTTTTTTGTGACATAAAACAAAAATCAAGGGAATAGTCACATGGGTAATTTTATAAGGCTTATTTCAACGAAGACGGATGTGTCGGACTGTTAAAGTAAATGAAATGGGAACGCCAAAGTATTCCCATTTTCTGGGCTACATCTTGCTGACAAATCTAGTAAGATTTCTGCTCCTGCTACAGGAGAGATCCAACGGGAGATTGACAATGAACGTTGAAGAAGATAAAGAAAAAAAGGCTTGTTTTCCCATTAATCAGTATACCTTATATTGCAGAAGGTCACGATATAACACAAGGGGACTAAAATAGAAAGGTATTTGGTAGTTTCCCATATGAAGAATACTCACTCTGGCCCGCCGACCCATAGGAAGTTGTTATAAACTAATACCACGATAATGAAGAAAACATTGATTGGCATGCATATTTTGATTATTGTAGCTGCTTTATTGTGCTTTACAAGTTCTTAGCTGTAGTCCAGACAAACAACACATCATGTTCTTGCAAGACAAATGATTTGAAACCTAAAGAAGTCATTCAGTTTACCTTTATTTTGTGCTGGATCTCAGTTCGATCCTTGATCATCTTCAATCATTATCACTTCATGTTTCATTTCGAATCCAAAGACGTCTTGTGTTGCCTCGTATTTTAGAAGTCTTGTGTTATCTCGAATGTCTAGACGTCGTGTGTTATCTCGACTGTCTAGACGTCTTGTGCTATCTCGAATATCTAGACGTCTTGTGCTATCTCGACTGTCTAGACGTCTTGTGTTATCTCGACTGTCTAGACGTCTTGTGTTATCTCGAATGTCTAGACGTCTTGTGTTATCTCGAATGTCTAGACGTCTTGTGTTATCTCGACTGTCTAGACGTCTTGTGTTATCTCGACTGTCTAGAAGTCTTGTGTTATCTCGAATGTCTAGACGTCTTGTGTTATCTCGACTGTCTAGACGTCTTGTGTTATCTCGAATGTCTAGACGTCTTGTGTTATCTCGACTGTCTAGACGTCTTGTGTTACTCTTGTGTTACACCTCTTGTGTTGTCTAGAGCTCCAAGACGCCCTGGGTTATCTCGAATATCTAGACGTCTTGTGTTATCTCGAATGTCTAGACGTCCTGTGTCATCTCGAATGTCTAGATCTCATGTGATATCTCAAATGTCTAGATTTCTTGTGCGATCTCGAATTTCTAGATTTCGTGTGATATCTATAATCATATGACGTCTTGTGTTGTCTCTAATAAATAAAAGTCTTGTGTTATCTCCAATGTCTAAACGTCTTGTGTTATCTCCAATTCCACGACGTTTTGTGATGTCTCGAATGTCTAAACGTCTTGTGTTGTCTCGAAAGTCTAGACGTCTTGTGTTATCTCGAATTTAAAGACGCACTGTTCTGTCTCAAAGGTTCCAATTTCTTGTATAATCTCTAATACTCATATTTATTGTGTAATCTCTAATACTCCGACTTCTTGTATATTCTCGAATGCTCAGATTTATTGTATAATCTCGAATGCTCAGATTTCTTGTGCTGTCTAGAATATTAAGATTTCTTGTGTTGTTCTTTGTGTCTTTCTTATATTATAATGAAAGTCTGGTCGTCTTCAGTGTGTCTGAATGTATAACTATATCTCGCTGTATTGAAACATTGAGTGTCTGGTCTCATCTTGTATTATCCTGAATTTCTTGTTATCTTGTATTATTTTTAATGGCTCGTTATCTTGTATTATTTTTAATGTCGTGTTATTTTGTATTATTTTGAATGTCTCGTTATCATGTAATATAATGGCTGTCTCGATGCATTATCCTAGATGCCCCTTTACCTTACGTTATTCTGAATGAATGTCTCATTAAACCTTGTTTATTCTGGATGTCTAGTCATGTTATTTTTGATATATAATATCTCATAGCACAATAAGCACTAAACGTTTGATAGATTCGGTGAAGTAAACCGAACGTTCGACGTGACAGCTTGCAATACACAGATCGAACAAAAAAATGAAAGATTGTTGTGGCAATGAGACATTAAACGTATATTATGTTGATTGGTTTGTTGATGTTCGTCATATAGACGTCGTCATATAGACGAACAAATCACTACAAATTCACAGTAAAAATCATGAAAAATCTTGCTTGCTTCTACTTATCTGTGAGACTTCCTTGCAATGTGTTATGATTTTTTTTTGGCATATCAGATTAAGTTTTACTGCATCCTCGCGCACTATCAGTCTCTGTCAGCAGATAATGAACAAATATAGTTTCCTATATCCTGGTGACCAGACTTTGAGATTTCGCATTGGCTTATCGCCAACTTTCTCTGCGGAGACGGCGCTTGATGATGATGACTTGCTTCTCGCAAAGTTGGTCAAGACTCGTTTCATGTCTTATAGGAAAAGAAATTATGCGTAATTTCTTATTCTTCTTCTTCATCGTTCATTCTCAAACTCCTGCTGGATCTCTCCTGTAGCAGTACTACTAGATCTCCAGCAGGATGCAGTCCAGAGAATGTAAATGCGCTGTGTCGCCGTTTTATTTGCGCCAATGGCCCGACACATCCGTCTTCGGCGGAATGCGTAATTTGATATATGCGGTCAAGTTTTTCTTCTTATGAGCCGCGGAAAGTGAGTTTTGAGGACTCCTATTTGTTTCATGTTTTTCGCCCGTGTGTTGCCAGGGCCCGAAAGGGGAGCAAAGAATAGCAACACTGTTTACCTTCCACGCATGTCGTAAAAGGCGACTAAGGAGGTTATGGGATGGAGTTGGCTGTCCCATCCCATATAGGGTCAGTGACCCAAAGCCATGCTGAAGTCCGATTTGTCAGGCAGAAAGGCGCAGCTATCGGACCAATGCTGTAAACCATGACACAACGCATAACGTTCTCCGGACTACATCCTGCTAATCTGCAGGAGTTTGAGAACGAACGCAGAAGAATAAGAAGAAGTTTCATGTTTAAAAATATGATATGAATAAGCTGGAAATACAATTCAATGACCCAACTTTTAAAAGACAATTCTTATAAATAAAACAATAGTCTTCTTATTTTTTTTCTTTTGCTCACTTGAAACATGTCTATATCTGTAATTCTGTCTCCTGAATAAAACTCACTGTCTTTTGTAGTTCATACAGTGTCCCATAGAGCTTTGATTCCAGTGTTTTTTCCTCTGGCCAATATATCTGACTCGGCGTTTCATGCTCAGAACACTCTTGAAGTATATGTTTGGCACTCTGTACTGCCTGTCCACATGTACACATGGCCGTGTTGCCAATAATGAACTTTGTGTACATGTGACTGCGGAGTCGGTTGTGTCCTGTTCTGAGGCGTAGAATTACAACCTGTTCTGATCTGTTCATAATATGATAGTCATCTTGTGTTGGTGTTTATGGCTTTCTTATTGACTTGATCATCTATTTTTCCTGTTGTTAGGTGATTGGTACATATTGATAAAACAATATAAATTGAAATAAAAAAGCAATGTAAGGAGTACTTCCTGTGTTACGAGTGCGTACACTGATACATTATTCAACTTCTAGGCTCGTTACAAAACTAATCTGGATAGCAGAAAGTAGCACGGAAAACCAAATTACTTTGCATCATAGTTCACAGATTGGATGTGATTTTGCACGTTTCACTGTGACAACTCCGACAACATTGTTTTTATGTCATTTTCACCTATGATCAACTCCACACCCAAACCTCCTCAGCCGTTTCTTATGACATTCATGGTATAACACAGTACTGTTATTATCTCTCCTCATTTGAACTCGGGCAACATACGGACTATACTACTGACAGCTAGTTACAAACATATTCCTGTATACGATAAAAAAGAAGAATAAATTGATAGAAAGTACAATAAACTATTGCTTTAACATCTGCATCTTTTGTTTGATAGTAGATGTTATAACCTGCATCGCGGTACATATATATATATATATATATATATATATATATATATATATATATGGGGGGGGGGGGGCTGGTATCACTGTACAGCTAGCTAGATATGTGGGGCAATAGCTGGTATCATTGTACATATATATGTGGGGCAATAGCTGGTATCACTGTACAGCTAGCTATATGTGGATCAATAGCTGGTATCACTGTACATATATATATATGTGTAACTAGAAATATTATTCATTAAGATAACTCAAAAGCTCAATAGATAGATGATTAATGTTCATGTTCTTGGGTTCCCATATGTGTACGTCGTTCCTTTCAACAGAGTAGCCTGCCGAGAGTACCTCTGTAGCTCCACGCGATAATCCACAGGAACATTTAAAAATTGTACTTATGAGCAAGATTTCATAACCCTCTATCTAAGCCGCAACATCCTGTAACAAAGCAAGTTTCTTAACCCATACCCCACAGGGATTACTTATATTGTTAATAGAAATACACAAGTTTAACGCTACTGTTCCATCATGTGATGTGGTTATATAGAAGAATACGGAGAACATCATGGAAAGAGAAAAAAGAAACAAAGAGGTTCTAACAACATTTAATATGAAGAAAGAATGATTTCTTTTAGAAATAAAGATCAAGCAAATAACATATGTTGGACACATTAAAAGATACGATACCTTGTTGAAGACCTTATTTGAGGGTAAAGTTGAATGGAGGCGAGCAAGAGGTAGGTAGTGTAACATCACAAGATGGACATGTTACTGTCTAGCAGAGTGCAGCACCAAAATAAGAGACAGGGGATGTTGGAGGTGTATTGCAGTCAACCTTCGTTGCGGATACGTACTTGATGATGGTGATTATAGTATAATTATCTAACTAAAGACGTTATTGCAATTAATAATTAAGACAAGCTATTAACGATGAACTAATAGCGTTAACTTTACACACATTACATACCTCTCTCAACGCTTTCTCGCCCGGAGACCCACGCGACGACACTGGCAACCCGCCTTGGTGACCGCTATGAAGTTGTCCGTCCATGCTAAGGCCACATCGTGCTATAAACATCATAGTCACCACAGACATGCAGAAAAGAAGCAGCAACAAGCGAGGCATAGCTCGCATGGCGAATGGCGTCAAGATACACATAGGATCAATGCTGTAAACTGTGTCAACTCTTAGGATTTCCTACTTGGGTATTTACGTCATTGTGAGATGACGATTTGTGGATGAGCAACTTTTAAGACATGTCTGATATGTTAGCCATGCAGCTTGTCTGTAAGACGGAATGAACAACACTAATATCTTCATTATATTTGTTCATGTCATATTTATATGATATAATGCAAAATGCATTGCGAGTACTAGAAGTCATTTTCTTCCTCTAAGTATAAAAATATTGGCAACCATGTTTTGCTCGTTCTGAAGACCTGTGTTATAAAAGGACATTTTTTTCAAGTGGTCAAGAAACACGACTGAATTTTCGTAGTGTGATGAAAATATTCCTCAAACTATTTAATGTGAAGGAACTATAGGCCATATGTGTTAGTTATGTTGAAGATTTCTCAACTCTATTGTCTAGAATTTTTTATTATGTACAGAAAAATTTCACTGGGATTTGTACTAAATTATTGGGCAAGTCATCATTAACTAAATTACTCTTTCTGTAGGAAATATAACACAATGACACTACTCTATGTACTTTAATAGCGATTTTTTAAATTATATATATATATAGCAGAAATAATGTTCTGTATGGAAAATGTACATTGCATTATGTCAGAAACGAAATATTAAACTTACTTTAAAAAAAAAAATAATATTCAAATGATTTTATGAAGCGACTGTCACGTTATATATTGATTTGATACGAAAACAAAAATGTTAGCTTCAGTTTTCTGAGATGCTAGAAGTCAAATGTAATATTTTCATTGCAGATGATCAAAACCATACCAGAAAAATCTTGCTTATTGGCTGTTAATAGAAGGATTGTTTTACCATTAAAAACAGTGTATTAAAAACAGTGTATTAAAACAGTGTATTAAAAACTGGATTTGTAAATAATGTGACTATTATTTTAGAAACTTTACAGACAGATCAACACACGAAAATACAGTAAAAGGCAATAATATATCTCTTCCCAGTATATATGTGTCGGTGTGTGCTTTTGTTGAAAGATGAAATGTTCATTGTTTAACAGAAACAATTCTAAATGAGTGACAAATTTTGTGAATTAAGGATGAATTTCAAAAAGCCATGAAAGTTTCATTCGACGCATACTGTAGTCATAGCTTTAAGCAATAATCTGCTCCTATTGATCCGTCATAACGTCATAATATGTCATCTGTGATAATATGTGACCGTGTAAACAGGGATATTTCATTATAATTTTGATTTTTCTCGTTCGATAATGTTTATTATTCCCTTATGACCAGGCCTTGTGTAATGTTTATTATTCCCTTATGACCTGGCTTGTGTAATGTTTATTATTCCCTTATGACCTGGCTTGTGAAAGGATCCACACACATTTATGCTATGCTCTCAAGAGAATAAATGTTGACCTGTGAATAAAACAGAAAACAAAATATATTTAGATACATATCAAGACATAATTTGTAACTAAGATCTACTTATCTACTTATACTTCGTCCATGCTCGGCATGGAACACATGATGTAACTGTTATTTTATGCAACTTATATTTTAGACTATTTTATTATTCTTATTTTAATTATATATATAGTATCCTTATGAAACATTTGATAAGGAACATTTACTTATTTCATTACAGTGCAGAATATTTTCTATCTACGTGAAATACTAATTATCTATGGGGGAAAAAGTTAGTATATTAAACTTCACAATTTAAAAGAAAGTAACGCGGATGAAATATACAATAATCTGCAGTTGTAGAATGTTTTTTTTTAATCATCATGACCTACAAGCGGCAAATCTCTTGTTTCCTATGCGCCTGGAAAGAGACAGGGTCTCTATATCTGTCTTTAATAACCAGAAGAGTCCACCTCTTAGAATGCAGTGTTCACATATAAACATACCCCAAGCAAACGGAAGAAGAAGAAAAAACTCTGCAATGCTTTGTGAAGATGCTGCCTACTGAGAGCCCGTTTATGTGTGTATGTAAGATGCTGCCTACTCAGAGCCCGTTTATGTGTGTATGTAAGATTCTGCCTACTCAGAGTCAGTGTATATGTGTATGGAAGATGCCGCCTACTCTGTCAGTTTATAAGTGTATGGAAGATGCTAGATACTCAGAGCCCGTTTATGTGTGTATGTAAAATGCCACCTACTCAGAGCTCGTTTATGTGTGTATGTAAGATGCCACCTACTCAGAGTCAGTGTACATGTGTATGGAAGATGCCAGATACTCAGAGCCCGTTTATGTGTGTATGTAAGATGCCGCCTACTCAGAGTCAGTGTATATGTGTATGGAAGATGCCAGATACTCAGAGCCCGTTTATGTGTGTATGTAAGATGCCGCCTACTCAGAGCCCGTTTATGTGTGTATGTAAGATGCCGCCTACTCAGAGTCAGTGTATATGTGTATGGAAGATGCCAGATACTCAGAGCCCGTTTATGTGTGTATGTAAGATGCCGCCTACTCAGAGCCCGTTTATATGTGTATGTAAGATGCCAGATATATATTCTTATGTCAGCGTATGTGTATTTTTAAAGATGATGACACATTAAAAGACATGACACCTTGTTGAAGATCTTACTTGAGGGTAAAGCCGAGCAAGAGGTAGACAGAGATACGAGAAAGAGAGAGAGAGAGATAGAGAGAGACATCGCGAGATGTACAGGATACAGTCTAGCAGAGTGCACCACCGAGACAGTAGACAGAGGGTGATGGAGATCTGTGGCAGTCAATGTTCGTTGCAGAAACAGCACTTAATCATGATGAAGATGGCGATTACATAGAGGTGGTATATGTGTGCATGTTCAATGTTTGCTTCCCGCCGAAGACGGATGTTTCAGGTCAATGGCGCAAACAAAACGGCGACACAACGCATTTCCTTTCTCTGGATTACATCCTGCTGGAAATCAAGTAGGGCTATTGTTCTGCGACAAGAGAGATCCAGTGGAAGTTTGAGAATGAACGCTGAAGAAGAAGGAGAATAATGTTTGTGTCACTATTTTGTATGCAGAAATTGAATAACATGAAAGTCTGCATCTATTTGGTTGTATCAATGAAGTCCACTTTTTACTACACCGCTCATATGTCTGCACGGCTTCAATACAGCACATGTATCTGCTCGGCTTCAATATGATTTCATGGCTTCAATACAATCCAAATGACTGCACGGCTTTAATACAGCCCAAATGACTGCACGGCTTTAATACAGCCCTAATGACTGCACGGTTCCAATGTAGCCCACATATGTGTGTATGTTTATACGCAGGTTACTAAATTATTATAACAGTATATATGAGGCCACCAACTGTGTTTTACCATAGGCTCAATGATTCCTTTAGCTGTACTCACATGCCCTCAGATGTAACGTGCACATATCTTGAGGTGAAACACGTGTGCGTGAGTATACCATCATGTATAAAATGTCAAAGCAGTACAATAATGATGAGTTCTACATTATGAAACCAGCTCTGTTGTGACCTCAAATAAGATTCCTGTGCTTGAGAACAAAGTATCAAGATTTGTTGAACTGCAGAACAATGTTACTCAACACGTAACTGAGTTAGCGCTCACCTCTGATAACAAATGCTTGTTAAAAAAAAACCACACATGCATAAACACAATTGTTGCTCCTCATAAGAACGTTACGTAGAACATATACAAGCTTGTATATTAGTAATTTTCTTCACAGCTACATTGAAACATTTCTAGGATTATAAAAATAAAATGTGATACAAGTATTTTACATTCTAATAGTATGTCAACATGGCGCGGAACAGACATTGTTGGCTCCACTTCATAGTGGAATTATTTGATTGTGTAGATTTATAGAAGATTTGATGAGAATATCGCGGAGAACTAGAAAGCGTAAGAGGAGATGCTGACAATGTTAAATATGAAATTTGTTAAATTGGAGGTGGTTAATAATATCAAGAATCGACAATTATTATTTTTTTGGCTTCGTTAATAGACAAGGAGGGCTTGGAGAATATCAAGATGGAAGTCAAAAGAGACAAATGATGATCACGTGAGGAAATATTATATAGTTTAACATTATGATATAGAAAGGAGTTAATAACGATCGTGATGGCGCATGATGATGATTCTTTTCAATATATATTTAAATATATAGTTAAAGTCTACGCATGATACGCTACAGTTACACAAAAGTTATAGTTGGACATACGCTACAGTTGGACACGAGCTACAGTTGGACACGAGCTACAGTTGGACACGAGCTACAGTTGGACATACGCTACAGTTGGACACGAGCTACAGTTGGACACGAGCTACAGTTGGACACGAGCTACAGTTGGACGCGAGCTACAGTTGGATACACAAAAAAGAGCAGATATTTAACTCTCCACATATAACTATGACAGTTTAAAACGCCTCCTGTCGTTTCCAAAATGCCCACAGCTGGCGACACACCTTCTGTGATAAACGATGTTGAACTGTGATAGGCTAATAGTGAATAGAATTTTGAGAAGAGAAGATGTAAAGTACTTGATGGAGCGACGGAGACTGACCAGACAACATTAACAAACTGAAAAGAAACGAAAAAGTCAAGATATTTGTCCTTGTTCTTTGTTTTAATGTTGTTTATTTATGTTATTCATCTTCAGCGTACATTCTCAAACTCCTGCTGAATTCTCTTGTAGCAGGACATGTCCTACTAGATTTCCAGCAGAATGTAGTCCAGAGAATGGAAATGCGTTGTGTCGCCGTTTTATTTGCGCCAATGGCCCGACACATCCGTCTTCGGCAGATTTATGTTATTCGATAGTTATGTATTCACAGTAACCTTTTTACTTTATTCAGGATTTGTCAAGATATTTTGACTTAGAACGGGAAATTGATGCTTGAAAGCTCAGATATACCAAATGGGCATCAGCGATTCTGCGACCTGCATCTTCGGGGCAATAACACAAATACCAGAACATATACTACATGACTGTCCAAGTTTCGTTGTTCAATCTGGCCCAGAGAAATGTCTCTACAGAACAAATTGTGAGAACCTAATAACAACCTAAAACAAACTGCTCTATACATGACCAATATTGAACTGAATGTATTCTCCGGCGTCATTGTCAAACTATTGCAGTGTAACAGGATATAGTCCAGAGAACGGAATGCTTTGTGTCATGATTTTCCAACTTAGCTGCGATATCTGGACATTTCGCCCTGGCATATCCGACTTCAACATGGCCTATGGGACACTTTGACACTCTATATGATGGGACAGCAAACTCTACCCCCCGAGCCTCCTAAGTCACCTCTTATGATGGTGAAACATCTTAGTCACCATTCCGAATCTCCTCAGTCGCCTATCTTCTTTTTCTTCTGCTGCGTTCGTTCTCAAACTCCTGCAGATTAGCCACATGCAGTCCGGAGAACGGAATGCGTTGTCTCATGGTTTACAGCGTTGCTGCAATATCTGCGCCTTTCGGCCTGACACATCCGACTTCAGCATGGCTTTGGATCACTGTCCCTATATGGGATGGGACAGCCAACTCATATGATATATGATATACATCGTCTCATATGATATCAATACATGACAGGTCACATTGTTGTTATTTTTTTATCCCCTACCGAGTATCAGTAGCTCAGTATTTATACAAACTACCATTACACCTAACCCTAACTCCATACATACATACATACATACATACATACATACATACATACATACGTACGTACGTACGCACGCACGCACGCACGCACGCACGCACGCACGCACGCACGCACGCACGCACACACACACACACACACACACACATACATACATACATACATACATACATACATACATACATACATACATACATACATACATACATACATACATACATACATACATACATACATACATACATACAAACATACATACATACATACATACATACATACATACATACACACACACTCGTATGTATCACGCATTACTACTCTATTATTATATATCATATACGTCTGTTGTTGGAAGAATAGTTAAGAATAGTGACATTATTACTTGCCGAACACGTCGTAAGAGGCGACTACGCCCGTGTGTTGCCGGGATCCGAAAGGGGAGTAAAGAATAGCAACACTGTTTACCTTCCACGAATGTCGTAAAAGGCGACTAAGGAGGTTATGGGATGGAGTTGGCTGTCCCATCCCATATAGGGTCAGTGACCCAAATCCATGCTGAAGTCGGATGTGTCAGGCCTGAAAGGCGCAGATATCGCAGCAATGCTGTAAACCATGACACGACGCATTCCGTTCTCCGGAATGCATCCTGCTAATCTGCAGGAGTTTGAGAACGAACGCAGACGAAGAAGAAGAAGAAGAGGTGACTAAAGAGGATTGAGGAATAATTGAGAGGATTTATATACATTCACACTCGTATATATGACACACATTACTTCTTACGATTGAGGGATACTTGGGAAGGAGTATTGAGAGATATTTCACTAAAGAGGGAGGCCCTTTGTGGCCGCACTTACTTCGCATATGAATAGTCCCGGGTTCATTTCCTAGGTTCATTTCCTAGGTGAGGCAGAATTATTTTTTTTTCAGAATGCAACGGCTCCGAGGTCAACCCAACCTTAATTGGATACCGCATAAATCCGGGAAGAAAAGATTGCGAGAGACAGGAGATGGCTACTACCCTCATATAGCAGAGCTACTGAAATGTAAGATCGATAAACATCTCATACCTGCATTAATAAATGCTATGTGTTAACTTTATTTTACACTAAAGAGAGCTATTTTCAGTTATAAGATTTGCACCAATAGCGTACTTAGCTTGCGTTTGTGATTAGCTGAATCATATTACAGAACTCCAGGCACACAAACAGATGCCCAGTCTCTTTCAACAAATGGCGAAGAATATATACTAAGACTCATAGTTCCTGTAACTCGCTGCGTGTATCCCCAATCACAATCTTCACCTACTTTCTCCCCGGACAATTACTAGCTTTCAAAATCTCAGACCGAAAGACTACACCAGTGTTTCTCAAACATTTTCATGTCACCGCCCCCTTTCGTATGGATTTTATATACTAAAGTCCCCCCCCCCCCCGGTCAACCAGGGTCGTAGATACATCTACAGAAAGGACGGTGATTACCTAAAAAAGTAATTTCCTCGTTTCGGTTGTTTTTTTTGTTGGTTGGATCATTTTCACAAACGGTCACTTTATCACGATAGCGACATAGCCTCATTGGGGGGAAAAATTCCATATATCAAGAACAATGGTAGGAAATAAAATAATTTTTGAAATCAAATAAGAATAATTAGTATTAAAAGTACTCAGCACTGTTCTAACGAAACACTTTTTTCGGGCAGTGTCTTCTGTCAATTAAGGCTAGAAACTATACAAATAACAGTATGATTTGCGAAAATTCTTCATCAGATGGCCCGTCTCGTTAGAAATTGGTCCTCAAGTATAATTATTTTGCAAAAATAAATTGCACACATACGTTGAAAGTCAGAACACTTTCTCCTGTCTGATGTTACATTTAATTTGCAAAGTGAATTTCCAGGTTTGACTGCGCCTGTAAGCCAACATATGTTGTTGCTGAAATGTTTTACGTTGTTTTCAATTATATGTTTATTTGTGTTAATATATGTTAATTTGATGTGTCCCGTTATTCATAAAGATCATTCACCCTCTGCTGCCACTCTTAATTATACATCGCCCTATGGATTATCCAGCAGCCCTTAGGGACGTTTTTGCCTACTTTGAAAAGTCATAGCCTACACAATAATCTTTCTGCAACATTCTACCTCTAAAATAGCGCCCGTGTTGCAACTTGGACCTGGACTCCGAGTTCAGAATGCAAAGAATATTTACCACTGTCTTCTTTCCAGATATGTTGTAGGAGGCGACTACAGAAAGTTGGGAAATAGGATGACAACCAATCACCTGTTAACATATCATTGCTCTATCTTGTCTCAATTTCTTACTTTTATCTTCTATCAAATAATCTACAGCGATGACGAAGAGATTTAGGACATCGTACATTATTTCTTTGTCTTTGATTGACATATTTCTAGGTGTCGAGAAATGCTAGATGTATTGCCACTGCGGATGGGTCAACGGATCTGACAGAAGAATGATGATATAGTTAGCCCAGAAGTGTCTACTCTTCTCCGACCATGAGGTGGTAATCCTAGGATACTGGCGCATTGGAATGCCTCCTTTCGGGGACTAATTATGCATATTTAAACCTCCCTTACACAAGCATGCCATTGAGACGAACTTACACGAGTCCATGTGTCACCTCAGTTACAAAACTCCAAAAAAATGATACTGTCAAAAAGTTACACATGTTTGTGATTAGTTGTGTGCATACAGAATGGTGTAGACCCCATTTTAGTAGGAGGCTTATTGTTTATATGCTTTAGATACCTCTGATAATTAAGTATTCTGGGTATGAAAGAAATATCTGTAGAAATCCACATTGGAAAGGATCAAAGAGGCATCGATTACATTCACTGTAGTCGAGATACCCCATATACACTCCACCCATATCAAAGAAGCGGCGAGCATCCAACCAACAACCGCATGAGACAGCCCAGTAGATAATGACAACTTGACTATCAATATTTCCATCTACCATTTCCTGAATCTACAGAATGCACGTACGTGTTCAGCACAAGAAATTCTGTGTATCTCGAGGTCATCCTCTAATTAGACATCGCGAGTTTATGCTGATATATATAATTAAACAAATCCTTGCCAAGTCATCAACATCGCTCCTTGAAATTAGACTTCGGCAAAAGAAATGTGTATTTCTGGGGTAAGATTATTTAGTTTTGTACATGCATTTCGGCCAATCTTGCAATCAAGAACATTTTTCATTTATCTGTAATTATTGGATATTTATTTTATTTATGTGACAAGAAAATTCACATAGCGGTACGGGGTATGAAAATCGATCAATTAAAAGTTAACATCTACAAGAAATTCAGTTCGTGAGACAGACAGACAAACATATATACAGATAGATAGATACACAGACAGACATACCGATAGATAGATAGATATAGATATACATATAGATAGATAGATAGATAGATAGATAGATAGATAGATAGATAGATAGATAGATAGATAGATAGATAGATAGATAGATGGATGGATGGATGGATAGATAGATTAGATTGGATGGATAGATGGATAGATAGATTAGATAGATAGATAGATAGATGGATGGATGGATGGATGGATGGATGGATGGATGGAGGATGGATGGATGGATGGATGGATGGATGGATGGATGGATGGATGGATGGATGGATGGATGGATAGATAGATAGATAGATTAGATAGATAGATAGATAGATAGATAGATAGATAGATAGATAGATAGATAGATAGATAGATAGATAGATAGATAGATAGATAGATAGATAGATAGATAGATAGATAGATAGATAGATAGATAGATAGATAGATAGATAGATAGATAGATAGATAGATAGATAGATAGATAGATAGATAGATAGATAGATAGATAGATAGATAGATAGATAGATAGAGAAAGAAAGAGACAGTTATATCAGTTGGTAGTTGGTTGGCAGCTATGCAGGCAGACATATAGCATAAAAATGCTAGATAATCTCGCAGATTAGACAGAAGGACAGACAAGCAAGAATATAGATGAATATTTAAGAATTTTAAAAAACCCAACATTTATAGCAAATTTTCCTTTTTTTCCAGGAATTCGGGATAATATAAATTAAAAAGATAAGGATCCGGTGTTGAGAAACAATCTAATACAGGAAACGAGTAGGCTGGGGTAGCACATTGAAAATGTAAAAATGAACGGAAATAAGTACAAATGTTATCAATTTTGTTTGCATTCGGTCATTGATAACCAACACAAAAATTCGTACGATTTACCGCCGGTAGCGTGAAGTACGTTGTGTTATGTAGGCCATGTAGGCGTAGCACACCCGATTTCGGCATGAATTTGATTCTGGTGGGATTCCCTAGCCTGTGTCGCCAGGCAACGGATGTGTATCGACTCTACGCTGTGACGGTTTATCAACCACTGTGCCCTTGGACTTTTCATGCCAAAACATGTCCCTGTCTGGTAGTCTCCGAAGAGGCGGTAGTCAGTGCTCTATACTTGGGTCGACTACGACTATCTCACATGAGGTGTTCCTCTGCCAGTGTGTTCATCGAGTAATGAACCTTTTCTCTCCGCGAGCATGATTCCGGTATAGGAAAAACTCGATGGTAGAGTTGAACCCGGATTAGTTCGTGCTCTTAGCAGATGTGTCACTCTCCGACATTGTGAATACCGCATCAAAGTCTAAGACTCTATACATATTTAGGAGCGCCGGGGACAAGAAGCTTGTTCTCGAACTGAACAACTCTTTAGTTACAATTTCCATGTAACGTTTTCTCGTTTTATTTACACGCGACTCTGCCCACTGGCGCTGCCCTCTCAATGTACTCTATATGTTATCCTTAAAGAACTAGAGCCATTCTCAATATTCGTCATGATATCTGCCTGTTTCGTGTCATTTGCACTGGCCATCCTTTGAATGCTCGGGCTGGAATGCATTGCATCACTGTGTGTCAACTGTGTCGCTGTATCTGTTGCCGCAGAGATGTTGGATATGTGTTGTGCAGTTAATTATCATTTCATTTACGGCCTCCACATTTTTGGGCACGGCCCCCAAAAGTCTTGGTCAGAAACACAATTCGAGCCGCTGTATTTTTGTTTTTAGGGTCACCACGAGGAGGTACTTTTGGACCCTGATTATCTGCTAACCCTGAGATCGCACGAAAGCAATGCGGCACCCTTTGCACCTCAGTGTTACCAGTATTTAAAAACAACAAAATACTAACAATGAGACACAGCAACAGACGAAATTTCGACTAAAAAGTTTTCCTCGAGGCGAAAAACAAACAATAAATATACTTAACATAGGCAAGTACATATGGTAGGACGATGATATGAAACATCAATATCCTCTTACTGCCCTTCTTCTGTCTACCTTGTTACTCAATTTAAATCTTCGTACATTATGCTTAATACAGTTTGGCCATATTGTAACAGCTTGGCCTGAGCTGGCCTTATTGGGATGGAATGAAGGCGATTCGCATATGTGATGGATGCGGAGATGGATGGATACACCGCGGTGCTTTCCGAGTTGGTGCTTGACTGGGGAAACGGTTGCGGCCTATAAATGTTATAGAGAGTTTACTGTGTATTCCATGTCATCATCATTCTACATTCTCTTATTAAGACATGTCTCCCATATCTCTTCATGAACCCCGGTTATACCTTCTCTGCTGTATCTAACCTCACTTTCTAATGCATTACATCGATTTTCATTTATATTACTTACAAAGGTCTATGAGCACTCTTTGAAGATATCGGCTTGAGGCGTACTACTGGTCCTAGGCATATGCCGGGTGCACTTCTTTAACTTCAGTTAGTTGGCTACAAGATACCTGTCTGTGTTTTGTATGGTGGACAATGACTTGGACTATCTACGTTAGTGACCATACAGTGTCCGCAGAGCCTTCAAACATTTTGTGACAGAAGGCTGACATAGTCTCGGTGGCAGTGGTTCCTCGAATATCGTATACAGAGGTCTAAATATAATGTGAGCAACTCCTATCAACGTATTGCGACGCACGCGTGGTCTATAACTGACATGAACCTTTGCTAATCGGACATGTCCCTCTAGCACAGTACAGAGTCCGTACAAAGATTTAGTGTGGTGGTTTGAGGTTCTGTCCGCTGATCGCTATCCCCCATAGATGAGCTAGTGTACAGTGCGAGTAACAGTCTGTGACGTGCGGCCGGCTGGCTCGTCTAAGTTACATCAACTTCAGTTTATGACACCTATCACATTTCAGAGCATACAAAAAAGGCCTAAAACATGCATTGGGTTGTATTTGTCTTCGGTCCTTCTGCCGTTACACTTTATTGGGATTTCTACCTCCTCGACCTATACTTCTCACTTAGTAGTTGGATCATCGTCATTGCACTCCGGACAAATCCATAGGTGCTCAGATCTCTCCTTGAGTGTATCCGCCATTACACGTTGACTGATGGTCCCAGTACGTCGTTGAATTACCATAATTCTTTCTCGCCCACGAAACCGCTCCTTTCTAGCGACACCACATTTCAAATCAAGCTCCCTTATTCTAGTACACTGCATGAGCCGTTTAATGCAACGGCGACAGTCGTGTATGACTAGGTTTGCTGCATCCTCAAAGACAAGTTTTGCTCCCCGTCTACTTTGCCAACAGTGTCCGTGTCTCAACACACCTTCGGTTAGAAGTTTGAATAGTGTGCTCCCCCGACATTTCTTCAATGTTTTTCCTTTGCGCAATGGTCAGTTGTATTGAACGTTTTTTTTTCATATCAAGGAATGCATGTCAAGTTGGCGTATCTTCTACCTTAATCATGACTGCTAATTTCTTCTTCTTCTTCTTCTGCGTTCATTCTCAAACTCCTGCAGATTAGCAGGATGTAGTCTGGAGAACGGAATGCGTTGTGTCATGGTTTACAGCATTGCTGCGATATCTGCGCCTTTCGGCCTGACACATCCGACTTCAGCATGGCTTTGGGTAACTGACCCTATATGGGATGGGACAGCCAACTCCATCCCATAACCTCCTTAGTCGCCTTTTACGACATGCGTGGAAGGTAAACAGTGTTGCTATTCTTTGCTCCCCTTTCAGGTCCCGGCAACACACAGGCGACTGCTAATTTGAATGTGGAGAATCGTGCAGAGAGAGAGGGGGCATGTGGGCTTCTGGGTTTGAATGTGGGCTTCTGTGTTTGAATGTGGGCTTCTGTGTGTTATCGAGCATGAACAACACTTCCGCCGTTAGCCTCGCACTAGACAATTGTGACCTCGTTGCCACTATACAGTTTCACATACTAACGTTGCCATCTAGCGTGTATTGCCGTTTCCATATTTAATGTGTACTCATAGCATCGCCATATCCTTAGCAAAATCTATCTTTATCGGGACATCAACATTGGCCGCAACTCCAGTGTTTCTACATTTCGGCTGATCGAGACAAATGCACAGATGCCTATCGTCAGTGTTTATCGACAGTGAAGCTGGATGTGTTGGCGTTGAGGTGCCGGAGATATTGCTTGTCTCTTTGCATGACGTTCTCATACCATCTACAGCCTCCACATTCTCAGACACGATCTAGAAAGCGTGTTAGTCAGAAACACACTACGAGTCGTCGCATTTCTGTTTTCAGGGTGCACAACGAGGAGGTGCTTTTGAGATCTTGATTATCTGCTAAACTTGGATCCGGACAAGAGCAGTGCGGAACCCTTCGCACCCCTTACAAATATTGGTAACATTGATACGTTTTTCTGTTCATTTTTAAATTAAATAACGAAATGCGCTATAACCGTAGACGGCAACACAAAATTTCGACTAAGGCAGCTGCGCCATTATAGGACCGCCAAAAACAAACCCTTGGAGTTCTATAACTGAAATTAGTTAATTTAAGGAGGAAGCCGGAGTCAGAACTTCCCAAGGGCACCATAGGGCTTAGTTTCGTGACTGGCCGTTGATACGACTTTACTTAAAGTTAGAGGAGGTTCTTAAAAATATTTGCAGTTGGTTTAGTCTGTGAAACCATTATATTTGCAGTAGTTTGTAGTTTTACAAAATGGGAAGGAGGGTGTTACTGTCATATTTATTTGTTGTATACTGTTACCTATCGAGTCATATGTTCATAAAAGGCGAGAGATGAACTATATGTGTATACACGATTTGCTAAAGAAGGGAGTACTTTATATTTAAAAAAAATAAAGCATGTCAATTTGAATTGGTTAACCTTTTTTGGGGGGAGGGGGGGGGCACAATATTTACAGTTGTTTTATCGTAAGAAAAAATAACAATTTTCTATATTTTCGAAGAGGGCTATTTGAACATCTTAACCAACTCCACTACCAATTTGTTGACGTAATTTATCTACAAACTCTTGGTGATACTAACATAAATGAACTACTTAATTATTTTTTTAAAATGTTGGTAAATTCTAACATACTTATGGCTTCCATGTACCGTTGACTCAAATTTCAAAGGAAACGTATGAACTATACACGCCGCTTTCTGGAAAATGAACGTGAGCCATTTGCACTTCAGAGCGGAAATAGCAAATATTAAGGGACAGGTGGACTTTGGCGCCAAATATGAAGCTGTCATATCTGTTTCATTTGTTAAGGTCGGCCATGAGAGGCAAGATACTTGTCAAGTTTCTGTTTATAAACGAAAACTAGATAGAGCTTCGGAAGTAAAGGGAAGAACGAGAAGAAACACTGGAGAATGTATCCGCTGGGAATGAACCACTGGACATGTGGGAACCATAATTGTTATTACTAGTCACGTGTTTATAAGCATACATTCGAGTGTATGCTCTCTACAATGTATATGTTACATGTAAGCAGACATATGGAGAAATGGCACTTCGTGAAACTGTATATACTTCAGCGATGTGTATATATATGTTAATATATATATGTTAATATATATATGTGCCGTAGTGGTTGAGCCATTTGACGTGAAGTATAAAGAGGTTGTAGATTTGATGTCACCAAAACTATTGATCGTATTTTTCAGAGACCCTGGGAATTATAGCTGAAGTTACGGAGTTGCGTACTTCCCGTGGTACTCTCAACAGGCGGCGTACCACTTCGCTTAGAGGGATTGTGTACATATGTGATAACTGGATATAACAAGTTAATCCTTTACACATTGGAAGCGAAACGAAAGGTTCTTTTAGACGAGAACACCGCTCTTGACGGAATCATGTTAAGAAACTGAAATAGTTTGAAACTACTCGTAAAGATTGTAGAATTGGTTGAATGAGACAGATATACAACCAGGGGTCCACTAGAACTGGTATCACCATAATATACCTCGTTAGGTCGTTGAAAAAGACGGAACGCCTATAAGGATTTCCTGCTCCTGTCGTTTTTGTTTACAGCCGTCGATTCAGCAAATAGCTAACCATTAATTATATAAATTATCTACATCTTAGCGAGTCAAACTCTGAAATTATCTTCTGAGTTCATTCTCAAACTCATGTGATATTTTCTCCTCTGAACTTAGTACAATCTATATCGCAGGGTTCGTCTGTTTTACCAGTACTGTGTAGTCTACAGAGTAATGATAGCGAAATAGCAATAGAAACACCGACAATGGAAGAACATTATCTTTTGCCCATAATATTCTGGTGTACATGCAGAGAAAGAACCGGTATGTGATTAAAAGAGAAATTAAAAAAAAAACCGCTTGGAATTCCAGTGTTCGGAATCTGGCTCGATGATCAACAAGGAGACGGATGTTTGCGCTAGGTTCTAGCTGAACAATCCCATCACGAGAATAAAAACACCAGCAGTGAAATTTAATGAGTTTCAAAGTTTCTAGAATACCTGCATTGTGTAATGTGGGAGTGACATTTGCTCGAGGTCAAAGTTTCTAGAATACCTGCATTGTGTAATGTGGGAGTGACATTTGCTCGAGGTCAAAGTTTCTAGAATACCTGCATTGTGTAATGTGGGGGTGACATTAATTCCAGGTCAAAGTTTCTAGAATACCTGCATTGTGTAATATGGAAGTGACATTTGCTCAACCTCAAAGTTTCTAGAATACCTGCATTGTGTAATGTGGGAGTCACATTTATTCCAGGTCTTAGTTTCTAGAATACCTGCATTGTGTAATATGGAAGTGACATTTGCTCAACGTCAAAGTTTCTAGTATACCTGCATTATGTAATGTGGGAGTGACATTTGCTCGAGGTCAAAGTTTCTAGTTTTCTTTGTTCTTTGAATGTTTATATCTAGTCCTTAATTTTTGCTTGATTTATCGATTTGATCAGGTTAAAGAGCATGAGCCCATGGACCGCTGGATCAGCAATCAACCATGGATTTAATCTATTAATCTGTATAGTTCCTGTTCACTTTCTGCTAAAAGGACAGTGTCATTTGCATATCGCAGGCTGTTTATTATTTTCCCACTGATCTTGAGTTCTGGCATTCTTTCCATATGTTTAAAAATATTCAATGTTAAATAGAATATCACTGACTGAAGCAAAAAACCCTCATTAAAGGAAAATACAAACATACATGGAGTCAGAGAACAGGAAGTAACTTTCCACAGGACCCTATTCTAAAGCTGAACAGGTCACAACAAACCACAATTTTTAGACTTCGCACAGGACACTGCAGACTACAAGCACATCTCCACAAAAGTAAGGCTGCCCAAACTGACCAATGCCCATGTAAAAAGGGTCCCCAGACTCCAGAACATATTCTGCAGACATGCCCACTCTTTGATGACGTGAGAACCAAAATATGGCCCCAAGAGACAGATCTGAAGGTGAAGCTGTGGGGCAACCGTGAGGACCTCCTGCTGACGACTGAATTCATGGAGGCGGCCCACCTTCCTGTATAGACTTATGAGCATCGGAAACTGATCGCAGAAGAAGAAGAAATAGGCTGAATGATAAAATACATCCTTGTCTTAACCCTCTTTGTATTTCTAAGTATGGTGAGTAGCTGTTTTCACACCATATTAGCGCAGTTTGTCTCCAGCATATATTTCTAATTGATCTGATGTCTTTTCCATCTATGCCTATTTCTTTATGACTTGATTTATCTTTCATGTTGAACTCTGTTGAAGGTCTTGATGTCGAAGGCTATGAAACAAATATAGATACCTTTTTGAACCTCTATGTACTCATTTATTAATAGTCGGGTACTAAGTATAGCATTTCCATATTTTATTGTTTTTATTGCGTTTTACACTTCTGATTTCAGTATTGCTAGTCCTTCATTATTTTGTGTTTTATGTGTTTTGTTCTGATGGTATAAAATATTATAAAATATAATAAAATATTTTGGAGACATTCAAAGACATGACACATTGTTGAAGACCTTACTTGAGGGTAAAGTCGATTGGAGGCGAGCAAGCGATAGGCAGAGATACAACTTGGAGAGGAACATTGCGAGATGGACATATTACAGTCTAACAGAGTATACCATCAAGACAAGAGACAGTGGATGTTGGAGGTTCAAAATGCAGATGTTCTTATATGTATTTTATTTTTATATTTTTTAATTAACGTAAACATTTCTTTTCAGATGCAATCAATTTTAAGAATAGTTAGTCCGAGTATCAGGTTTTGTGCAGTATCGCAGTGCATATCTTGAATAATTCCATGGTTGGTCAGGTGTTAGTTCTTCCTTTACCGTCAAAGGTATATAGAATGTGTTTTTGATTTATGTACTCTGTATATTTCTGGTATCAAAGCAGATGGGTCTAACACCTTTAGAACTTCTTTTAACCTTGATCATGCCTTCGTCATTACATATAATTTCTATTTCATGTGTATATGCGGTAGTGTTTAAATTATTAAGTGTATTTAACTGTTTCCATTAATCAACAAGATCTTATGCAAAATTTAATGATTTGCTTTCGATGTAATATGACAGTGCTTCACAATGATATATATTGAATAGGACTATCCCGATGAACCCTGTTCTTGGCCAGAGTGTTAATTTTCAGTTGAAGTTCTCATGTTTGAAGAAAAGTACTAACTAATTAATGAAAGGCACATCAATCATTGATATATCCCGCCGAAGACGGATGTGTCGGGCCATTGGCGCAAATAAAACGGCGACACAACGCATTTCCATTTTCTGGACTACATCCTGCTGGAAATCTAGCAGGACCATAATCCAGCTAGATCCAGTTGGAGTTTGAGAATGAACGCAGAAGAAGAAGAAGAATCATTGATATTTCCACTAAAGTTAAAATAAGCTTTACGTTACTATATATGAGCAAAGTTTACCATTTTTAAATAGTATAACTGAAAAAATAATAAATGAATAATACGTGGCTGAATGGTTGATACGAGTTTATATAGTTGTTCTTGAGAGAAAATTCGATGCCAGAAAGTGATGTTTTTATTTTCTAATAAACAAAAGTTATCGTTGTTTTTGTGATGCATTTTTCAATCGACGGCGGACAAAGTTTTTGTTATACTAGGGGCACAAAAATATTGATGATTGCAGTTCATTTAATACTATGACTGCAAGGTTATAATATTAATTTTAACCACATCGCCCAAAATTTAAAAAAACCCTTGTCTTTCTTGAGAAATGTCACTGCATGCCATTTATAAATATACAGTAAAATAGTAATGAAATTATTGTAATGTTGATATCTGTATTTTCATTTTTCGTTCTCTGCGAAATATAGGTCCTTAACTTTAACAAATCTCTTTCATCTCGCCCTATCTGTAGCTAGTACTTTCATTTCTTTCCATGTTTTACTCATATTTTGTACTTCTGTATATATGTATTTCCTCCATGAATTTCTTAAATATTTCTTTTCCTTGTTATATTTGGGTTTCATAACAATGCATGTCTTACAGTGATTTCCGTTGGTCTTCTTAGTGTATTCTTTGTCCATTGCATACACTTCTTGGGTCATATCTCTACTAGTGTCTGTTTAGATCTCTACATGTGTTTCTTATTAGTTGTTCTATTATACAATTTCCTATCTTCATTCTGCTTAAACATCTTTACATAAAATAAATTGTAGATTTCTGGTTGCGCCTTTTTGTCCTTCATGTTTCTGAGCTACATAAGTAAACTGACTCAACATTTAAGTTGAATGTTCTTAGTTATGTATTTGATGTTAACTATTTTGATTTTTATAAGGTGTCCAGCTGCAATAACATATCCTCTTTCTTTTTTGTATTTACCAGATCATAATCTGTCCACTACATCTCTCTATGTTACTTACAAGATACGTGTATGATTCTACTTCCTGCAGGGCTGTTCCACCTCGTAAAATCTAGTTTAAATTAGTTGAATTTATTATTATAATCCTTGGTTGTTTTTTTCTCTGTGTAGAATGAAGATTATTTTCTGTCAATTATAATTTAGACTTATAATCTTCGATTATTTTTACATGGTCTAAGTAAAGCTGGGGAGTGTACCCCAAACTGAGTAGAAGGCTCCTCCAATATGCATTGCACCAAGCGAAAAGTGAAGTCTCCAGCGTATGAAACAAAGCTCAGAAATATTCCCATTGCACATAGGAAGTAAGGCTAATCGCTCGTAATTCTTGTGGTTCTCAAACAAACAATTGCTGGGGTGTGTAGAATGGAGACTATTTGCTGTCAATTATCATTTAGAATTGTCATATCTACATCATCTAAGTATAGCTGCGGAACAAGAGACAAATTCTGCAAATTCCGGGTCCTATAATATTTCACCAAGACTATTGTATTTCAAACGTCATATGTTATTGTTGACTTTATGAACCAATTTATAGCTGCCAAAAACGGTGAGAAGTGACATCTCAGGCGTACGCTAGTTCTTATCCCGAAAGGGTCAGTCAGAAGTCATTCATGGAAAACGTTTGATTCCTTCGTATTTTTTCTTCATTATGTTTACCACCAAAATCAGATGTGTCGGTCTATTGGTATAAAAAACGACACAATCCGACATCTCCATTCTCTGAATGATATCCTACTAGAAGTCTAGTAAAACTAGTGTCCGTAAAACAAGCGAGGTCCAGCGGAAGTTTTAGAATGACAGCTATAAACACGCGGGATTATGTCTACAAACTGGATTGTAACTCCATAATGTCTCAAGGGCATTCACAGTGATTCTGTATCTAAGCTGTCAAATGCCGTTTCGTAGTCCATCTTGTGCCTATATTTTCTCATATGGCTGACCACACCAGCCTTCCACATTTTGTTCTCAATTCACAAAATGTATTTATTTATTTATTTTATCCCACGTTGCAGGCCATTTAACCTCATAATAGATTTTCTGAGGTGTGGCTCTCGGTAATAGGGCCTGCTAGCGTAATTAATTAGGACCCAGTTCGTTACGTATTTTAATTATTGTCTATTTATATACTTAGAATCACATGCCAAAAATAGCAAAAACGATTCGAAGTATATAAAAAGTAACCAACTAAAAGGCAAACAATAATCAAAACACGTAACGAACTTGGTCCATCTTAATTTGGCGAACATGTCTTCTACTGGAGCCTGGTCATGACTGACACATCATAGTAAAACAAACCAATATGAATCAATGTCTGTCACGTGATGTCTCTTCTACCGCTAAGTTTAGGAAAAGTGATACTATCAGGCAGAGATAACATTCATGTATACATTATATATTGCTTATTATGTTGCTGTTTTTTTTTGTCGTTACTATTCTATGCATCATGCGAGATCATCAGTAGAATGAAGAGATCACAAGAATTGTCGGAACAACATCTGTGGTGAATTATATTGAAAAACAGAGACTGAAATGGTTCAGCCACTTAATGAGAATTAACCCTTGTTGGCCAGCAGCAAGAGCATACAACATGAACATGGAAACAGCAAGATACAGAGGAAGACCAAGAAGAAATTGGTTTGAATGTGTTTTCAACATTTTGAGATGTCACAATATTACCGAGTATCAAGCGACCAAACGTGCCATAGCCCGAAAATCTATTGACATTCAATCCTTCAACCGGATAGATAGATAGATAGATAGATAGATAGATAAATAGATAGATAGATAGATAGATAGATGGATGGATGGATGGATGGATGGATTCTATGTATCTAATATCTATTCAATTTTTGCATTTCTTGCACAGCAGAGGTCCTCAACAACTCTATTCAATCTTGTCTTTTCTCTAGCTCCACTTCCAGTACTTGCAATGTCGTACTCATCATTTTTCTTGTATATGTATCAAATTATTTTTTCTCCATATAATTCGTGGTTTTCCTATTTTCATATTTCCTTGTGAAATCCAGAATGACGCCTTTCTTACACTGATTTATGTTGGTCTTTTTAATGCATGTTCTACCATCAACATTGCTGCCTGAGAGACACCATCTCTATTGGTGTCTATTTGGTTTCTCCCACGACTTCCTCATTTGTGTTCTTTCCATACTAATTTGAAACCTTCTATTCTAAGCAGGCATTCGGGGTTGAACGGGTCTCACATTACTCTCGTGCAAACACAGGGTTAGCGGATAACCAAGATCCTAAAAGTACCTCCTCTTTGTGCACCCTGGAAACATAAATACAGCTGATTTATTCCTGGCCAACACTTTTAGGCTCGTGTACGTGGATGTAGATGCTACAAGTGCGATGAAAAGATCTGCAAAGAGACAGGGAATATCTTGGAGACCTCGCGCTACCAAATTCAATAGCACTTTCGACAGCACAGTGATGTAAGGTATCTGTGAATTCCATCTCAGTCTGCCAAAAAAAAGCAGAAACATTAGTGGGGCGGCCAACATCATTGTCCCAATATGGGTAGATCCCATATCCCAGGAAAAAATCTTTGAATACAGCTCCCCTTTGGCACACAGGACAAGCATTGGACAAATGTCTGACCGAAGCAGTGTTGAGACCCTAACTCAGAATGTTGCGGGCACCGTAGAGGGGGAAAAACTCACTAACGACACTGCAAACCTAGCCCAACTGGAATGTTGCCATTTCCCATCACGGCTCATACAGAGATAATTGGGTTAGTACTCAAGGGCCCGCTGCGAAGATCCTCGTCCGAGATAGGCGTACTCTTACCTACTTGTGTACTATACGCAATGGCGAAGAGTCAAAATACACAGACCGTGTTTGGCGACGGATTGGAAGGCCATCACAGGCGGATAAGGGGACCGCGTGAGAAATACACATGTAAAATCTCAGACCCCGACGTGTTTGGAAAAGCAGCACGTCGTCTAGGAAGGTGTATCAATCCTGAGTCTAATTCGACTGTCGCCGTTACCCAACACGATCCATACAGAAAAAATTATGTCTGGGACCTAGGGACACAAAGGATCGTAATGGAATGGTTTTCCTACACGAGGAACAGCTCGCTGGATGCAAAGCTCCTAACCGGAGGAAAGACACACAACTGGTGACCCAAGTAGACTATTAGCTCGTCTCATGACATGTACCCCCTCTGAGTAGAAGACTCATCCAATAGGCTTTTCACTAAGCTGAAAGCTGAAGCCTTCTGTGTATAACAGATAGCTCGGAGAAACCTCCCAACTGCAAATAGGAAGTAAGAGCTAATCGCTCGCAATATCCGGGGTTCAAGAAGAAGAAAAAGAAGCAGGCATTCAATGATGGAAGTTTTATTTTATGTTGTCCCTTTTATTGTTAACGTTTCTGGGACAATAATAATCAACTTGTACGCAACCCATTATGGGGGTAGGGTGTTATATTGAGAACAGCAACGCAAAAATTGTCAAACATCCTTGTCTTCGGTCATATCACTGAATGTGAAAACATCACACACTGACCATTCCTTGATGTTGTCAAGCGAGGGTCAATATTACAATGTAATCTATCAATGGGCAATGCTTTAAAATGCGTGGTACTGTTTTCAGGCGGCTTTCTGCTTCGCTTAGAAGGGCGGAGCACATACGGAGTAACCCGACTACAGTGAGGTCAATCTACTACTACTATGGAATTACTTTTATTTGTGTAATTCGAGGTCTGCAGTAGATAGTGGGTTAATTCCCTCATATGTTCAGGCATGGATGTCTTCTGTTTGCCTTCAAGTGGCGTTCATGAGATGTGGTTGTCGTTCCCAGCGTTAAAACTTGCACCAAAAGTGATTTCTATGATCTCACAAACAAAATAAATTTAGTTTATGTAAATGTGAAGGGTGTCGGATCTAGCCCAACAATATTCGTCACCATTATTACTTCATTATTAGGCCATTCATACATCAACCCCCTACGACATGCTGGGCGTGTCACAGTATTTTTTATAGCGTTCTTTTTCAAACTCCTGATAGATCTCTCTAGTAGCGGGACAATGTTCCTACTAGATTTTTAGCAGGATATTATATAGAGAGTGGAGATGCACTGTGTATCTCCATTGCGAGAATAGCCCAACACAGTCGACTTCGGTGGTAAATTGTTATTATTTTTTTCCCTTTCGGTCCTCGTTAACACAAGGAGTACAAAGAGACTATATAAGAATGAAAAAGGATGTGTTCGTGACCTATATTTTAAAAGAATCTGTTGATAACAGAAGATGCTCTTCACAATATTTACTCATAACAATAAGCATTAGACATAATTCAACAATAATATGACAATAACTGTAAATATGTAACAATAGTGCACAAGAAACAACACAAACAACTCACCAATCAACACAAACAACTCACCAGTCAACAAAAAGCCCGCCAATCTGGAATTTGTTAGCGCTCAATTTGTTTACGAAACGTCTCCGTGTGCACGTATACACGTCAAATTGTTGCCGACAGAGAATGCACATATCATAACACATTGTTCACAATTCAACACATTCCACTTTAACATCAGCTGGCAGGTCTAGGCACCAAAATCAAAGTTCTCATGAACTATCTGGAATAGTATTGTTACTGCTACATTGCAATTACACCCACGCGCAAAGACCTCTGTGTTAACTACTAAATCAGTACTGTATTGTTTCTATTTGATTTTACATTAATCTCTTAAATATATGAACAACACAGCGGTATGGTGGTAAACTAGGCACAATATAAATAGTTACAGTTGGTTCTGACGTTAAGTGCCTAAGAATCAGAGGTCATTAGTAAGTGCGAGTGTGTCTGCATCGCTCACACAGTGGCGTTCAGGGTGAGAGTTCACACACGCGATTATACACTCACAGTTTGGCACATGAATTTTAGCACAGAGCTCACTTCTAGAAAGCTTTCACCAGTTTATCACTGTGTAGTGTGATATAAAACAAATCTAGGCACAACTTTGCTGATATTATTTGTTTCATCCTGCCTTAATGCACATGTGTTCTGATTTATTCCCGGTGTGAACGTGCACGTAGAGTATACTCCATATTAAGTTTATTTCTTCCAGTTGCCGAGACTTACAGGACGGTGGATGGTGCCGCACATGCTCAAAGCCCCGGTTTCGCCCATCGTATATACGTTGGATGGAGATCGCATGATGCAATATAATAAACGGGTGTAGTCAACGTGTGCGTTGAGGAGAAGTGGATGAGTGTTAGGAAATAAGTAAACTCACATCATAGTCATCATCATCTCTCTATCTCTCTCTCTCTCTCTCTCTATACACATATATATATATATATATATATATATATATATATATATATATATATTTCCTACACGAGGTATAAGTAACAGAGTTCAAATATCTCGGTAGTATTTTTACAGAAAATGGAAGCCTCGATATAGAAATAGAGATGAGATGTCAAAAGGCAAATGCAGTAACATACCAACTGTCACCACTACTTCACCCCAAGATTGAGATGGAAGTTAAGAGACAAATGATCTACAGTATATTCCTACCAACACTGTGTTACCAGTGCCAAACCTGGTCTCTCTCATCTTCACATTACAGAAAGATAGTGACATGTGAGATGAAATGCTTGAGGAAAGCTGCCGGGGTCACCAGGCTTGACAGATTGCGAAATGAATATATCAGGGAAAGAATAGGTATAATATCTTGTACAGATTACATAGAGAGAGAACAGATCAAGTGGTGTGTCCACATTATGAGAATGCATCACGAAAAGTTGCCCGTACAAGCATATAACCAAATGAGATCAGGGTACAAAGCCAGAGGAAGACCACGGAAAAGATGGATAGAAATCGTCAGGGACATCCTGTACAAATACGGTCATAGCACAACCGAGGCCACACATCTGGCTTTAGAACGCAAGCTCGAGCTCCAATCACCCCTACGCTTAACGGCAAGAGTGGATCACAAACCACCTGGGGAAAGACAATAGACAATATATATATATATGAATATATGTTTATTTTATGAATCTTGGTGTTATAAAAGCTTAATATATTGAAGTTAACTTGACCCTTATGAGATACTTATTATTGATTAGGGAATGTAAGCAAGCCAAGCTCTCCATTTCTATTGTTGGGGTAGATCTCATGGCACCTGTCATCAATCGCATTCCAAAATTGTGTACCTTTTCTACTTTTTGAAGATTGCTCATTGCTGCTGTTCCCTATGTACGGTAAAAGTAAGTTCCCATGTACGGTAACGGTAAGTTCCCATGTACGATAAAAGTAAGTTCCCATGTACGGTAAAGGTAAGTTCCCATAGCAGCAACCTGACGTCGGGAGTGAAGATAACTTATCGTGTACTAATTCGCAGAAATTATTTGGTGGGGTGGCCAGTTCCCTTCCTTGCTGTCTTTACCTCCCATAACTCATGCGTCTGGCACTCATTTACAACTGAGTCGACTGGAGGAGTGGTAGTTCCAAGCGAGAAATAACAACCCGTACTTTTTTGGTCTGGGCGGGGTTTCGAACCTGACACGCTGTAACCCGATGATAGCAAACAAGATCACTAAGCTACCAAGCTCCCCGTGGTCCTCTACTATATTCTAACCTATTTCTAACATAGCTTGCTTAAGTTGTCGTCAGGATCAAGGAGTTACCACCCCCCCCCCTTTCACCACAGTCTATTCCAGCCCATTTTTTTTACGTTAGGAACAATCGTTTCGTGTCTTCTTTTGATTTTTATAAATATGATTTTTTCCATGTCAACATGGGATCAAAGGTAATTCCAAGATAAGACATTGAGTCTGTTTTCACTGGTGAAGTTATATTTATTAGGAATTTTGCCTTTTTTGGGATGTGTTGATAATGAAGATATGGTGTATACTCTTTTTGTAGTTTATTGACATATCCCATTTTTGGGGACCATAGTCTAAGTTGCCCAGGGTATCATGTAGACGAGACTGTGATGTGCCTACATATTCTTATGTACTTAGAAGTATGACCCTTTCCCATGGAACCCCATTCATCACGTGGACCATATTACGCGCATGCGGTTGCGTCTGTGGGTATCGCCAATGGCTCACTAGACAAACCAACTATGCAACAGAAAACTTTGGTAGATGACATGCCTTTATATTGAGGTTATCTTCTTATAGAAGCTTCATGGCACGTCATCTATACAATCCCGTAGTCGTAACCTTCGATAACAGTTACCATGTTGTTCCGACAGGCCGACGTTGTGCTTGAACTAGTTACGGGTGCGGCGTGGGTGGACGGAACAACAAAGAAACCTGTCGCAAGGACCAGAGTTGTGCCCTGATGTCGACGTGTTTTGGCAACATTAGACTCGAAACACCATCGAGTCGAATGGCTGCTGGAACAAAGGGCGGAACACTTATGGGAATGCCCCATGTGCTGTGAGACCAGTTTCTAATCACGAACAAGAACCATATTACTTCTTTTGTCCTGTAGTTGTACTGGCATCTTTGTCCCTGTCGGGTACTCCTTTATTGAAGATATTATTTCGTGGTAGATGCTATTCTGTAGTATTTTGAAGATTAGCCCTTGATTTCAGTCTTTAAGGAAGACTTTTTTCCAGATCACCCCTATCCTCTACAGTGTGATTTATTTCTTGAAAAACCATCCTCTATTTCATGGATGATGAAGTTGACTTGGTCCTCAGTTTATCTGCACTTGCGTAAACCTGCTTGGGTTGTTTGATTCTATAAACCATGTCATTCTGGAATTTATGAGTCTTTGCAGACACCACCAGTGAGATTTATTGGGCGGTAGCTGTTTGCTTTATTTGGAGATTTTTGTGTGTTTTAGTATAGGGACTATGATGGTTTTCTTCCATATTCTTGGTATCTTTCCTGAGTTCTAACTTACGTTCAAGAGTTGTAAGATCTTTTTCTTGACAATGAATCCGAGGTGCTTAAGCATATCATTAGAGATGACATCAGGTCCGAGTGACTGTCTTTGTTTTAAACCTTTTATCAAGTCTTCTATTTCGTCCTTAGTCAATTTGTAGATCATTTCGTCACTTAAGGGTGATCTTAAGGTTTGCTTCTTTTCTTTGATTGATTTATTTCTTTACTTCATTGATTTTTTTAGTGCTGATATAATTTATAGTCTCCTGTTTTTCCCAAACTGCTCTGCTAGGACTTTTCCGCATCTTTTTCTATTTTAGTTCCAGTATATGTCTCCAGAACAATTTATGCTACTCTTCCTGGTCTATGAATTCAGTAATTTTCAAAGTTTGTTTTCTTCTTTGTTAATATTAAGATTTTTTTTTCATTTTGCCTGCTGTTCTCTTCTAAACAGTGCACTGACTGCTTTGAGAGATATATTGTTTTCCAGATTAGGATAGTTTTCCTAACACAATTTGTTAACAGTGAAGGTAATTAAAAGGTATTTTGATCATCTGGTCTTGTCATTAGATCTGACTCCTCTGGGAATTGGCTCTCTCGCAGCTTGGAGAATTGCCTGGCAATGCATAAGATTTATTTATACTGTTTGTCGTACAGTCGATGGGAGTGGAGTAGGTGTCAGTTAAAGCAGTGTATTTTGTCCAATCTGCGTTCTTATAATATTCTAATTTGGAGTTAAGGTTGTATGTGGATGATTTCTGAATTCTTTTCATTTGCTACTCATATTAGAAATTTAGTAGCATATTATAGTAGCTACTCATATTGCTACTCCTATAGTCGCTACTATAAGAGCATAACTTCAATTATCCGTTTCAGTAGTTGAAGGGATATTAATTTCAGTGGTGGAATTTCATTTTTAGCTATACTTAGGACACTCCCATTAGGTATGTCTTCTCTATCTTGTTGCATGTATGTATATCCTCTAACATGAAAGCGGTGGTTGTTGTTGAGGTGAGTCTCTTATATGCATCTACACAGTGTTTGCGTAGGAAGATCTTGAGGGCTTCTTTCTTTCGTTGATTTCCCTCTACGTTCCACTGCATTACTGTGATCTTTGGTCTTTCCGTAGTTGTGTGCCAGTATTCGGTAACCCTTGTCCTCTACACATGGCTCCACAAGAGGAGGCAGAGGAACCACCAGTGCTTAGAGCTAACTCTCTACCCGCTTGACAGGTTTCCACAGGCAAGACATCATATCTTCCATCGGTATCTTTGTTCAATATTAGGAAGATATGCGTGCCATAGAGCTATGCGCCATAGAAGCGCAAGTCTCCATCTTATGTCTTTTTTTCTTTCTAGATATACCTCCACAGCCTTTTTCTATTAACTCATTGGGAGCCGGCCGCAACTATAACGGCTTTATAGTATGGGTCTACAGGACCTTTCGCCACTTTAATGGCTTTGATTTTAGATCGATCATATATTGATCAGTTATATTTCGTTTTGCCCAGTTAAAGTTTTTATGTGAACCTCTGAACATCTAGGAAAATTCGCGTCCTTTAGAAAACTGAAGACGACTCGCGTGGCTGTAAAAGAACCATTTCTTTGACAGCCATACGCTGTGTTTGTTATTTCTGAAATTCTGAAAAAAATGGCAACGCCCACTTCGTATAGATACAGTGCAGAACAAGCTATGGTTATGTTTCAGAGCTTACTAATTAGTGAATCGGATAATGATGATTCCGATAGTGTTTATAGGCCTAGTGTTGACTTTCCGAAAAGTAAGAAACCAAAGCAAACTGGTGTAGGTTTTATTAAAAATTTAGCAACTGATCGCATCAGATCAAGGAATGTTAGTTCCTCTGAAGAAGCGTTTAATAGTAGTGATGAATCTACTGATTCAGAGGATTTAGCTGGTACTATTAGGCCTACTAATGCTACAAGTAGGCCTATGCATCAAACTTCCACAAGGTAGGCCTAGGACTGATGCTGTATGGCGTGAAGCCCTAGAAGGAGAGAGTATAGGAGTGTCTCATTTCATACAGATACATTCTGGTAGCAAACTTGGCCTTCCTGACAATGCCTCACCTCTCCAGTATTTGCTATCCTTGATGGCAGAACCAGTAATTGACAATCTAATAGCCAATGTAAATTCTTATGCCCAGCAGAAAAAGAAAATGAATACACCTCGAAGGAAATATTCTACTTATTCGAAATGGATTCCGCTCGATCGAAATATTTTTATGAAGTTTCTCGCCACCCTGATAAACATGGCTTTGTATCCCAAACATTCTATATAGGATATTTGGTCCATAAAACACACAGAAGTAGCCCCTGGTTTGGATCAATTTTCAGCAAGACCAAATTCTTATTGATTTACCAATCAATGCTTCATGCGACTGGAGCTGATGCACAGGGTAAATGTAAAATAGAGCCGTTCATAAATGAATTAGTTGCGAGCTTTTAGAATGCATTCTATCCTTCTGAAAATATATGTATAGATGAGATGGTTATAGGTCACAAGGGAAGATTTAGGCACAAGCAATATAATGCAAGCAAGCCAAAAATACCATATAAAGTCATACAGACTCTGCGACTCCATCACCGGATATGTTTTCAACCTGCTGGTATATTTTGGTGCGGACACAACATACAGGCTGGAAACTGACACAAAGTCTACCCATGCTGTCAAAATGGAAGCGAAGTATGGACACTAAACAAAAGTACTCAGGATAAGCTGGAGTCAATTGATATGTGGTTTTTAAGACGAATGATGAATATTCAATAAACAGACAAGAAAACAAATGTAGAAGTTCACAAAGATGCTGGAGTAAAACGACAAATTATAGCGAAAGTAAGAAACAATCACGGTTTTAAGGGTCCGTGACGAGAAAAGTAAAACTTAAACATTTAGTAACCACCGGAAAGATCAAGGGGAGAATAGACTGAGGAACACAAAGAGATAATTTTCTGGGTGGGCTGCTACTGTGGCTCAAAAAGAAGTCACCAACTGAACTTTTTAACAATACAAGAGACATAGTTGTGGAGAAGCATCATCACCTACGCCACTTATCATGACACTTGATTGATTGAATATTATCACGATCATTGATATTCTCAAACTATACTCTCATACTATACTCTAGCCGCCATCAGCAGGTAGCATGATGAGGTAGCATGTCAAAATGTACATCACAGTCTTTAAAAACTCCTGCCCATCTTTAGCTAATCTTTCTGTCAATGTGATTTCATGCCTCTTTTCTCATTTCTCTGACATTATCCTCTTCATTGCGGTTGTTTTTTTTTAGACTGTCATGTGTTGTATGGCGATAATATTGTAGTTTTCTGAAATGAACATTAATTTCTCTCTGGGTGCTACTATTGATTGGGTTTTATGTTCCATTGTATTAACACAGAACAACCGTATGTGTAGTGAATGGTGGTTTCAACGGACTTCCAACATCATATGCCTCTTTATTTTGGTGGTCCGCTCTGCTAGACTGTAACCTCTTCATCTCGTGGTGTTTCTCTCCCAGTTGTATCGCTGCCTACCTCTTCATCATTTCTTTGAAGTGGTCATCATCTCTTTGTAGGGCCTCTTTTTTTTTTCTTTTTCTGTTACTGTGTTGCTCCATCTTTTACCAGAGTATCTGCCTTTTCATTTCATGGTATGTCAAAGTGGGATTATATCCATTGTTGTACTAATCTTCTTTGAATGCACACTTCTCGTATTGCTGTCAAGGACTTGTTTTACAGACATCGCACCAGTAAGACACATCACCTGTTGACATTGGCTTGTTATGTTCTTAATTTTTTCCACAGCAATTTTTAGGAACTGTACATCTGCAGAGTAGTTGGAATAGAAGATTCCAGTTGGTAAACATATGGTTTTATTGTCTTCGTATGGATATTTTATCCATACACTCCAGAATCTCCATTCTTCACTGCACTAGTTGCTGATCCATCAGTATATACTTGTATCTGGTTAACAGTCTTCTCTGTGAACTTACACATTGTGAGACAGAGAACATACATTGCGAGACAGAAAACACGCATTGTGACACAGAGAATACACATTGTGAGACAGAGAACACGCATTGTGAGACAGAGAACATACATTGTGAGACAGAGAACATACATTGTGAGACAGAGAACATACATTGTGAGACAGAGAACACGCATAGTGAGACAGAGAACATACATTGTGAGACAGAGAACACGCATTGTGAGACAGAGAACATTCATTGTGAGACAGAGAACACGCACTGTGAGAGAATACACATTGTGAGACAGAGAACATACATTGTGAGACAGAGAACACGCATTATGAGACAGAGAACATACATTGTGAGACATAGAACACGCATTGTGAGACAGAGAACACGCATTGTGCGAGAATACACATTGTGAGACAGAGAACACGCATTGTGAGACTGAGAACATATACTGTGAGACATAGAACATTCATTGTGAGACAGAGAACACGCACTGTGAGAGAATACACATTGTGAGACAGAGAACATACATTGTGAGACAGAGAACACGCATTGTGAGACAGAGAACATACATTGTGAGACAGAAAATACCCATGTCTCTTCTTCTCGTTCGCAGTTTGACATGTCTACACAGCAAGTCCTGTTTTCTTAATAAATTCTGCTGTATTTGAAAGCTCGTCAGTGCTCCTATACATCTTTCTGTGGATATCCATCTCTGTGGACAAGTGTTCTTCCCTTAACTGGTTTAGTGTCAACTATTCGGGTTGCATGATACCATGTTGCTGGTGCGCATCTCGGCCTGGCATCTCTGACTTCAGCACCTGTGCTTGCTTGGGCAGGATTGTGCATCTTAGTTTCCAGCCTCTGTTTGCTGGACTAAGCCCCATCTCCACGTCAAGGAGTTGGCCTCGATGGGGCATGCCTCTTGACATAAATGTTTCAAATAAAAACACAGGTTCCATTCAGTTGTGTAAGTGAAGGAACATGTAAGGTTGTCTCATAGGCATCTTTGTGTGTAAGTGAAAAAAAACCCACTGTATGTATGTATATATATATATATGGCGCTCTACAGTCAAAAAGAGCGCATCATATGGCTTGTAAATAAGATAGAGAATATGTTATTATAGTGGAGATCAGAATAGGATTTTCAGTAATTATTTCAATTGCTTTACTTATAGTCACAAGCTCAATTTTAAATATTGAGGATTTAGAACTTGTTTTAAATTTGTTTTGGACATTCCAGTAGAGTATTATACACTTGTTCCAATTTATCCATCCTGTCCCCGTGGGCTATTTATAAATATCTGCAATTTAAAGTGTAGTTATATATATATATATATATCTGTGTGTGTGTGTGTGTGTATGCGTGCGTGTATTGTTGTTTTTATCTTTTGAGTAAGTGAATTTTCAGTTTTGTACCAATTTTATGTTCGAAGTATCTGTGTTAGGAGTATATCATGTTCGAAGTATCTGTGTTAGGAGTATATCATGTTCGAAGTATCTGTGTTAGGAGTATATAATTTCCATAGAGATCAGATACGCAATGTGAATTTTTAGACGACGAACATTTTTTTAGTAGGTAGGTGTCATCCCCACCTTTTCCCACTAGAAACGTGTATATATGGCCCTATATAAAATATTAAGTAATTTTAAATAGATTCTTTGAATAATCTTGTAATGCAGCTCCACGCCTCTCTTCTTCTTTTCTGCGAAAATTTTTAGTACAGATAGGAAATTTGCGCTTTTGAGTTCTGATAACTCAATTATCATAAATTAGTTCTAATAGCTTGATTGGTCTGAAGCCATCCGTATGACAACACAATACAATTGACATTACAAGATCAAAGGTCATGTCTTAAGCAGCCAATGAACGCTTCCCCTCTGAAGGGATACATACGCTAAAACATTTTGGCGCCAAGAACAGATAGTTTGTAAAAAAAACATTAATCTGCAAATATATTTCTGTAATGTTTATAGTAAGTAACTATACATGTGTGTGTGTGTGCGCGCGCGCACTTGCTGCAGATATAATTAAAATCACAATTTGCCAATGTCAACAGCTTGTGTTTATTGCTGATGCAATGTCTATTATACAAATTGTTTAATCATGGGAGGGGACGCCAAGCATGTTGGCGTCTTCATTTACGGCACTGACGGGGATATGATTGGTTTATATTTTTAAAGTCCATTTGTGGTTTTTTATTTTTTTGCTCACTTTATAGTTCTAATTGTGTTTCTCCATCCTGCTAGTTTATGGAATTTAATTAATTGTATATAATTTTTTTCACTTATATCTGTTTTGAAGGATCTATAAACTGGATGGGGTATTTCTTTAGACCAATACTTTAATCTTCATTATTTTCTTCTTGGTTTTAATGGAATGAATCCTATTGTCACTTCAAGGACTTCGGCTGGGGTACCTATACTTGTCCCTGATATTGTGCAAAGAACTCTGTGTTAAATAGAACTTATTTTTTAAATATTTGCACGTGTGGATGCTGCATAATATATTTTTTTCTCTTAAGAAAGACTTGTATATATTTAACATTGCTTTATTTTTTTGCTCCCCAACCATTACTTGTAATGTATTTTACTAAGTTTATAGATTTATGGCTTTCTGTCACTAAAGTATGTATATGTTTGGTTAATTTTAGGTTTTGATCAATTA
Source organism: Meghimatium bilineatum (assembly GCA_034231615.1). NCBI lineage: Eukaryota > Metazoa > Mollusca > Gastropoda > Stylommatophora > Philomycidae > Meghimatium > Meghimatium bilineatum. The sequence goes on from CM067320.1 coordinate 32,088,755, forward strand.
TTATTCGTAGAAGGCGAATCATTTCTGAAAAATGTTATTTAATATTTATACTTAAATCTATGGATTTTTCTGTATTCGGGGGCCCCTGCTGAATATTATTCCTACTGTTTTATTAATATTAATTGAGAGTTTCCATTTATTCATCCATTCAGATATTTTATTTAGTTATCTTTGCATAGAAAAATGTAAATAATGTGTAATTTTATCAGTCATGCAAATGACAGAATCATCCGCAAATTGGAATAGACTGCCATTAGGTTCTATACAGTTTATAGATCAATAGCCATTATAGTAAATATAGTAGGAGGACTGACTCCATTTTTCAGTTCAAATAAAGCAGTCATTTCTTGATATTTCCAAAGGTAATATCTTTCTCAAAGAAAGTTTTGAATATAAAAATAAATACCTTTTAGTTCACTATATTTCTTATTTAAATTTTAGTTAAAGCATATTCCCTCCAGTATACATGAAATGCGTTTGTTGAGTCGAGGAAAATGACAATGGTTTTTTTTTCCTTTTCGCAAGAAACCGGTTTTAATTGTATATACCATTTTTTAGTAACTGATCAAATGTACAATGTTTTTTTATAAAACATTTTGATGTGTACATTATTTTTATTCAAATAATACAATATTCTCCTTTTTATTATAATCTTCAATATCTTTCGTAAATGAGAAATATGATAGATTGGTCTATATGAGTGAAACTTTATGGGATCTTTACTGGCTTCAATATAGGAATAACGGTAGATATTTTCCATGTTTTTGGTGTTTACCTGTAGACCAAACGATATTGCATAATTCATTTATTATGATTATTATTTGTATGTGTACTTTAAAAATAAAAAAGAGTATAGTTTAAAATCCTCGGCGTCCCCTATCATGATTAAACAACTTAAACAGCGCACACAAATTTAGTTATTTACTATAAACATTCATTCATTCATTTTCCTTTTGCGCTGAAGTTAGCGCATAGGGCAGAGGTTAGATCTCATAAACATTACAGAAAGATAAATTCTTATTTCTAAAGGTTAATTCTTGTTTTGAAAGTTATCTGTTCTTGTGGCAAAAAAAAAATTCAGTGTAAGATTTCGTTATCAACAGTGTTAATTCCCTTCTTATGATCTGACCTTCGATCTTTTAATAACCATTCACTTGGTCTTCTAGGTCTGCTCTCGCTGTATCCGTGCAGCATAGCCTGCGGTGGCACACCATCCTATGGTAGTCTGTCGATGTGTGCACACCATTTGATCTATTGTCTCTTGGTGTATTCTAATATTGGGGTGGTGCCGGTTTTTTGTCGGATGTCCTCATTCCCCACCCTGTCCCCCAGCGATGTTAATAGGATTCCGCGCAAACATGCCATCTCAGCTGCCACAAGTTTACTTCTGTTCTGTGCCGTCGCTGTCCATGCTTGGCGCTGGCAGCACAGCGCCAGCACAATAATCGTTTTGAATAGTGTTACTTTGGTGTCCAAATCCACGCCCCTGTTTCTGAAGATTGGTATCATTTACCCTAGGGCCTGATATACCCCACTACATCTATTGTGTATTTCTTTGTTGTTCCTGCCGCCCGTTGTCATATTACTTCTTAAGCATGTGAACCCCGTCACTTGGTCAAATCTGTTGTTTTCAATATATATTAGTGTTTGTTTCTGTTCCCCTCATCCCCACCAACCCGGCCCCTTCTATTATAAAAGCAATCCATCCACCTTTTGCTTCTCGATCATTTCTTAATAAGTTATAATAACTTGATATCTAAGCTTATTTATTGTGTTAAATTGATTCTGGTAAATCATGGCTAATTTGTTAATCTTTTAAACTTTAAAGGAGACTGAAAATTACTTTTAATACTTCTGCAGTTCCATTGTATAATTTCAATATCCTCAGGTGGATGATTTAAACCCGTAAGATTGGTATTAATTCATTTATTTGGTTTAGACATTTCAATAACACAATTCATCAAATAACCATCAAATCCACAATACGATTTTTGAATGTAGAGTCCATGCCCAAAGAAATTGAATTGAGGTAACACATTCATGATTGTTTCTATAATGAAAAATCCTTTATTCCAAGTCGAAGTTGGGTTATTTTGGCTTCTTGAAATTAGGTTCTAAGTTGATGAGGGATCAAAATGAACTTGTGGTGACTTTTAATTTCTCAGAAATTGTTTGGGCCCATATTTGAAGTTTAAGACATATGATTAAGAAAAATTCTAGATTTCTTAGGTTTGTAGATAAATTTACTATGTAAGAAAATGGTGACTTTATTTTTTTTAATTTCATGATATTATTATGGAGGAATTCTGAAAATTTTCTGAGTATTTGTATTGATATCTTCTAATGGTAGCATAGGAAATTCGTTCGTTATTTTCCGAGTCTATTTCACAAAAGAATATGCAAGGCAGAAGCAGCATTTGCAGTTTTTTCAAGTTGATAGCTTTGTTTGTATTGTGTAGTATTTGAGTTTCAATTGTTTTTTAAATATTTTCTTGTGTATTGAGAAGTTGATTCTTGCTATATTTACGTTGTATCTTTTTTCAACTTTCCTTCATCGTTCTTCGGTCAGGTAGCGTCAGTGGTTTCAATGAACTGTGTAATTCGTTTCATGTCATCCATGAACCCCTCAGGTTTGGAAGCAGTGCCGTCTTAGTATTCCATATTTTCTCCATTTCTTCTTGGTAGAGTTGGCATGTTAAAAAATGTGTTCTACAATCAATGGGTTTAGTCCACAATTTCACGTATCTGTCTCTTGAGCTTTTTCAACATGTGACTTAAGTCTGTTGTGGCCAGTTCGCAGTCTGAAGATAATAGTTTGTTCCTTGCGTGACATTTCGTGGTAAAGGTCGTTTGGCTCTGCAGTTGAGTGCATCCGCTTCCACCTTTTCTTAAATTCTGCTTTCATCATAGTCTTTCATTTGTAGTATGCAATATCATTTCCTATTTGTTTTAGTGATCCTCCTTCTCTTGACAACAACATCCTTTTCATTTCCAAATATGCCAAAATTGCCAGGAATCCACTTCATTACTGTTTCTTTTGTGGTATTTCTGAGGTGTAGTAAGCAGCCAACTTCTGTAAAATTATTGGTATTTTGTTTTGTTGATATTTCAATCTAGTTTTTTAGTTTCATCCATAATCTTTTTTAGTTTGAGCCCTCGGTTTTTTCGATAATTGCTTGTTTTCTTTTCAGACATTGGTTTATTCATTGGTCATTCTGTCCACGTTTCGGACATTCGGTTTTTCTTCCTAGAATATCCATATTTGTTGGGGGATTTTTCAATGCCAGTAAGTCTGAAATACCTATAGAATGGAATGACTTTTCTGCTTTTATACAGAAATTTCCATTTATCCGAGGCAGTAGGAATAGGGAAAAACTGCTGTTTAAGCAGACCAGTTTTCTATATGCTGCCTAAATTCACAAAGAATCTAATCCTAGTAGACCATTGTCTCTGCTTGCTCTTGTCTCACTGAGCGCATTTCCAATTTCATTGATAGTATTTTCCAGCCCTTAATAGAGCTTCTGTCTTCATTCTTAAACAAGTAAATTAAAGTAGGAAGCGAGAGGATAAATGAAACATTTGAAACCAACGGGAATTGTACCAGTCCGTTCTGACGGCACCAAATCGATTGGCAACAAATCGTCGTTTACTCTTGTTGCCAGACGATTTTGTGCTGTCAGTACGTTCTGGTTCAATTCCCGTTGGTCTCAAGAGTTTTCATTCTTAAAAGATACTACGAATGCTTTAACTACTTCTTCTGTTAAGTTTACGTCTGTTCTTAGTTGATGTTTGTTTTTTACATACTTCTATACCCCATTCTGATGGTCTTAGGGCTTTGCAGTTTTTTCTTTATAACAGCCATATCCCTCTGTAACCACTTCCACTCTTATCCGCCTTACTGAACTGGTGCTTCCCACTGAAGACGGATGTGTCGGACCATTGCAAATAAAACGGCAACACAACGCATTTCCATTCTCAGAACTATATTGTGCTGGAAATGTAGTAGGACCATTATCCTGCTACAAGAGAGATCCTGCGGGAGTTTGAGAATGATGAAGAAGAATAAAAGAAGAAGAAGAACTGGTGCTTACACTTAACTCTTTTGAATTCGCTGGGTACTTTTACGATCACATCAGTGGTGTTGCCATAGGCACTAAGATGGGATCCAGTTATGCGTGTCTTTTCATGGGACATCTTGAACATAGGGTTTGGGAGACATAAGAAGATCTTTGTCCATTTCTATTTCATAGATATATTGATGATGATGATATAGGTATTACTGACATGCCTGAGACAGAATTGTCTCGCTTGATCAACTTTATCAACAATTTTAACCGTGCTATTCAATTCAAATGTAACATCTTTACTACTTCTGTCAACTTTCTTGATATAATTGTCACTATTCATCCCCTTTCCTCGGCACATCTGTTTGCTGTAAACCTACTGATACACATGGTTTTATTATCTACACTTCTTCTCATCTTTCTTCTTCGTCTACACTCTCTACCATTCTCCCAGTTTCTTCAAAATCCCAAGTGTATTTTCGAACTATTATGCATAAACATAATTCTAACTGAATTTTTAAAAGTGGATGTAAAAAAATGGTCATCACTTGTGATGGACGAATACACAGTGATGATGAAGACATTATTGATAAATCCTCTGAGATGATTGATTTATTTCGAAGTCTTTCGTTCCCTGACAGTGTCCTTTCATCGGCCTGTTTTTGTACGTAAGTTATCTCGCCTCGATACCTTGACATACTCAGGGTACTTCGTCCACCTCTGCTAGAGCTAAACTTGTCCTTACTTTTCATCCCCTAACTCTACTGTCCGTTGAATCTTGTTCAAGCAGTATTCCCTTCTCTAGTCTGATCCTCGAACTCGTGCCGCTTTCCAGGACTTTCCTCTGGTTGCCCATATTCGTGACAAAAATCTTAATGACATCTCTTTTCACAGTCACCTCAGGTTTTATGTTCCTGATCATTTTGGCACTGTTCGTCCTAGACCTTCACGATTCTCCCAATGGATCATGTTTCCAGAATCTCCATGAGCAATTTTGGCTTTAATTCCTGAATCTCAAGAATTCGACATACTTTTATGACAGAGGGCGTTGCGATATCAGACTACATGGTACTTATGCTGCGAGGGGGATATTGGGGGAACGAATACATTTTGCCACACTACTCACTCAAACCCATTTCCAGTAATTAAGAGTGTCATACAGGGTTGCGTTATGGCTCCGATACTCTTCAGCATGGTGTTCTCTGAAATGTTAAACAATGCCTTCCGAATAACAGTGCAGGAATTTGCTTTGGCTATCGAGCTGATGGAGGACTATTCAATCTTAGTAGATTGAAGGCCAAGACCAACACTAAAACGGACATTGTTCGCCAAGGATTGTGCACTAAACGCTACCAGTCTTAAAGACATGCAGGAAAGCATGGAGCTCTTTTCTTTAGCCTGTGATGCGTTCGGTCTCATCATCTGCACCACGAAGACATTAGTCATGTATCAACCATCGCCAGGTGTCCCCTACAGTAATCACAGCAAAGGATAAAAGCTCAATACTTGCCAATAAGTTTGTATATCTCGGCAACACCCTATCGCAAACTGCGACAATTGATGAGAATGTTGCTTTGCGTATTGCTTGCGCCAGTGCGGCATTCGGGAGCCTTCGTGCCAACGTCTGGATCAGGCGTGGTCTCAGTTTGACAACTAAGTTGAACGTGTACTGTGCAGTGGTTCTAACCGCATTGCTTTAGGCTGCGTCATCCTAGACTGACTATACAAGACATGCTCGACAGCTTAACTCTTTCCACCTTCTGGGCCTAATAAATCTCATGGGATTTCTTTGGCAGGATCGAGTACCAGACACGACAATCCTTAAAATGTCCCGTATGCAAAGCATCCATGTCCTGCAGACTAGGTTCCATTTCCGCGGGACTGGCCACATCGTCAGCATGCCAGACAAGCGCCTCTCAAATAGATTATTCTATGGGTAGTTGTGTGATGGTAAACATTTAAGCGGAGGGCAGAAAAAGCTCTTCACGGATCACCTAAAATAAACTCTCACAAGCTCTGCAGCATCGATCCTAGCTCATGGGAGACTACTGTCACTGATCGCTCAGCTTGGCACACCCTTATCACTGCTGGCAACACTAAATTTGAAAAATAAAGAACACTGCAGGCAATTGACAAGCGACGGAACTAAAGGACAAATCCGAAAACTCTCCTACTCCAAACCCTCTGCACTCATGTATGCACTGCAATCTCCTGGCATGAATCATACTCATCGGACATCTACAAACTCACAAACAAAATTAGACAATCACAAATGATTTGGTTTTTTTGTCTACTTATTCATCACATTTATTGTTATTCATGATATGCTTCTCTTTACTTGCGAAGGAGGAATACCAAGATCATGCAGTGAAACATCAGATTTGTTCAGTCTGAAAAAAGAAGTCCAACAAGGATGTGTCATATCATCATATTTATGCAATGTTTATGCAGAGAACATGATAAATTAACAAATGACTTGCAGGAAAAAATAAGGACTTTCTCAATATCGGAGGTCACGAGATACGAGAACTAAGATTTTCCGAATAGTGACACAATAGGGACATAACACTATTATCCTACAATAAAATAGGCATCGAACACCTCTTAAATTCTATTAAAGAACGCAATGAAAAACAAATTCTTTTTCTGAATGTCAGTATGACAAGCAAGAAAACCACTAACACATTCTGAATCTCTATAAACAACAGAGAACTAGAGCAAGTTAATATTTTCAAGTACTTTGGTTCTCTTATAGACAACAACGGGGATTGCTAAAACGAAGTAAGACGGAGTTGGTCATTGCATTAAAAAAACAGCCACGCATGTAGCTATATGGTTGGAGGGTTAATATTCCCTCTAGCAAATCGGGACTGGACTTTTAGTACTGGGAACTTTGCCAAAAGACCGGGGGGGGGGGGGGCATAAGACATGTTTTTCCAAAAAAGGTCACCAAATATTTTTCATCATGCGGGTAGATTTGAAACACCAAAACGCACGAATGACTTTTTTACATACTTACAAACCCTTCCGCCCTCCTTTGAGGGAAGCGTATCTATGGCCCTGGACTGATACAATTATTTTTATTTAAATGATTGAGCTGCAACAAACTAACAAAACTAGCTTTTCTTAGAGCCCGCACATTGGAGTTGCAATATATGGATGTGAAACTTGTACAATCACCAATCTTCTTCTTCTCGTTCGGAGTTTGACATGTCTACACAGCAAGTCCTGTTTTCTTAATAAATGCTGTTGTATTTGAAAGCCCCTCAGTGCTCCCATACATCTTTCTGTGAATATCCATCTCTGTGGGCCAGTGCTCTTCTCTTAACTGGTTAAGTGTAAATGCAGTCTTGCAGGATACGTTCAACGGTCTGTGCTGCCTGACCACAAAGGCAGAGAGGTGATGGGACCAGTCTCTATTTAAGTGTCTGTTAAATCTTTTGTGTCCTGTTCTGAGGCGGAAGATAATAACATGTTCTGCTCTGTCGTGATGGTGGTAATTGTCTTTTGGGTGGTCAACTTTCCTGAATTTTTTATGAGGGTCCTCTTTTCTTGGTAGGTGATTTCTTGGTCTTTTTGTTCCTGTGTTGCTCCATCGCACCAATAAGGTGAATAAGGTGAGAAACAACATTTCAGTTTTTGAAACATGTTACAGAAGAATCCTCAAAATACCATGAACCAAAAAGGTCACCAATATGGATATTCTGAGAGAATGGAAATTAAATGGAAACTCGCTAAACAAATATATGTAGAAAACTATATACAAAACTATATTTTAGCCATATCAAATGACACAACAGCTTAGAAAAACCACAATGGAGTGGGTGATGCCAGGAAAACGAAAAAGAGATAGGCCTCGAAGAAGAAAGACACAAGAAATCAAAGACCATACAATATGACACCCAGAGAAGCACTAAAAAACGGCTCATATCGTCAGGAGTTTCAAAAGACTGTGATGACTGCGACATACTGTTCATGATATGCTACCTGATGATAAAGTAACAAATGATCCGACTCATTGACATGCAATTCTGCGATTGACGCACAGTATTGAGAAGAGATAAAGCTGACTTAATTAAAACAGTCATAAATTATTTGCAAAATGAATACGTTAACAATGAGACTGAAAACGTACAAATACAAAGATACCAATTGGCAGTGATTAAAGGTGAGGGAAGTTGTGTTTGTTTGTTGGTGGGTTTCTCTTTCTAGAGAAAGACACGCCACTTTCAACCTTGAAATGGTTTTCATGTGGTTACATCAGGGCCTATATTGTGACCCAATGGCCTGGGTTGTCCTGTTACGGACTGGCGGTTTGACCTGGGTTCTCGTCTACGTGTCCTGATAAGGACAAAAAATATTGGGGGATTAGGATGTAGCCCTAAGAAAGACTGTTTGATTGTTTAATTGGTGCTTTTGGTCTTGAGCTTGTGGGCTTCGTTCTCCTCCTGGAAATGAATGATTGTGGATCTTTGTTTCGTCTTTGGCATCCTAAGGTTTGGATGGTCTCGTAGTATCTGCAGAGGATTTTTTTTTTCCTTTTAAAAAAATTTCTATTAAAATATTAAATAATATTTTAATTTAAAATATTTTTATTTTATTTAATAAATGTAAATTATAAAAATATATAGTCTGACTTCAATGGGTTTATATATTTCCTAGTAGTTTATATATAACCTAGGAAAGTTTATATATATATATAAAGAATAAATCCTACATTAAACATTGGGTTCTTATGTACACTCATATATATATATATACACACGTATGTTTAAAACATATGTACCATATACTTTACATATCATAAATACACATGCACCCCTATGCTTTACATATCATAAATACACATGCACCCATATGTTTTACATATCATAAATACACACGCACCCATATGTTTTACATATCATAAATACACATGCATCCATATGCTTTACATATCATATATACACATGTACCATTATTATGCAAAGCGAAGATTACATATATGAGGGGTGGGGGAACATGTTTACATATGTGAGGAAAGATTATTTATGTACTCTTTTTTTAAAGAACTGAAGAACACGTAATCAACAACTGTCTGGGATTTTGAGTCTACATACACTACAATGGCTGCTAGAACGGAGTGCGGAGTGGGTGATGCTCCGTGTGCTATGATGCTAGTTTCTAATAAAGAATCAAGATGACGACGAAGTACACCAATGCACACAGTGAATGCAGAAATATACGAGCACGTGTACATGTTAAAGGGCGAAGTGTGATTTTCACGACTTTGTTCCAAAATGGCTGCGAACGTAAAACAACAGTTAGCTCAACTGATAAATTTATCACACGCAAGTGGATCTCACAAAGACGTCACTGAAAAGTATTGTGTATTAGTTGCTATTTTCTACAACTTGACATTTAGCAATTTAGAAAAGACCTTTGCATAACAGTGTATTTTTCAATATTTGTTCTCTTAGTTTACTTGCGGCTAGTAGCCTAGGGTAGCTTAATTTTTAATTTTGAGTAGGGCCTACTTTAACTTACTTAATAACTTTCCGGTTACAGTCGGTTACAGTACACTACTGTCTTAACTTTCATAAGCCAAATTTTTTTTTAAATTACTTTCTTCCATCGGATTCTTTTATGGGAATTTGCGGTTCTTTTTTTGGTTGCTGTTACGTTACGGAAACGCAATAAATAAGTTTTTTGGGGAGTAAAATTGCACTACTTTACACACTCACTGTGCTATAAATAGCGCTCTGTTTACATTCGCGTCTGTCTTGGATTTTCCTAGAACACCAATAATATCGATAGATGCAGTGATGTCACTATCTTTACCTTGCATGTCCGCCCAGTCACTACAGATGGAATGTCCATTTCTCAACACAGACAAGATTGTGCAAGATTGATTGACACAGACACTCGAAGAAGGGCAGACCTGAGGACAGTCTGAGATATGATAGCTCTCAGAGATGATAGTTTTCTTCTGCTGTCGCCTGTACCCTGAGACTGTCCTCAGGTCTGCCCATCTTCGAGTGTGCAGTCTCTCCCATCAGGACACCCTCTCGACCACTCGGAAGTCTTCCTTGTCTAAGCTTGTTCTCACTTTCAACCCCATAGCACTGCCGTTTGCCATGCCCTGCTTCATCACCTTTCCCTTCTCCAGTCTGACCCCGAGATGCGGGAAGTGTTCTGTAATCCCCCTCTTGTTGCTTACAGACGTGACAAGAACCTCAGGGATCTACTGGTCTGGAGTCACCTCCAGCCTAACGTTCCTAATCATTTTGGCACCATCAGATGCAAACGCAGCAAATGCTACACTTGTTCCTATGTCACCCAGATCCAGTCTGTCACATTCCCTAAAGCCACCTTCACCATTGAGAGCTTTACATGTGTGTCCCGCAACGTTATCTATGCCATCATATGCAAGCGTTGTGCCATGACACATATAGTTGAAACTGGAAGGAGGCTCGCAGGCCGATTCTGTGAACATCTGTACAGCATAAAAAACCATTCGTGTTTGCCTGTTGATGTCCACAGGCATCATTTTTATGCATCCTACCCAAGGTGTGAGAAGAGGTGAAGACCTTTTTTCACAAAAAAACAGATTATGCATCCTACCCGAGGTGTGAATGAGTCGTACACAAGCTCATCTGTGACGGCCAAGGTACCGGATTCAAACCTCACCACAGGCAATTGTAGATCCAGACTGACCAGAAAGCAATGGCATACTACTGAACATATTTATATTTGCTTTAGTAAATCACCATAGCCAAAAATACTTTGTTGGTGGCTATGTCCTAAATAGGATATGCTACCAATTTCAGACAATGTTAAAGTCATGACTGTCACAACTTCAGGATAATATAAATAGAAAGTTCTACTGTCTAGGATACACAATTTTCAAGCAAAATGAATTAAACAGGTTACTAAAACACTTACCTTGCCTATTAATAAAAATATATAAAAAAGTATATATAAAAAAACATACAATAAAACTAAACAGGACAATTCTCCACGTATCGGCTCAAATTGAACCTTTTTCAAGAAACAAACAACAGAAAACAACACAATAAAAACAAAATAGATGAGTAGATTTCATCAAGCCCCGTTTCCGTAACGCAGGGATGGCAACGCATCTAGTAAAAGAGAAAATGCGTGCATTCATTATAAACAAATCGAAAGTGGGAAATTAGAGGCACTATAGATGTAGTTGTGATGTTTAGAATGAGTGCAAGAATAATAAAAGAAAAAGATAAGAAAAATACCCCTTTTGTCACTTTATCAGACAGGCAGGTTTTAAGAACATAGTCACAACAGGCAAGACTGAAGGGAACAGAGACAGATGGGGACGTGAGAAAATATTTGTTTGACAACCTAGCAAGGCTTGGAAACAATGATCCTGATAACAATACTGTGAACAGAGAACCATGGTCACCTACGCCAACCAGAATGGCATATGATAATGATAGATGAGTAATGATGAGGTTGTGGGGTGAGTGGGTTTGGGGAAGGAAGGATACAAGAAGAATCATCATTTGAAAACGCATGGAATGAATGTGAAACCAAATATAGACATAAACATATATATAAAAACCAAACCTAAACATACATAGAAATGTATACACACACCAAGAGTTAAGAAATAAATATATAACAAAATGGACACAGATGTGTGACGGATACCCACACAAAATGCACAGGCATGTAAATGTATCCACACATAGGAAAGGGCTCACACCAGAATAGGCATACATATTGACACAGAATGGAGATACGTGCATTAACATAAACAAGCGCTCACATAAATATATATATATATATATATATATACATAAATATGAACATGCATCCACATAAACACTTTCTCACATAAATAAAAACAATAACATGAACATTCGCACACATAGAAATATATACATATATTAATGTAAATATAAACGTTCGTTCACATAAAGATAATTCTATAACAACTGCATATGTATACATACAAATGTGTGGCCCAAAGTAATTGTGTGGATACATAGAACCATGTAAAACAAAATGCATATACAAATAATTATACATGTGTGGGCACCCATCGAAGAGACAACTGCAATAACAACGAGGAAATCTAAATATGTAAATGATTTAACAATAACAAAATGGCATTCCAATCTATAATTGATGGACTAGAGTACAAAATAATCACATATTGACATACACAGGCGAAAGAAGACATAAAGGAAATATATAGAAGTACGGCAAACACAAAAATAATTACTCACGAAAGTGTACAAAGACAAATAATTACAATACAGGAGTAGAGGGTATAAAGAAAAGGTGGGTAACTCAAACAAAACGGTGATTAATGTTCATTCCGTGTGGTTGTAAGACTCCCATATGACAAATGAGACGATATTCCAAGGACTGACGTTGCCGGTCACCTGTATAACAAACCGGTTACAGAGACATCAGAGCTACCATGATGTGACGGGCTGTTAAAATGATTAGCCACTGGGGAGTCACGATGATTCGTGATATCTCTCAAATGTTTGGTGAATCTATCTGCTAAACGTCTATAAAGGGGTATTTTTCTTATCTTTTTCTTTTATTATTCTTGCACTCATTATAAACATCCCAACTACATCTATAGTGCCTCTAATTTCCCACTTTCTGTTTGTTTATAATGAATGCACGCATTTTCTCTTTTACTAGATGCGTTGCCATCCCTGCGTTATGGAGACGGGGCTTGGTGAAATCTAGTCATCTATTTTGTTTTTATTGTGTTGTTTTCTGTTGTTTGTCTCTTGAAAAAGGTTCAATTTGAGCAGATACGTGGAGAATTGTCCTGTTTACCGGTAGTTTTATTGTATGTTTTTTTTATATATACTTTTTTATATATTTTTATTAATAGGCAAGGTAAGTGTTTTAGTAACCTGTTTAATTCATTTTGCTTGACTATTTGTTCATTATGTTACTGCGGCACCATCCACTTTGTCGGACATCCTCTGACCATTTGGTTATTTATACAAAATTTTACAGCTCTTTATCAGCCAAGTTCAAGGTCATAAATTATTTTGTAACTCTTAAATGGTGTAAACAGGATAGCCTATGTGATGTGTGGTCTGGTAACTTTTTTATAATCTCGGATGAAAGTTTTGGAAATTGCAGCAGTATATGTTACATTGTTTAATTTTTGCCTAGTCACAATTGTGACAATTTGTTTCCTGTATGAGGTTCAACTTTTTCAAAAGTTACATATGCTTATATTAGATATGTTTGTTCTTTCTCAGATTATACTTTGCTCTCAGCATTGTATGTTATTGATATCATTATTCTAGTCTGAGTCATTTTCTCTGCGTATGGTCCAGTTTGTCCATCAGTTTCGTCATTTATTTTTAAAGTTGTGTTTTAATAATTTTTTGACAATCTGCATACTGATCATGTTTGCACCTTGTTTTTGTAAGTGGGTCTGCTCTGTCATTATCAGGCATGTCTGTGTGTCCTGGTATCCCCATGACTGATTGTGATGATGTTTATAGTATGCTAACCATTATTGCCAATTGTATTTTTGTTTTCCTTTCAGTTTTGACTTTTGCAGTGGAAAATTGGTAGTGAATATTTTCTGTTTGTCCTGTATTGATAAAAACCTTTAAGTCGAAACATCAATTAAGTCTGTTTTATAAACTTTTAACTATTTTTGTTCTTGTGATTTAGTCTGTGTTTAGGAATTGTAAAAGATATGACTTTAGTCAATATCTAGTAATTCCTGTAATGCAAATTTGAACCACTGAATACAATAGTGTCAGAGGCTCATTGGTTTTAATATTGTTGGAATGACAGTTACCCTTTTTTTATGCATTCTGCTTGGTAAATGGTGCAGAATTCTTCACATGCCTAATTTATGATTTGAAATCATACTTTCTGATTTAGGGAAACAATTTTTAATTCATGTTCCTGGCGCGGAAAAGAAAATTTGAAACACTACTGTTTAAGTGTCTTTACTGTGACACATTTGCTAAGCTAAAAGGGATTGAGCACTGATAAGGTCACAATAAGTGCAACAATGTAGATTCTAGTAAGCTGTCCAGTATGTTTTACCTTGAAGTTACCTTTCATTTCTATTTTTTTATCCTCTATGTATGGTACGTTACAAGAAAAGGATCTATCTTACACAGGTACAAAAGTATTCTTGAAGGGATTATTAAAACAGGAGGAAATGAACTCATACCATCTCTTCAGTTTTTCATTGAAGCTTGTAAGTTTACTTGTCCTTTTAAATTATTATGTTAATGCATTGTGATAGTAATGTAACATGTGAGATAACCTTAAATAGATTAATTTCTCAGAGATATCTGTGCTAGTACTTAGATACAAAATGTATAGCCATGAACTGGAAGGTATCATTAATTTTGAATACTTGGGCATAAACATGAACAGTTCATGGGATTGTGCAGCAGAAGTAAAGAGAAAAATGTAGTGGCAACTTCAAAACTTGCACAAATGAAAAAAAAGAAATTACCCGGTAGATGCCACAAGAGGATTTTCAGAGTACCATGGTCAATGGCAAAAATGAAACGACATGACAAGAACATTTGAAGCTGAAGAGGATTGGCTCCTAAATAACATTGTAGCGATAAAGCTGAGTTTTATGGGCCATATAAGGAGCAATAATAACATGGAAAATTGAATAGTGAAAGACATGGTTGCTGGTAACACTTAAGGGTCGCTCAATATGACAATGATTGGGAGACATCTCATATTGATTAAACATGCCCTGGGCTGCTGCAGACAAACTCACCAGAAATCATGAGAAGTTCATTCATAGCATCCATAAAGAAAATTGGATAATTTTCCATATCAGAACAAATGCTTTGAAAAGATGATCAGGTAGTTCTCTATTATTAAAATTGACAATCTCTTGTTAAATCTTTTTCTGCTATGTCTTCATTCCTTTAAAAATATCACTTATTAGTCCTTTCCTCAAAATCTGATGTTTAGTAAAATATGTATTCCAATTTTCTGACACTGTTCTCAACTCACATTATCTAAGATCTCATCTATTGAAATATCACAGCGGTTTGATACTAGACATCAACATTACCAAATAGCAGTTACAAGCCAACTATTATCTCATATTCGTCTTCTGTGTTCATTCTCAGACTCCTGCAGATCAGCAGAGTTCTGTCCCAAGAACAGAATGCGTTGTGTCACTGTTTGCAGCTCAGCTGCAATATCTGCTCCTTTCTGCCTGACACATCTCATTTTAGAATCATAGCTTCTGTATCACTTTGACCATAAATGGGATATGACACTAACTCACTCCAAAACCTCCTTAGTCACCGCTTATGACAAGCTTAGCTGGTAACAGTGTTACTATTCTTTGCTCTCCTTTCAGTTCTCGGTAATAAATGAGAAATACACATATTGTTCTATTTTTCACAATTGTTGTCAGAAGGAAAGTATTGTATGCAATGCAACTATATTTTACCCTAAAATATTTTTCCTTACATTCAACACTTCTGTTTTCATTCTATCACATTGGAAGAAACTGCAGTAGTATAGTGGCTAAGTCACTCACCTGGAAACTTGTATTAACTTTTTGGAACTTGTTTCCAATTAATGCCAACCAGTGTTTACAATGATCATAGTTTTTAAATAATTGTCAGATTGTAATTTATAAGTTTTTTATGTCATCATAGAGGAATCCAATTGTTTGGTACTTTGTGACGTCACATTGCTTTCTCTTGTGCATATTCCATTGAAATGGCGGTCATATCAATGTTAGACTTGCCTACAATTGAAAAAGATGTAATACACTTACTGCAGTTTCAAGTTCTTCTTCTTATCGAGAAGAAGTGCGCACAGGGATATTCTATGACATTAATCTACTACGCTAATGGAAAGATTAGTGGCCCGTCATTTTGTGAACGTTACTAGGGGAAATAATCAAAGAATATGAAGAATAGTTTTTGTCCACCTTCAGTCTTTAGTATGGAGGGGGGGGGAGAAAGAGATGCTAGGATTATAATCAGTTCAGTTCTAACCCAGCCCCTAAACCCCACAATCCCCTTCCCTAAACACTAGGATAATTTGCTCCCACCCCCCGCTCCATAATCAAAGAAAATATGAAGAACAGTTGTTTTTGTCTCCCCTTCAGTATTGTGGGGAGAAAGGTGGGGTGCTAGGATTAGAATCAGTTTCAACCCAACCCCTAACCATCACCCCTAAACTATAGGATAATTTAAGCTTTCCCCCCCCCCCCCCCCCCCAATTCTAGGATTATCCCACAGATACTCAGATGTGACATGACATCTGTGCACAATTGAACCTCCTCTAACATTAGCCATTTTAACAAGACTAGTAAATGACGTAATGTCATTGACTGTGCGTAAACTATGCACACTGTTACGTACTTGCAATGAACTTGTTCTTGATATCTAAGTTCATACGCATTCCACTTATATCAGGTTAGCACTAATTGGAAACAAGAACCCACTTTTTTTATTCAGTTTGATAACTGTTTAGAAAAATCTCACATGTTCCACATAGGAAATGATTATCAAGGTGATGTTAGGTTGAGTAATGGCACCATCGCAAATTGAATTATATGTTGAAGGTGATACTGGTCAGGATGTTCCTGGTCTATTACTGACAAGACAGCAGAACACTGAATAGGAAAACTGCATTCTCTGATGCTGATTCATAACTCTGCTTACCTTATCTAATGCAGTTATACATTATCGCTTATATCTTCATTATTTTTGTATTAGTTTTATGTTTTTTAAAATTCATTTGTTGTATACGTTTTTGAATATATAAAACAGTGGTGAGTGAAGGTGTGAGCTTGGTCATTTCACGTCAGATACTCACAGATTTTACCTCGCAGTTGTCTCGGATGCCTGATGCTGTTGCAAAGGAGGTTTCCCACTTCACTCTTGAAAAGATTCAGGCACGAGTTATTTCATTTGAAGAACAGGTATGTATGTAAAGTTCATCTATCCAAACACTTGTTTGTTATTTTCATATCTATATGTCTACATATTGAAGATCTGAAGTCTCATCAGTAGCTAAACAGATCAATCACCAACAGCAATCCCTTAATAGATGAGATGCCTATATAATGAGGCATGTCTCTTGTTAAAATCATACAGCACTTCATCTATACAATGTTGTTTTACTCCCTCTGAATAAGAGGCTTCTCAAATTATTGCACACTGCTGAGAGTTGGCAGCCTTCTGAGTATGAAATACTGCTATAGAGAAACCCCCTTTATTGCATAAACGGATACAAGAGTTCTATTGCTCTTAATTCTTGGGGTTACAAACAAACAAAATATGTAGATACAGTTTTTGTACTGTGTTTACAATTACAGCAGAATGCATAGTTATCTTTCTTTTTTAACTGAACTTAATACGTTGATACTAGTTACTCAGTAGTCTCCAGTTCACTTAGGAGTTTTATTTTGTTTTGTTTTTAACAGCCCATGCATCACACCCATAAAAAGAATTAGTTTGATACATACATACATCCTAGAGGTCAAAGCCACATATGCATTGATAGTACTATTTGCATAGAATGTTTCTCATTTTTTGAAATACCATTTGGGTTTGTGCTGTCCAAATCTATATCTCAATGGAGCATCTGCTATCTGATGGTAAAATGGTGCCAAGGTAATAGACCTCCTCTTGATTTTAGTTTTTTGTTTGTTGTGAAACTCTCACTGGATCTCTCTTGTAGTAGGACACGCCCACTAGATTTTCAGTATGATATAGTCCAGAGAACAGAAATATGTTGTCACTGTTTATTTGCTATGATCCATCCGACTTCTATGATATCCATTTGATTTAATTTTCCATCATTGTTCTTGATATTGTATCTTGGTGGCATATATTTCTTTGCGACAGCCATTACTTCATTTTCTTCTTGTTTCATACACTTAATGGACTTTTTTTAAAGGGCATCTACAATTAATTCAGACTGAGGACTATACACTTTGTATACCACCAACTTAACAGATATCAGCAAGTAATAATTTTCTGGTTATGTACTATCATAACAGGTTGCAACATTACTTTTACCTTTCTTTCTTTTTGCTTTATACCCCTTTGTGCCTTGCAGCGTCAGGGGTAGAAGAGTTCTCTGAAGATGGCTTTTTTTTGTGCATCATATATGTTTGTTTTTTGTTGTCTCTTTTATTTCTGTAATCCATTGTTTGCAAGGTCTGCCCCTGGCTTTGTATCCATTATTTCTGTGTAGTTATTCTTCTTTTTCTTCAGCGTTCATTCTCAAACTCCCACTGGATCTCTCTTGTAGCAGAACAATGGTCCAACTAGATTTCCAGCAGGAAGTAGTCCAGAAAATGGAAATGCGTTGTGTCGCCGTTTTATTTGTGCCAATGGCCCAAATCCGTCTTCTGTGGTTGTTTTTAATGCTTTTTGAGGGGCACTCTCTGATAAAAGCATGTGCAAACCACTTAATCTGTTGTCTTCTGATGTAATCCAGGATTGGCATTGTGTTTGTTAGTCTTCTGATGTTTTTGTTTCTGATTCTGTCTCTTATTGTTACTCCAGGGATTCTATGTAGGCAAGTCATTTCTGTTGTAGCAAGTGATTTTGAATGTCGTCTTCTGAGAACTCTCGTGTTTCCTACGAGTGCTTTTACCACAAATATAATATAGGAGAAACAAGCACTTACATGTGTGGCACTGGGCCCACGAGTACTGAACATTTTTACCAATCTGCCAAATGTTCAGTAATAAAAGAAATATACTTTTACTTTATGTATATTAGTTATGTACTAATTTAACACAGTACTGTGTCTGTTCACATATACACTTTCACAAAAGTTGACTCAGTAAGATTTAGTATCAACAAATTTATTTCACAGGTTGCAACAATTAGACAACATCTTGCAAGCATCTATGAACGAGAAGAAAGTTGGCGAGAGGCTGCTACAGTTTTAGTTGGTATACCATTAGAGACTGGACAAAAGTAAGCTGTTTGTTAAATAGCTTATAATTTCAGCTAATTGATAAATGTATACATCACATATTCATTATGAGATTTATTTATAGAAAAGTGTTCTTTGTTCATGATGATGATATGTTCACTATAATAATAATAATATGACACATAATGGATAAGGCTTGTAAGAGTGTCACACTGCATCAGTACAAAAAAGCCATCATACACCACTGTCTTCAGCTATTTAGATGAGTGAAGAAAAATCATACCAAGACCATTCTTTGATGTCAATCCAAGATATTCTTTCCACCTCTTCTCCACCCTCATTTGTTTTGTTTTTTTGGAAAATAGTTTTCTAATGACCAACCAACCAGTCACAACTAACTCATTCACTCCCTGTTGTGTGAAACATATTTACAGACAATACAGTGCAGATTACAAGCTGGAAACATATCTGAAGATAGCCAGATTGTTCTTGGAAGATGAAGATGCCAACCAGGCAGATGCATACATAAACAGAGCATCATTGCTCCAGGCAGAATCCAAAAATGAGGAGTTGCAGATTGTGTATAAGGTGAGATTGGGTGTCCTTGGTTTTATGTTGTGTACAATATTCTTCTTCTTCTTTCGTTCACTTGAAACATGTCTATATCTGTAATTCTGTCTCCTTAATAAAACTCACTGTCTTTTGTAGTTCATACAGTGTCCCATAGAGCTTTGATTCCAGTGTTGCTTCCTCTGGCCAATATGTCTGCCTCAGCGTTTCATGCTCTGAACACTCTTGAAGTATATGTTTGGCACTCTGTGCTGCCTGTCCACATGTACACATGGTCGTGTTGCCAATCTTGAACTTTGTATACATGTGACTGCGGAGTCGGTTGTGTCCTGTTCTGAGACGTAGAATTATGACTTGTTCTGATCTGTTCATAATGTGATAATCATCTTGTGTTGGTGTTTGTGGCTTTCTTATTTACTTGATCATCTGTTTTTTCTGATGGTAGGTGATTGGTATATCTGGTTGGTCTTTTGCAGCACCTTCCTTAGCCAGTTGGTCTGCTTTTTCATTTCCTGGTATTCTACAGTGAGAGGGTATCCACTGCATGGTTACCCTATACTGGTATGACAATTCGCAAAGTTGTTTTTTCAAGTCTGTTAGTTTTCCAGACTGGAGAGCTTGAAGCACTGACCTTGCATCTGTCAGGAATACCACAGGCTGTAGGCCAGAGTTGGAGTTCAGCAGTTTTTTAGCTAGTGTACAGTATGAGCATCCAAATTGGGCATCCTTAGTTTTATGCTGTGTACACTATGAGATTGTGTATCCTCAGTTTTATGTTGTGTAGAATATGAGTTTGAATGTTCTAATCGTTAGTTGTATACAAAACACAATTGTTCTTGGCTTTTAATTTGTGGATAGAATGATAGTAGGCTCTACTTGATTAAGTTTTAAATTCTTAAATCTTTCAACCTAGTATATTCAATGTGTGATGATGACCTATATTTAGAATGTGCTAAAAAAATTGAAATGCTAAATAAAATTTAGCTGTGTATAGTTTCATTTAAGCCACAGATTTAAGATTGACACATCTGATCTGTACATCTTGTTACCAATTCTGTGACAGCTAAACATCTGCTGTTGACCTTCTTCTTCCTCTGCGTTCGTTCTCAAACTCCTGCAGATTAGCAGCATGCAGTCCAGAGAACGGAATGCATTGTATCATGGTTTATAGCATTGCTGCGATATCTGTGCCTTTCGGCCTGACACATCTGACTTCAGCATGGCTTTGGGTCACTGACCCTATATGGGATAGAATAGCCAGCTCCATTCCATAACCTCTTTAGTTGCCTTTTACGACATGAATGGAAGGTAAACAGTGTTGCCATTCTTTGCCCCCCTTTCGGGCCCAATAAACACACGGGCTACTGTTGACCTGTTCTTCTGCAGCATTTATTCTTAAACTCCAGTTGGTTCTCTCTTATAGCAGGACAATGGTCCTACAAGATTTCCAGCAGGATGTAGTCCAGAGAATGGAAATGTGTTATGTCACCGTTTTATTTGTGCCGATGGCTCGACACATCCGTCTTCGGCGGAGTTGACCTGTTCAGTGTGTGACAATGTGCAGAGAAGCAAATGGTCATCTTCTTTCTCCTTTAATTAACCACTTGCAGCATTGTTGATTGTTACCTTTGTCAGAGTCATTAACCCATTGGCTATATATACATTACGTCAGTGGCCATTCTTGTCGGATTGATACACTGTCTTTTTGATTGATGTCCATGTGAATAGACACGCTGAAGTTATCTCTGATGTGATTCCGGTAATGGCTGCTTCCAGTGTTTTTTCCCATTTGTTTCTAACGGCTGTTGTTTCTGAAATGCGCAAGGTTTATTGTGACCTCCAATTAAATAATCAACACAGCAGATCTATGTCAATATTGGTCAATTTCATGAGAAATCAGGACCTGCAAATGACATTGATCGAGATTAGCCTGTTTTTTTAACTAAGATTAGGCTTAATTTTCATTATTTCTACGTGAGTCATTCTTTGAGGATAAGCACAGAACTTTGTGTATGCCGGTATCAAAATTTTCTGAAAAACTAGATCTGTTTTGGATTCTTGTTTCACCAAATATAGGTCATTCTTTATTTGAATTAGGCCTATATGTTTAATAGTTAATAGTTACAGAATGTTGTTGTCATGTAGTGTAAGGGAAACTGCTTTGCAGCTTTTATTTGAACATTTATCAGCAAACAAATTGACACAAGTAAATGAAGCCGACATGAAACTGGTGCTCATTTTTTACCTTTCGCATGTTACATGACAAGTAAACATATCTTACTTGACATTCACACAGATATGTTCACAGATCAGTATCTCTTCCATTTATCTGCTTATCGGACTTTGAAAAATAAAAATTGATTGAAAATTGTATTTTATATTAGTTTCTTGCACAATCACTTCTGATTTGTGAGGAGTTATTCCCCGTGCCATGGGAATTACGCCCAGAGTTTTTCCTGAATGGCTGGGATTGAAAGAGTTAACTTTAAGGGCTCTATAGGCAGCGGTTGACACTGGCACCATCACATAACTATGCCCTGTAGGTGTCTCCTGTCATCCCCGCTGTTGCGATGTCCCGATTCATCACACAAAGTTAAGCTCATATGCCATAGAATTGCAGCCACTTGAAGCTAGGAATATGTCACAGCCTAAAGGTCAAATTCTGTTACACGTTATGATTGTAAGAAGGGAGAAAGCCGGCTGATTTTGTCAACCAATTTCTGGAATGACTTTGTCCATTTTCGATGCCATATTTTATTATCAAATGGAGTACCATGTGGCATGGTAAGCGATCGTCATGGGAAGTAATATCTACGTGTTTTAATTGTTGTTTTTGTGTTTTGGTTATTGTTATATTATAAAGAATGTTAATTTGTTCATTGAAAACACAATATGTATCAGGGGTGTCACATGGAATATGTTGTATGTAGTTCTAGAGTGTTGGACGTATGGACACTGTATGCGATTTATTAATGTTTTATTAGTCTGTTCAGCCCATATTATATTGGTTTGGATATGAAACAACATATATACACCAGGAATAGATATTTAGGAAGATTTTATCAGTGTTGTCACACATTGCTCAAGTATTAGGGTAGTCAAGAAATTATATTTGTGATTATTTTAAATGACGTTTTGAGATTTTCCTCCAATCTTCAAATTCACATCTTGCTTACAGCTGTCATATCACACATACAAAACACAAGTATATTCATTGTTCACTTCTTTATTTACATCTGCAAAAATTATTTTGATATCCTTACAAATAAGAAAGTTATCACTTTTGTCAAACAATCACCATAAATAACAAAAATTTTCCCAAAAAGAATCCAGGCAAGGGGAACAATTTTGCAATAATTTTAATCTAGAGCCCTATAGGTTAATGTAGGGACTTGAAGGTGGTAGACATGACATACTTGGTATTGTAGAGCAGCAGTTCTCAACCTTTTCTGCCCATGGTCCTCTTTCTGGATACTTTCTTTCATGGCCTTCATAGGACCAGTAAAAGCTTGTAAACTTTTCTCAAGATTTTTATTATAGGTCTTATTAAATATTATTCAAATGTTTACATTTCTATAGTTCCCTCTATACGTCCATATTTTCCAATGATTTCTTTGTGTCCCTACCCAGTAAAGTGCTGTGGCTCTATGGGAAGGATGGACTTTGCTCCCATTTTAAACCACTTATATCGAGATTTCACCATGTACATATTTTTTGTTTTTACTCAACTATGTAAGCAGTCAGTTTTTTAAAGAACACCTAGAGTCTGGGACAGGAATATAAAAGTACAGAGATTTTTGTTAAAGTCACCTTTAGCATGAGGTTGAAGTAGATACTGCAACTTTGGTCTTGCATTTGTTGGAGAAGTAGATGACAGATATAGCAGCCTCAAATCTCCAGTATTTTTCTATAATAAAAGTAATATGCAGAATATGAAAGCAAATAGTGGGGTTCATTCTTTTGTTGTTAGTCATATATGAAGGTTTGTTCTGGGGTTAAAATTTTCACAATGACAACCTGACCATTGAAGAGAAACATATTCTTAAAGCATATAAGTTTTACAGAAATCACAATTAAAAAAGTAATGACCTATCAAGAAATTGTTACTAACCTAAATTCACTTGGTTTATTTGCTACTGATGATATGATTTGATTAGTGGGCACCATTCCATATTTCACGACAATAATATTTTTGTGCTATAAGAAATATAATCTATATTTCATGATGATGATGAATGTGACTTACAAGACCAATCTGAGCCACAAAGAGTTTTCCACAGTTTGTACAAGTAATCGCAGGCCAACTTGTACCATGGTGTGCTGTTCTTTGTCTTCTTAAACATGCAACCCTTGAACTAACCTGCTACCACTTTCTCCTTAGTCCTTATACCATTCTTGATCTTTCCCGTCCATGCAGCACTATCCATGGCATCCTGTTTCTATAATTCCATATCAAAACCTGTATCTTGCGTATCACTTTTGCATAAGTCTTTGTACCAAAGTAGAGGCAGATCCTGAGATCCTTTCCAAGACTCTAATTCTTCATAAAGTAGATCTTTTGGTATTCTATCTTCCATAATCCTACTATGTCCCAGCCATATGAGTCTGAGCATAGAAAGTACTCTGGTATTGCCTGTTCTTTCAAATACATCAGTGTTGGTGACTTTGTCCTGCCACCAAAATTCAAGAATTCTACATAGGCACTGCATGTGAAAGGTGTTTAGTCGTCTTTACTGGTGCATATATTTTGCCCATGTTTCAGAGGAGTGACCAGAATTTATTACTGACAGTAGAATAATTATGATAATTTTCCTAAATATATGTCATCAAGTTATTTTTGTTTGTAACTACATTCATTCACTATCTTGCTAGGCCTGCTATGCTAGGGTCCTGGATTTTCGACGTAAGTTTATAGAAGCCGCACAAAGATACAATGAACTCTCTTATAAAAGTATGGTTTCTGAAGAAGAGAGAATGACAGCACTGAAAAATGCACTCATCTGCACAGTCTTGGCCTCAGCTGGTAATCATTCATTATTTTTAAAATTGTATTTGTGTCTTTACTAACTAGTGATAATAAATACTTTCTCATACATGGTAATGCAAAGAAAGTGAAAACAAAGGACGTGGTCTAAAAAAGAAATAAAAAGCAGAGCTAAAGATTGTCTCAAAGAAGCGCACACCAAGATGCAGTGTAAAGATTAGTGATACAACATTAAATGAAGAAGATAGTCAAATATCTTGACACTCTTTTAATGTCAGATGGCTATTGAAATAAATGACTCAAGCCAAATTGACATTTCAAAAAATAAGAAATATTCTGCTCAAATGGAGCACTATCAATGCATATGTAAATTCAAGTTTTAGGGAGTTATATCGAACCAATTCTTTTCTATAGATGTGAAGCATGTACTGTAAACAGAAAAAGCTCAAAGCAAACTGTATACTGAGTTGTGGTTGTAAAGAATTATGAAAATACCATGGACAGCTAAGAAAATTAATGTAGAAGCCCTCAGAGATACTGGAGTAAAAAGTCAAATTACAGCATAGTTATGAATCAATTGATAATATTTGAGTCTCCAGAGCTCCTGTTATTTCTCTTTCATTTCTGTTGTCATATATATATATATGTGTGTGTGTTCAGTTGGTCCATGGTGGTTATTTAGCTGTATTATTATCTGCATTAATACAGGTCAGCAGAGGTCTAGAATGCTTGCAACCCTTTTTAAAGATGAACGATGTCAACAACTGCCTGCGTTTAATATCCTGGAGAAAATGTAAGTCTAGCATAGTACGTTCTTGATTTGAGGCTCTGAAAAATTTCCAGTGCAGTGTTCCAGAGAAAGTGTGAGCGTACCATCTAGAAGAACGCAAGACGTGTACACAATATTACCTATTGATTTATGTGTGTTACCAGTGATTAGCAAAACTTAATTACCCTGTTTCCCGCCGAAGACGGATGTGCCGGGCCATTGGCGCAAATAAAACGGCGACACAACACATTTCCATTCTCTGGACTACATCCTGCTAGAAATCTAGTAGGACAATGGTCTTGCTACAAAGGAGATCCAGCAGGAGTTTGAGAATGAACGATGAAGAAGAGAATTACCCTGTTTCAAATTTCGCTCGTTGGGTTTAGAAAATTTGCACATCCATTCACAAGAGATTATCAGTGAATTGTATAGATTGATCTTTATTATGATACTGACTTTATTTTTCCATACTACATTCAACCTTGCAAATTTAAGTCTTTCCTTTATTTCAACACTGGAATTGCCATCATTGCATATTTGAGATCAAGGTATGCACATATAGTTCTAATATGTAATCATTGAATTGTATGTTAGTTGGATCCTGAACAATAAGTATTTACTCTTTTCTGCATTTATCTCCATGCCATATTTTCTAATAGCTACTCCAATGGATGTTTACAATAATTTTTTTTCAAGTCTTGGAAAATGTTTTTAATAAATAAAAAATGTCTTTGAAATCTTCAGTATGATGATGAATTGTTGCTTTGACCTAAATCACTTTTAAGCCCCAGAATTATTGCAAGATTCAAATGAGTGCACCTGCAAAAAAGTATGCATTTTTTCTACTGCCATAAAGATCACTATATTCTGTGATCACTATATTTTGAAATGACATAGCAACCGGAATGTGATGTATCTTCATCTTCTGCATCCGTTCCTCTCCTGTACATCAGTGGGATGTAGTCTGGAGAATGGAATACATTGTGCCATGGTTTACAGCTTAGCTGCGATATATGCAACTTTTGACCTGACACATCTGATTTTAGCATGGCTTCTGGGTCATTTTGGGCCAACACTCCCTTGGTCGAGGCTGTAGACACATGAGCGAGATGTATCTATTAATTCTATCGCTAGTGTTGCCATGTTACCACAACATTATTAAAAAAATTGACAATCATCCAAGGTTATATGCCAGAAATTTGTTGATCATCCAATTTTGTCGGCAAAGTGAATGTGCTTTTTTGCTTTTGTTGTTCGTAATTTTGAAAATTATTGTGTTCGGATGTGTAGCTGCCAGGATACGGGGTTCCAATTCTGCCATATGCAATTGTGCATTCGGACCATTCAGAAAGCAATGAGTAACTACTCAATGTGAATACTGCCAAAAAATCACAGCAACCAAGCGATGCTTAGTAATAATTGAATACAAGGAACGTTTGTCACACTTGCACGTATTAAGAGTTTGAGAAAAGCTGCTGTAGCTCATTTTAAGTGAATTTCTATTTTATTGATGAATATTTTCAATACAATTTTCCTTATTTTAGAACATAGAGATGCCACTTTTTACAAATAATTAATTATTTTTTTGTACAATTATGTACTGATGTAAACAAGTGTTTTCGTGAAGAATATTCCTTCATTCTTCTTCTTGTGCATTCATTTACAAACCCTCACAAATTAGCTGGATGTAGTCTGGAGAACAGAATGCATTGTGTCATGATTTACAGTTTGCTGAGATATCTTCACCTTTTGGCCTGACACATCTGACTTCAGTATGATTTCTGGATCACTTTGACCCTATATGACATGGGACAGTTAACTCTAACTCATAACCTCCTTATGAGATGCACGGAAGGTAAAAGAGCATTGCTAGTCTTTGCTTCCCTTTCGAGCCCAGGCAACACTGGCGAGTTCCTTCAGACTGTTTTATCTTTGGATGTCAGAAGTACACAACGCCAATGTGACGAATATTCCCCAAGTGACTCACCAATATAATAATGGCTATTGCTTACTTCTAACTACAATGTGTTTGTGCCTATTAAAGACATACATTCTTCACTAAATCCTCCTCTCATAGGCTGTTTAGGGCCCTTTGCTTTTGCGTGGGGCTATAATTGTCTTTAATCTTATTATCTGTACTTTATTTTTATGTTATAATAATTTTTGTCTTTTTTTGTTTGTTTCTTCTACCTGCAGGTACTTGGACAGAATCATCCGCAGTTCAGATCTTGTTGACTTTTCAGCTTTACTCCTTCCCCATCAGAAAGCAATAACTTCAGATGGTAAGCTAATGATTTAAATGCACACCTTTGTTGTCTGCTAAACTCTCTTTCTCATAGCCATGCAATGGTTTGGAACCTCCATCAGGAACCATGTGACCTGCTCTGAAGTTGACTTTCTGTCATAACATGAGGTTAAATCTGTTCAGTATCTTGGTTGTAGCAACATGAATAAGGAACAACAGCTAGAAGACAGAATTGAGGCTTATGAGATGTGGATATATATTAAAAATAGGGAGAACTTCATGGAAAGAGAAGAAAACAAACAGGTTCTGACAACACTACATATGAAGAAAGAACAACAGCAGAATCCCATTATAATGAATGATCAAGACTGACAGAATGTGTATGTTATAATTGAATTTCGTTATATACAATTATGGACAATTACTATTGACAAAAGTTATGTCTCTTGCAATTATTAACGTTATATCCCTTGATTTGTACATGCCATAATGTTTGTTTGTTTGTTTTCGTTCGCTCCATTGTAACCATCACGGATATCCGTGCGATTTCCGCCGGGAGCGTGATTACGTTGTGCCACCGTTATGCACCTTGTAGGCCTAGCACATCCGATTTCGGCATGCCTTGACAATTCTGGTGGGCTACCCTTAGCCTGTGACAGCCTCTATATCTGTCTCCAGGCACGCGTAGTGCTGACTCTTGCCCAGGCGATTTTTTTGCTCTCGTCTGACTCGCACGAGGTGTTCCACTGTCTATGAACTTGCCTCGTGTAATTGGACGTGCTGTGCCTGTGCCCATTGGGTACTGAACCGTTTTCTCATCCGTGAGCCTGGTTCCTTAAGGGGAAGAACTCAACAGAGGAGTTGGACCCTGGCTCTTTCGCCCTCTTAGCCGAGGTGTCATTCACCAACATCGTGTACCCCTTGTCCAAGTTCGAGTCTCACACCACGCGTTTGAGAGCAAGGCTTTCTCGAGCTGAGTGCCCTTGTCCCAATAGCGCCTGAGCCCATCAGGTACTGAACCCTTTCTCTCTTCAAGTGTATTTCCGGTGTAGGAAAACCTGACAGTATAGTTGGGCCAGGGCTAAATCGTTGTTCCTTTTGTGCCTGAGCCCATCTGGTACGGAACCCTTTCTCTCTGCAAGTGTACTTCCGGTATAGGAAACCTTGACAGTAGAGTTGGACCAGGACTACCATCGTTGTCCCTGTGTTGCCTAAACCCATCGGGTACAGAACCCTTTCTCTTCGCGAGCATATTTCCGGTTTAGGAAGGCTCGACATTAGAGTTGGATTAGGTCTTCTTGCTTTACCAGACGCCAATGAATGGGTCTGGGTCTCTGCCTGTAAGGAACACTGGTAAGTAGAAGCTCGTCTCGAGCTGACAGAGCTTGTAGTTCCCCTTTCCTAGAGACTTTTCACTTTCTATTTGCAGTTCGCGCTGCCCTCTAGCGCTGTTCTGCCCTTTCATTGTTTCATTGTACTCTGTATGAAATCTATTTGTCTCTCACCATGCATCTACCTTTACGTGCATTTTACATTGGCCGCCCCTCCAATGTTCGGACTGGACTGACTAGCTTCACTGTATGTCGACAGTGTCGCTATATGTGGTGATGCTGGTGGTGTCGGAGATATTGTCTGTCTCTTGTGCAGTCAAATCTCTTTCCATCTGCTACCTCCACATTCTCGGACACAATCCCCAAATGATTTGGCCAGAATCAGCTCGAGCTGCTGTATTTCTGTTTCCAGGGTGCACCGCGTGGAGGTACATTTGGGATCTTGGTTATCTACTAACCCTGGGTCCGCCTAGAGCAATGCGTTCCCTTTGCACCCCACATGCCATAATCACTTGGTTTCAATGAAGAGAATGGTGTACCAGTTCCTTGTGTGAAGAGGACGTTAACATTTAGATATCTTTGAACTTCACTGTAGGTTTTTAGTGAAATCCTCTACCTTAGAATGGTGTTCATTATACACCATAATGAACATTTGCATTTTCTGAATAAATTTGAAAGTCACAGAGTTATACCAAGAGTGAAATTGTATTTATTATAATGCAGAGCATTATTTTATTACTTTAAAAGTATTACAAAGACTTGTTGAATTTCTGATTTATCTTCTCACATAAATTGTTCAGTGTTCCATATTTCATAAGTTCTCCTTATTTCAGGTTCAACAATATTGAATAGAGCTGTTACTGAACATAATCTCTTGTCTGCTAGCAAACTCTACAACAATATTTCATTTGAGGAACTTGGTTCTTTGCTGGAGATTCCACCAATCAAGGTAAATAAGTAAATCTGTATGATCTGTGCTCAAACATATAGTACATCCACACAACATTTACAATATGCATAAAATTTATGATAAACTGGTTCTGGTTCTCAATTACTGCTGTAAAATGTATTTGCTCATGCAATTTTGAGGTTACCAAAATTGAGATCTGATTCATGCCCATAAGAAAAATGTTTAAAATCACATAGGTCACAACAAAGATTGTTTACTTCATAAATACATTTATCACTTGTGTGACAGGCCAGAAGGGGGAGCAAAGAATAAAAACACTGTTACCTGCCATGCATTCCATACGAGATTTGGAGGTGGAGATTTATTGCTGTCCCATCCAATAGAGGGTTGGATTGACCCGGAAACCATGCTGAAGTTAAATTTGTCAGGCTAAAAAGCATAGATATTGCAGCCAAACTGTAAAACATGAGAAAATATACTCTGGACTACATCCTGTTAATCTACAGGAGTTCTAGAGTGTACACAGTAGACGATTATACAGATTGCCAGGCTGGACAAGATTCAGTACGAGACTACACGCATCATCTTGGGATGTACCAAGGATATACCCTGTGTTGCGATGAGATTTCTTCATGATTTCCTGACTGTGGCTGGCAGAACCATGATGTGGTGTGCTCCAGCATATCTTAACCTTTAGCATATTGTCGGCACCAAACTCAATGTATTTTGAATAGCTGTTGTTGCCATGTATCGCCCTTTGTTATGCATCTCTTTCAACAAAGAAATCACAATTGTGAACTAATATCATTCATCCTGGTAATATTGGAATCAAAAGTAGACATAATTAACTTCCTATTCCATATGTTTTTAGTTCAATTGGTCATTGTCCAGATATGTAGTAGCTACTTGTTTAGCAGTCTGCCTATGTAATCGTTCGAAATGGCCCACATTTTACATGACCATTTATATATAGGACAATTAGATCTAGCTGATAACATTATTCAGATCGAATAGGTGAGTCACAAACATGTCATGTTTGTGTTTTATTTTCATCTTCATCATATTCTCATACATCATCATCATCTAGTGCAGTCTCCGCAACAAAGGTTGGCTGCAACAGATCTCCAACAGGTCTCAGTAGTTGTTTTAGTAGTGCACTCTGCTAGACTGTAACCTGCCCATCTTGTGATGTTACTCTCCCACTTGTATCTCTGTCCACCTCTTGCTCGCTTCCCTTTGACTTTACCCTCAAGTAAGGTCTTCAATAAGGTGTCATGTCTTTTAATGTTTCGAAAATATTTTATTTGCCTGATCTCTATTTTATCACACATACACCAACAAAACTTACATCATTACATTCAGTAATCATTCATTTATTTCCATTAAAAAAACTATACAAAAAAGTTCCAAAAACAAAAAAAGATAGTGCATTTTCCAAATACCCTCCATAAATAACGCGTAGAGTAAAAACAATGATGCAGTAGCAGAGAAAAATACCACAATTTTAATATAGAGTGATGACTAATGAAATGAGAAGTTTGAGGAAAGCTATAAATGTCACCAGAAGAGACCTTCAGAGAAATGAAGATATCTGGAAAGAAAAAACGACCATCTCAAGTCATGACTACATTGAAAGACATCAAACCATGTGGTTTGGTCACGTCATGGAGTCATGACTACATTGAAAGACATCAAACCATGTGGTTTGGTCACGTCATGAGAATGGAACCAATGCAACTAGCCCTTCATGCATACAACAGCAGAAGATCGGGCTACAAGGTACATGGAAGACCAAGAACTAAATGGGTAGAGACAATCAAAGAAACCTTAAAGAGAAACATATAAATTAAATGACTTGTGTTTCTTGTTTCAGGCAGAGAAAATTGCTTCCCAGATGATAACTGAAGGTCGTATGAATGGCTATGTAGATCAGATAGACTCTACTGTTCACTTTGAAGGTAACTTGTGTTTTGTTAACTGACTCTTTCTTATTTTGTTTCTGACAACTTGTTTTTTGTTATGTCAATTTAAATACTTATTAAAAATGCTTGAAGAATAATTATGTAGCTATAAATTTAGCTTTTTGCTAAAATATTGCAAATATTTAATTTTTTTGTATTAAAAGTCCTTAATGAATATATCTTCAAGTGAAGTAGCAAAGGCAATCTTTGGAAGTTTCAACCAGGTGCTTGGGTATCAACTGATAATACCATTGCACATCAAAATTGACCTAAATTGTGGAAGAACTGAATATTGTCCAAAAGAAAACAATACAGTGTAACATGGTTAAAGAAATCTACAGTAAAAAAAATAGTAAAGCAACCCATTGCATTTATTAATGCCGTATGGGTGTGAGATGTTAGCGATCTCACATTTCAGAGGCTCTACAAATGAGGGCAGTAGCCATCTCCTCTCCCTCACAGTCTTTACTTCCCGAATTAATCCGGTATGCATTTATGGCTCTAAATTATTTCTGCCTCAACTGGGGAATGAACCCAGGACTACTAATATGCGAAGCCAGTGCGCTAACGCTGATCCCAAATGTACAGTAGAGACGGGTGGATTAAGTAAGTACTGAGAGATTTATTTTTTTACTCATGCAATGCTACAGAGAAAGGGGCTCCATGGATGACCTGAAGCAAATCACACGGTTCGTTTAAGAAATTGGCACTGTAACCTGATGACTGACAAATTAATGATGAATAAGAAGATTGATGAAATGTCAGTCCTACAATGCCTTAACAGCAATAAACTGGCATGTTATGTTATATTCCTCCAGGGCCATAGGCAGGAAGGAAGAAACCATAGCTTTTCATTTCTGTCTTTGTGTTGCTATGTCTTTCATTTCTAGGGTGTTGTTTCAAACCAGCATGATTTGAAAGAAACTATGAGAAGTAAACATTCACAGAAGGGTAGTGCTACAATGGATACCATCCAATTGTGGCACACTAGAAAATTATACGCTCTTATGATAACAAAGGAGGGAGCAACTCAAGCAAAAATGCCATGCAATCACCTACACAGAAAAGAAGACCCTCATCAAAGATATTTTTTAATTGGACCATCCAAAAAAAAAACTATCTCGATAGAGTTGAACACATCATGTTCTGTAGCTAGACAGGACACAGCAGACTAATTAGTCACTTGTAATTATTTCCAGGGTTTGCAAGCAACTTGCTCTTGCTTCCTATATGCACTGGGGTGGTTTCTCAGAGCTTTCTTTCATACCCAGGAGACTTCAGCTTTCGACTTAATGCAATGCCTGTTGAAGAAACCTACTCGGAGGGGTCTGTGTTATGAGACAAGCTGGTATTTTTCCTGGGTCACCCACTGTGCATCTTTCCTCCAACAAGGCCCGTATTTTGCCTGGGTTACCCACTTAGGATCTTTCCTCCGACACAGCGCTTTTCAGTCTTCTAACTATTCCTTGTGCAGGAAGACAATTCCGTTACCACCCTTTGTGTCCCTAGGTCGCAGCCTAAATATTATGGTTTGCTCTTTGCGGTGTAGTTTATTTATGCTGTCATGTGGATTTGGTCATGGCTTCTAATATCTTCTGTATGAGACATGTTGGGCAATGGCGACCGTCATATTATTAGACTTAGGGTTGATACACCTACCTAGATGAGGTGCTAATTCATCAAACATTCAGAGGTCTTGGATTTGGCTTGTGCATTTCTCACGCTCTCGCCTCGTCCACTTGCGATGGCATATCCAATACCTGAGTCATGGCTTCTACTTTGAATGCGATCAATTATGGTGAGCGATTTCGGCATCTGTATGTTCTCAACTATGAACAACACTTCTGCTGGCTGGTCTCTTGCTGGACAATTGTAAATTTGTTGCCACTATATCGTTTTCCATACACAACACTGCCCACTAGTGCATATTGCCTTCTCCAGAGACATTTAATATGTACTCTAAGCGCTCTGTACTCTATACCATAAATATATCTACACATATCGGGACACTGCAATGGCTGCCTGTCTAATGCATCTGCATTTTCGACTTTCCAAATCCCGTCGAAGGCAGATGTGTTGGGCCATTGGCGCAGATAAAACGGCGACACAGTGCATTTACACTTTCTGGGCTACATCTTGCTGGAAATCTAGTAGGACCCTGGTTCTGCTACAAGGGAGATCCAGCGGGAGTTTGAGAATAAACGCTCAAGAAGAAGACTCTCAGAGTCAGAATGTTTTGTGTCACAGTGTCGGCAGTGCTGCATCAAGATAGAGGTATCTGAGATATTGCCTGTCTCTTTGTAGTCAATTTTCATTCCATCTACAGCCTCCACATCCACTAACATGATCCATAAAAGTTTTGGCCAGGAACATAGCACAAACTTCTGTATTTATATTTCCAGAGTGCACCATGAGGAGCTACTTTTAGGATCTTGGTTTCTTGCTAAGAACTTTCAAATATAGCAAAATTTATTAAGAAAACTGGGCTTTCTATGTAGCCATTAACAAATGAGAAACACTTACTTATCCGATTCCTGGGGTTGCAAGCTTTCCCTCTTTCTTCCCTGTGCCAGGTGGTGGTAGGTGAAAGTCTTCTTCAGCTGTGCTCTGTCTATATACAGGGTGTTGATGATGGAGGGGTTTGGTGGTAACAGTTGTTTTTGTAGGTCTTGTAGTGCAGGGCATTCAATAAGGTGGTGTTTGACTGTTTCTTCTTCTTGTCGTTTGCAATATGGTGTATGGTCTGCATTAAATCTTTATAGATGTTTGTTAAGTGTACATGTGTTGTTCGTAGCCTAAATATTATGGTTTGCTCTTTGCGGTGTAGTTTATTTATGCTGCCATGTGGATTTGGTTGGGACATGTCTGCATATAGCACTTTTCCTTTTGAGCCAGTGGTCCAGCCGTCCATCTATTGATGTTTACAGTTGTTGCGGATAATGTGTTGAGCTGTTCTAAGGTTGGTGGGAATTCCTGTTTGAGGCATACTTGCTCCCGTTTTTGACAATTTATCAGCACTTTCATTCCCACTGATACATGTGTGACCTGTAGTGTTTATCCACTGTGGTGTAGTATTGATGCCATTGAATGTATGTTTGTAGCTTGAAGTATGTTGCTTATAGTTTTCTCTGCTGTTGGATTCCAGTTTTCAAGGGCGTGTAGAACAGACAGGGAGTCAGTGAATATTACTAGGTTTTTTGGACGTGGTGCATCGTTTTTGTATTTTGGAGTGTTTCTGATATTGCCTCTACATCATAGTTGCTGCAGAACTCTCCACAAGGAGCAGATAACTATTGATGTTTTGTCAGGGAGGACTATGAGAGAACCATATTTGGCTTTGAAGGTTGACCCATCTGTGTTTGCTTAGATCCGGTCCTTGGGTAGGAGTCGATAGTCTTTAATGCAATGCCTTACGGGTGTTTTGGTTTGTTGCCTTAGTTACTGACTTGTCAATTAGTGTAGTGTTTATTTGGGGCAGTATGAGAGATGCATTTGGTGGGATATTTCATACTCTTTCAGATTCCTCTCAATCTTCAGGAAGGTGATGTTTCTTGTTTAGTTCTTCTGCTGGTGTGTTAGTCTTGATTTTGCATGTCTATTTGTTGACTACTTCTTTGTAGGATGGTTTTGTGGGAGTCATTTATATCTTTCCACAGCTTCTATAATTGCCTTTTCTCTTCGAATGTCTTGTGGCTCTATGTTTGCATCAATTTCACAGGCCACTGTTGGTGTCTATCTCATGCCATCACAAATGAAGCAGTGAACATGGCTTTATACTCTGTCAAAGTGTGTGTAAGAGCTGTTTGATGATGTGGCCTGCAAGGAGAGATTATAGTCTAATATATCTGACGTATCCTATATATGCATGTCTAAGTGTTTTGTCGGCTCCCCAGGATGTACTTGCAAGTCGCTTTAGCAAGTTCAACCTCCTAAACGCTTTTCCTGTGATATTGTTAATAAAGTTGTTGAAGGTTAGCCTCCTGTCCAGCTGAACACTTAGGTATGTTGGGTTTTCTTCCTGATTTGTTTGAGCTCCTTCAAGAGTGATTTTAAGTTTCTTGTTGTTGTTTTTTTATGCAACTAAGGAGGTTTTGAGGTGGAGTTGGCTATCTCATGAAGAGTTAAAGTGACCCATAAGACATGCTGAAGTCAAATGTGTCAGGCACAGATATCACAGCTACACTTTAAGCTATGGTACAATGCATTCCATTATCCTGCTAATCTACAATTGTTTGTGAATGAAGGAAAAAAAATAACTGTACAGATCTTAGCAACAAGACGACTGACTCAAGAAGATTGGGAATAAAAGACTTATTTCATAATTTCAAATGTAAATTATGTGCTCTATCCCTTGAATATTATTGGTCACAGAAATATATGGACATGACACCTTCTGTGTTAATTCTCAAATTTCTTCTGGTTGATGATGATGATGATCCTTTTCACTGTGAGAGGGCAGCTCTTGACAGTCCATAGCCATTCTGGTGAATGCAGAGGTTATCCTCAGCTGTGGTGCAGTTCTGTAGAGTGTGTTGTGTATAATTGAAGCTGTGATAGTAGTTATAAAGGATAGCAGGATGTAGTATGGACTTTTTCATGGTTTACAGCTTGGCTGTGATATATGCACCTTCATCTCAAGACATCAGACTTCAAAATAGCTTTTGGTTCACTTTGACCCTCTGTAGGATTGGACGGCTAATTCGATCCCAAAATTTCTTAGTAGCCTCGTACAACATGAATGACAGGTCACAGTGTTGCTGTTCTTTACTCCCAGTTTGGGTCAAACAGCAGGCCACAATAGATCATGGCATCATATTCCACACACACCATAATTTTATGAAAAGGTATTGCTTATTTTCTTCACTGGAGAACTCTATTACTAGCTTCCATCGTCAAATAATTATTGGATTGTATGCTCTTCCTTAATGACTGTCTTATCTGCTAAATACTGCAGAGTAGGGGTAGCATATTAGCTAATGCATACCAATGGTTGTTGTATGGGCCCAGCAAATGGATACCAGAACAGATCTAGGTAAAGATTGCAAGTGTGATGCTGCACACATTTCTGCACGCTTGTCATGAGTCACAGAATAATACAGGCCTAAGTTGTACTATTTATGTCTTAGTGGGATGAAATGGGACTTTACTAATTTAACTCTTGTGTTTTGTTTTTTACAGCTCGTGAAACACTGCCCATGTGGGATCGTCAGATTCAAAGTCTATGCTTCCAAGTGAATAACATAATAGAGAAATTGTCTGTGGCAGAACCTGAATGGTTTGCAAAAGTCTTAGATAAATGCTCTGATTAAAAAAGATTGACAGTTTTGTGTGCTTGTATAACAGTTGATTTTCATTTTCTGTTAACTTATTATTATTATTTTACTGCTAGAAGAACAAATGTACTTGTCATAGATGTTATCTTTTATGTTATCCTTTTGGTTTTTTTATGTAATTAACTGTTCTCAAATGTTCATTCATTTCTTCACAACTATGTAAACAGGATTATTTCTTAACAGATATATGTATGAATACATGGCTTTTCTGTCCCTTTTAGATGGCTTCTTGGCAGGTTAATTTGTTTAGGTAATGTTAATTACAGAGTGAATCTTCTTCTACGTTCGTTCTCAAACTCCTGCAGATCAGCAGGATGTAGTCCGGAGAACGGAATGCGTTGTGTCATGGTTTACAGCATTGCTGCGATGTCTGCGCCTTTCGGCCTGCCACATCCGACTTCAGCATGGCTTTGGGTCACTGACCCTATATGGGATGGGACAGCCAACTCCATCCCATAACCTCCTTAGACGCCTCGTACGACATGCATGGAAGTAAACAGTGTTGCTATTCTTTGCTCCCCTTTCGGGCCCTGACAACACATGGGCGACAGAGTGAATCAATTACTGCTGCTTTTAAATGGGCTTTGCTTTACGTGTGGTGCGTGTATTCTCACCTGTACTTCAAAGGTGTTTTAAAAGATTTTGCTCATTTCCACATTAGCAACCTTCATGAGCACCACGGTCTTTGACCACATTTTCCCAGAAATTACGATCAATAGAAAAATCTTTCATTGAGGCCTTGTGTACTTCTTTGTATCTCAGGAGTAGTCTGGCTCTCTTTTCCCTTCTGAAAGTTGACAAACACTGCTGTGGGATACATTTGTTTTTCATTCTTCGCACATGGCCCAACCATCTTAATTATTTACTGCTGAGTATTCCAATTATTGATGGTAATTTTGCCCTGCGCACTCTGTGTTTATGATTCTGTCCTGCCACATGATGTTCATTATGTTGCAACAGTGAAATATATTGAGTCTTCTTTCATATCTAAAGTACGATATCCATGTTTCTGAGCCATATATTTGTATCTTCGTCTCTGTAATGTTAGTTTTGTGTTTTTTTCTCTTTGATTTCTTTCTTCATCTAATGATAGGTTGTGACATTGGAGCAAAGGTAAATTAGTGAACATGGTTATCATTAAAAATGTTGCTGCTGATACAGTAGTACCTTGATATAAAACCAGTGTCTTTGTAAAAACTTAACCTTGGAGAGAAAATGTCACTTTTGCTAAGCTAGTGATGAGAGATTGCAGAACATTCTCAGAATGTAAAACTAGGTCAGCATTATCAGTGAAAAAAAGTTCCTTAAGAACTGTGGTTTTTATTTTGTCTCTTAATCTAGCTAAATTGAAGTGTGGGTTGGCATGTCTAGTACAATGTCACCAGCAGAATCCAAAACATATCCTAGAAGGACTGCAAAAAAATTATGAAGTAGTTGTGTGCATTAACTTAGTGAATTAACTGTGTCAGATCGATCCAAAATGTACCTATTGACACCTCTTACCATTTTATCAGCTCACACATTACCCTCAAACCCCCATATGTCCTGGAACGAATATAAAGGTAATCTTCTGGTCATAGATTGTGTCAAGAACTCCCCCCATTGATTTCTGGCGACTTCAACTTTGCTGATGATATTTTCTCTGTATTATCACATTATAACTTCCAGTATAGTTTTCATTATTCTGTGTAGTAACTTTTATTAGTTATTAGATCAGCTCTATCTTTTTTCAGTTTGATAGTTATCTTTAAGTAAGTAGATAGACAGAGTAGGTGGATGAATACATGTGTTACAAGATATAACAAATATGAGGAAATAGTGATGTTTATAATCAATTGTCATCTGCATTCATTGTTTATTCTCTTATTAAATAGTAAAGATTAAAAAGTGACAATGGTAGTATGCCATTATGATATTTTGATTATTAATTAAATTAGAAAAGCAAAAACAGTACAGGAAAGATTTGTATGCAACAATAAGAGGATATGGTGCATCATCAAACCATACAACTTACACGAGAACTGTTAAGAAAGTATGCAGTCCTGTTGTCCACAAAAATTAAGCTATTCACGTGTAGGTGTAAAACTATAATCTCCTTCAAAGTCCCACAATGTCATCTATACCACCATTTGCATCATGGCATGCATAGAAGAGAAGGGTTAGAGGCTCAAAGATCATCTCAAATTCTGTACAGTACCATTCACCAGAATGGTACACCTGTTGCTGACCACTTCAATAGCACAGACCATCAGGGTGCCTGTAATGTTCAGGTGGCTGCTATTAAACCGTGCTCATCGGATGACCGGATTCAATATGCGCTTGAGAATCAGTACATCCACCAATTTGATACAATAGAGCCCTTTTAGATCAATATCTGTTATTCCTACGGATATATATATATATGTGTGTATATATATATATATATATATATATATATATATATATATCCTGTTATAATATGTCATTTTTTTAAAATGTGTTCTATTAATATTTGGTTGTGTTCTGTCAATATTCTGTTTTGTTCCATCTTTAACATTCTAGTTTTTAATTGATCCTGCATACATCTATATTTAACTGTTTTGTGTACATGGACAGTGTCATTCTTAATCGTTGTTTGTTATGTTGTGAATGTGTTCTTGTTAAATTCTGTTGACTGAAATGTTGACTTTCATATGTATCCAGTGATTAGCAAAACTTCATCATCCTGTTTCCAAGTATATTGTAGAAACAGTATAATACAGCAATCGGGAATTGAACGATGTCCGTTAAGATGGCACCCACTCGCCCCAACACGTGAGTCAACACGTTTTTGACCACAAAGCATCATAAAACGATGCAATTTTAGTAAAGATTTGCAACACGTATTTTCTCAAGCTACTAGGAATATGGAGCGGTCGAACAGCACACGGACGACAAGATGACAACACACACTGCACAGATATGTAAATTCCTTGAGAACTACAGTGTACTGTTAAAGGTGTACTTTGTATTACAATGCCATAGGGGCCTATATAATGAATGAGTTTGAGCAGTTTCTTACCCACTCCTTAAGAAAATATAACATGAAGTTTAATATCAGAAGAAACTAGCAAATCAGAGGGTAACCCCCTTCCCAATAAATTCCACAAACAATGTTTTATATAAGCGAAAGATGATCATGATAAAGTGCAGTGTTATTCAACTACTCTGAAATGTTTAGACGCTGCTAATCCGATCATATCTCCAGTTTGTTTGTTTTGCGTTCGCTCCATTGTAACCAGCACATATATCCATGCGATTTACGCCGGGAGCGTGATTACGTTGTGCCACCGTTATGCGCCTTGTAGGCCTAGCACATCCTATTTCGGCATGCCTTGACAATTCGGGTGGGCTACCCTAGCCTGTGACAGCCTTCCTATCTGTCGCCAGACGGTGAATGTGTACTGACTCTATGCCGAGACAATTTGTCTTTCACGTCTGTCCTGCACGAGGCGTTCCGCAGTCCGTGAACATTTCTCGTGTAATTAGACGTATTGTGCCCGTGCTCATCGGGTACTAAACCTTTTCTCGTCCTCAAGCCTGGTTCTGGTAGAACTTGACAGAAGAGTTGGGCTCGGACTCGTTCGTCTTCTTAGCCGAAGCGTTATTCACCAACTTCGTGAGCCCCTCATCCAGGTCTGAATCTATACACATATTTAGGAACTTGTGCTTTGTTCTAGAGCTGAACAGTGCTTGTCACCTCGGACTATGCCTGTGCCCATCGGGTACTGAACCTTTTCTTTCCTCGAGCACGCTTCCGGTATAGGAAAGACTCGACAGTAGAGTTGGGCCCAGGCTGGGATCATGGTAACTAGAAGCTTGTCTCGGGCAAACAATGCTTTAGTTCCAATTTCATCTTCCATGCTTTTTACAGATGACGCTGCCCTCTAACGCTGTGCATCTTTCTCAGTGTACTCATCGTGCTTTTATTTTTATTGGAACATCTGCCTGCTTCGTACCGACTACATTGGCCGCCCTCCAATGCTTCTACCAGACTTTCTAGCTTCACTGTGTGTCGACAGTGTTGCTGCATGTGTTAGCACAAGTGGTGTCGGAGTTATTAACTGTCTTTTTGCAGTCGAATCTCATTCCATCTGTTACCTTCACGGACACGATCCCCAAAAGGTTTAGCCAGAATTAGCATTAGCCGCTGTATTTCTGTTACCAGGGTGCGCCACGAGGAGGTACTTTTGGGATCTTGGTTATCTGCTAACCCTGGGTCCGCCAAGAGCAATGCGTTCCCTTTGCACTCCATATCTCCAGTAAAATGCGAATCGTCATTGGTCTGCTTCGAAGTTCCAATGTAAGTTTGACCGCCTTGTGTTTAAGGAGACAGGTATACTAACCACTTGACGATCAATGAGGTTTATGGCATAAATTCCGCACAAGAAGTTGTAGATATTCTTCTGCGTTAGTTCTCAAACTCCTGCAGATTAGCATGATGTAGTCCGGTGAACGGAATGCGTTGTATCATGATTTACAGCATTGCTGCGATATCTGCGCCTTTCGGCCTGCCACATCCGACTTCAGCATGGCTTTGGGTCACTGACCCTATATGGGATGAGACAGCCAACTCCATCCCATAACCTCCTTAGTTGCCTCTTGCAACATGCGTGGAAGGTAAACAGTGTTGCTATTCTTTGCTCCCCTTTCGGGCCCTGACAAGACACGGGTGAAGTTGTAGATATGAACTGAGCAGCAGTAGACCTATTGAATCAGAAATTATAATTATGCTACTTGCGGCGTGGACAGTTCAGTCAAGTGATAGGTTGTGTAACGAACGGTATGCAAGACATATAAAGGCCACCCGTAAACCTGTAACTTCAAGTGTTAATTCCCAATGGCCCGCGAGGATCTCCTGCTGACGACTGAATTCATGGTAGCAACGCAAAGACATGTTTAATAGTCTACTGAGCCAGGACCGTTTTATTGGAGACGGTATGGCTGAGCATAGAAACTGATCACAGAAAAAAGTCATGGTTCTGAACTGAAACTTCGACTTTGTAAATGCAAGTCAAATGTTGTAACCACTATGTCACAGAGATCACCAATCATTCATATCTCAACAATCAAAGAGGTAGTTTCTCAAATGGATTCCGGACCATAGATATGCCTATTTTCGTTGGCCAAAATTCTAACCAAGATCTAATTGATCTAGCCAAAACTGAAATCCACTACTATCATCAGGTAGAAGACACAGTATCATTTTTAGAAATAAATTTCATCACCAAAAGTTTCACGGGCAAGAAATGTGACTCAACACACCATTGCAGCAAAAAATAGTCAAGAAATGAGTAAATTCTCAATTAGTAGATTGAGAACAGAAAAGGCATATGCACTCGCATAGAAGGCTAGGGCTTGACCCCTGGTAAGGGTCTTGGATTTTCTTTTCGGTTCATGTTATGCAGATGTGGCCTCTTTTTATTACGGAACTAACCGTCGCTAGTGTGCGAAACTCAGTAGAAGGGGATAAGCAATGTTAACAAAAACCTTACATTTATTGAGTCCCTTTGTTCGAGCGCAGTTGATGAACGTAGCTTGAGGGGAGACTGTGTTTTAGGGGGGAGGGGGTTCTAGGATTAGTGTTGGAATTTTTAATACTGATAATTATATGCTGGCGGTGTCGACTTCTATTGCGTTTCCACTGGATGCGTCCATCATTATAGTAATATACGGTCGTTGAGTGACCGCATATATTTTCTCGATGTAGCAGTCCATAACAAACGTACATCATCTTTCTCTGTAGCTAACAAGCTCGGTAAACAGAAATCTGCGATTGTATTAGCCATGTTGGTTTAGCTTCGAGTCGTCTGCTAATGGCGTGAGATTTCTGTGACTACACGAAAGATGCGGAAACTATAACAAATTGCATGGTTGTAATTGTGCGCATAACAGTCGCTAAAGTGTCATGCCGAGTGGCGTAGACGATTATGCTTCTCCATAACTCTCTGTCTCTTGTGTTGTTAATAAGTTCAGTTGGTGACTTCTTTTTGTGTCACAGTGACAGCCCATCCAGAAATTTCTCTGTTTGTCTTCTTCTGTATCTTCTTCCCTTGATCTATCCGGTGGTTGCTAAATGTTCAAGTTTTATTTATCACATGTTCTCAAAGTTTTGATAGTCTGTTTCTAATGTTTGCATAACATTACAAAAGTTTCTAAAGTTGGACTATTGTCACATGATGATAACCGGTACATTTACGTAACATGTACCTTTTGTCTTCTGCCTGGGAGTAAATTAAAAAACCCACCTAAGAAGAAAGTGGGGCAGATGAACGTGGTCGGCACATTTAATTGTACATTTATTCGTTTTTGTAGAACACTTCAACGATATTAACTGAACGGAGTACATGACACATTATAATTAGAAACGTGTATTATCTTTTAAAGAGCCTACAGAATTGATGCCAAAGTCATCAACAGAATCTCTAAAGAAACTTTCATTTGGCAGACAGGGAACGGAAGGGCATTAGTATCGCCACAAAACTAAAAGTATATCGCTCATTGCATTGACTTCCTTATTATATCCTGGTGATACATGGGAAATACATAGCAGACATGCCAGATTATTAAATAACTTCAACATATACTGTATTCACAAACTTCTCATGATGAAGTGGCAAAATACAATACCTGATAATGAAGTCCTCATTAGAGTCAATATCTCAAGTATTCATATTCTTCTTCTGCGTTCGTTCTCAAATTCCTGCAGGATGTAGTCCGGAGAACGGAATGCGTTGTATCATGGTTTACAGCAGTACTGCGATATCTGCGCTT
Organism: Meghimatium bilineatum; assembly: GCA_034231615.1. NCBI lineage: Eukaryota > Metazoa > Mollusca > Gastropoda > Stylommatophora > Philomycidae > Meghimatium > Meghimatium bilineatum. The sequence continues at coordinate 32,132,630 of CM067320.1, forward strand.
TTTGGTCTGACACATCCGACTTTAGCATGGCTTTGGGTCACTGACCCTATATGGGATGGGGCAGCCAACTTCATCCCATAACCTCCTTAGTAGCCTTTTACGACATGCGTGAAAGGTAAACAGTGTTGCTATTCTTTGCTCCCCTTTCGGGCCCCGGCAACACGTTCGAAGTATTCATCTAACTCCGAAGAATACTGCGAGACATGATGTGAGCATTCCTGCAAACGGATCTCAAAACAGCTGATGTATGGTGACCTCTTAAGGGAAAACGACTGGCCGGTGATCAGAAGAAATGCTTTAAAGATAATCTCAGTGTCCATAAAGACCTTCAGCACAGACACCACATCATGGAAGTGTCGCGCAGAATCGCCCAGTGTGATGCAGCACCACAGCAAATGTGCTTGCATCGCCAAGAAGCATCAAATCTCGTAGGCACAAAGAAAACGTTTTGCCAGGGGAAAAAAGAACACACACCCAATTCTGCTTATACGTGTCAAAATGCGACAGAGGATACTTTGCTAGAATTTAAGTTTTCAATCATCTCACACGCAAAACCGGAGAATACAATACAAGTCTGGAACTGTTGTTATTACCGCCTGCGATGAACGATCACATACTCCGGAGAGATGGCAACAAGTCTGAAACTATTATCATCACCACCTATGATGGACGGCTATTATTATCCTTAGTGTGTTTGACGTGGCACGAAAGAGAGCGAAGAATAGCAACATTGATTTGCTCTGCATGTCGTAAGTTGATTTTCGACTAACGAAGGTTGATTTTGGGGGTTGGCTACCACGTCTAATAGAAGGTCAGTTATAAAAAAAACACTATTCAGATGTCATATACTGGGCTGTAAGACGCATACGTCGCAGTCACTTTGTAAATCCAGGCGCGATGAATTCCGGACTTCTTCATAAGGAGCAGAAATTTCAGAACAAATGCAAAGGAAGATTGTGTTCTCAACATTCCTTCCAAGACGAATGTGTCGGACCATTGGTGCAAATAAAATTGCGACACAACCCTTTTCCATTATCTGGACTACTTTTCGCTTTATATCCCTTTATGCCTTGTAGCGTCAGTGGTAGAAGAGTTCTCTATCTATGGCTTTTTTGTGTGTGTGTTTCATATATGTTTTTTTTCGTTGACTCTTTAATTTCTATAATCCATCGTTTGCAAGTTATGCTCCTAGTTTTATATCCGTAGTGTCTATAGGTGGAGCGCCATTCTCAGACCTTAGAGGTTCGGTGTTCAATCCACGGTTGGGACAGGATTTTTACTTTCGGAGGTACAATCGAAATCTTTCCTGTACATGTCGCGACGTCTGCTATGGCAAATCGGCCTTTATTTCCACAGCCCATAGAAAGTCTCCCTGCACTCCATCACAGGAAAACATACAGTAACGAAAATGTCTCTATATGAATGTTTTTAAGGGGCACTGACTAATGGTAGTCTGGAAGCATCTGAAAACCATTTAATCTCTTTGTCTTCTGATGTAATCCAGGATTGACATTTTGTTTTAGCAGGTCGTGTAATGCTGAACCGATTTACACAAGTACTCACATATAATCTTCTACTTGAATGTCAGTGCAGATTTTAAAAAAAGTAAAGTAACCCATAGCATTTATTAATGCCGTAGGGGTGTGAGATGTTAGCGATCTCACATTTCACAGGCTCTGCAAATGAGGGCGGTAGCCATCTCCTCTCCCTCGCAGTCTTTACTTCCCGGATTAATCCGGTACCCATTTAAGGCTGGGTCGACCTGGGAGCCGTTGCGATCTGAAAACATTTCCGCCTCAGCTGGGGAATGAACCCAGGACCACTCATATGCGAAGCCAGTGCGCTAACGCGGCTCCCCAACGAATTGGCATTGCAGAATCTGGAGTGGTGCATCAGCTGCAAAGAACCGATAAATATGCCTACTATATATAATGTAATATTGTTACTAGACGATCTAACTATCGAATAGTAAAATCAATGCAAAAAAGAAATAACATTAAACAAAGGAACAATCCTTTGTTCATTATTATTTTTTCCATTATTTTTACTATTTTTGCATAAACAAACAATTAGAAGACAGAATCGATGCCTTTGAGATGTGGATACATAGAAGAATAGGGAGAACATCATGTCAAGAAAAGAAAATCAACAAAGAGGTTCTAAAACACTTTGTATGAGGAAAGAATTATTAAACAAAATAAAGATAAATCAAATACAATATTTTGGACATATTAAAAGACATTACACCTTGTTGAAGACCTTGCTTGAGGATGAAGTCGAGGGGAAGTGAGCAAGAGGTAGGCAGAAATACAAGTTGGAGAGTAACATCAAGAGATAGATATGTTACAATTTAGCAGAGTGCACCACCAAGACAAGAAACAGGGGATGTTCTGCAACCTTCGTTGCGGAGACAGCACTTAACAATGATAGTTACTATTTGAAAGTTAGATGCTCAAGTAACAATATCACACTAATATAGTATTTATCCCTTCTTAGTTTTATCACTGCGGCACTCTCCACCTTGTCTGATATCCTTTTGACATTCTGGTTATTTATAGCTGCAGAGAACACCAGACATCATGCTGCGCAACAAAACGCAAAAGAAGAAAGGCAAGAGCTGTTTAATGTCCCATAGACTCATCTCACACTTGCTCAGAGTGTAGCAGACAATTCCAGACACGCATAGGACTCATTAGTCATAGTCGGGAACATCGCAGACATCATCACTGTTGAGCAGAATGGTCGTTGTCGACTTCGACGGACGAATTACACAGCAGACACGCCAGTATTAATTTACGGTACAGTACAAGTAGACGTCACCACCTATTTATGTTAACTATTTTCCTTGTCTATGTTTGTAAATTTCATGTTCATCATTTAATAATTTAAATATTTATTTATTTTAGGGTTAGGATAGTTGTGTTTTACATAACTTCTGCTTCTTTCGTTCACTTGAAACATGTCTATATCTGTAATTCTGTCTCCTGAATAAAACTCAGCCTTTTGTAGTTCACTCAGTGGCACATATTGCTTTGATTCCAATGGTTTCCTCTGGCCAATATGTCTGCCTCCGCATTTCATACTCAGAACACTCTTGAAATATATGTTTGGCTAACTCTAACCTCAAATAAATATATATTTCAATTATTAAATGATGAACATGAAATTTACAAACACAGCCAAGGAAAATAATTTAAAATGCGGTGGCATCTACTTGTAATGTACCTAAATCACATCTACACAGGTATCCACAAACTTCTCGCACATACCAGAGAGATATAACAACACGCCGTAAACTGTTGACATCATCGCCTCCGATGGACGGCTATTATTCTCTATTAATGTAGTTTTTATAGATAATTCGGAGATGTTTTGTCTGATGTGAATGAGCTTGTATTGTTTAGTGTTGCATAGTTTGTATAACTGATCACCAAATATTGCGATTTTTCCGGAAATGGACTCTCGATCGTTGGATTTTTTAACAGCTATGAGTATGGCAGTCGTACCTTCCCTGAAAGTTAAAGGCCTATATTTATTTTTTATAGTATTTAGTGTCGTCAAGAAACTTGAAAATGAATCCACACCACCACGCAAGTCACATCAGCCCCTATAACCTACTTATAGTTACAAAGCACAAAACAGGCATATTTTTTTACTGATGTTCTGGAAATACGTTCCAAGTGAGATACTTCTCATTTAGGGCCAGGAAACATAGGCAGATGTCTTAATCCACTTTCTAATACGTGTCATATTAATAGACGTAGCTATATAAAGATGACAAGTTCGACGAAATTTTAGTTATGTCCTCGATCTGAATAAAAAGCTTCAATGTAATCAGACTCCTTATGCTGGTAACTCAAACGCTATATTTATGTATATCCATTTTGTGGCATTGAACATAGCAGGGCAAAAGAGTGAAACAATTTTACACACTTGGAAATTTAAAACAACCTACTAATTTTTTGTTTTATATTTTAAGACCTTCTTAAATGTGCCAAAATAGTCATTAATTGACATCCGTGAAAAAGCATTAACCATCAAAATTTATTCGGCCGTATTTCTTGGAATAACGTTCTTCTGATACTTTTCTGTTCTTTACTGCCAGCCATAAATGGACAAAGAAAATAAACTACAGATTCAGAGCCAAATGTAGTAAGCTTGATTGAAATGTGATATTTTAAGAAATATTAGAAATGTAATTTGTTGAACAAATAACTACATTTTAGGGTGTAAAGATAGTCGACCAATGAAATCTTGTCATCGTGGTGGTGTCGGTTGCTTCGCGGAAGTTGACTGGGAAAACATTGTCCAAAAATTATGGGATGGCAATGGTGGGCGCGTGATTTTGAACAAAAAGTTGAACTAAACCTTTGGAGTGAACGTTGTAGTCTTGTGGGTTGCTAATTATTATTTCATTAATGGAACTGGCAAGTGTTACAATAACGATTACCAGGATTTTAGGTTTGTTCACTGTACTTTTTGCTGTAGAAGTATGCTTCCTGACCTCCAATGTGGGCCACTTCGCCATCATGATTGTTCACATCTGTTTCGTCGATTCGGGTTCTCCAACAAGCCTATTTAAAGTATCCTGCAAAAAAAGAATATATTTAGCATTGTCACAAGTTGTCATAATGTAGTTCCAACACTGTCCTTATCTTATGACTTATCATAAAATAGCATCTGCATTGTTAAGACTTCCCCTCATTATTGTCTGTATTCAGCAAGTGAATTAGTAAAAAAATAGCACCAGCAGGTGAAAAATTTTTGGTCTGCTACAGTGGTACACTGTAAACTAATCACTGCCAGTGTAATTAGTACAACAAATAATAGACATACGATAAATTTGTTGTCAAAATAAAGTTCAGTAATAATGAAACTACATATGAATAGGGGCTTATCTAATAATAGACTAATTAGGCATTTTATATAGGCCCCCCCAGTTGAAATATCAAATCCTGCATGTGCATGATCCAGGATAAGAATTGAAAGTGGGTCTATGGCTTATTTATACTCATTTATTAGCCTATAAATTATTTTTATGGTCATATAGTCTGGAACTAGGCCGTATATTATGCATCACTATTGCTTTTTATGTTCACATCTCTGATATAGGCCCCTATGCCTAAACAAATTGGACTCAAGATAGTTGAAGATACTTAGCAGTTGATAAAACCTCTAAGTGTAAGTGTAACATAAGCAAGGGGCATAACTTATAAGTAAGAGGTAGGCCCCCTTTTTTTTTAATTTAAAAAAAACAAAAACCAATAATCACAATTTGTGAAATAGCAGTAAAATTGTGACTTTGATATAAAATAGGTATTTTACTATTTAGGTGTACGATTCTGTATTCATATTAATTTAATTAACGATTTTATCACTCAAATCACTGCATTAAAATAATGCAAATTCCACACTGCAGCTGAATTATTTTTGGTGTAGACTGATTGTAAACCTAATTCTTTTTTAACAATTTGCATTATTTTTAGTGGGTTTTGAAAAATGCAATAAGTAATTTTGTTTTTTGAAATTTTACAATTTTTTTACATGTACATAATGAATTGAATATTGAATCAAATGATGTGAGTTTTGTTGGTGTATGTGGACATTGATATGTGAGAACCTGAGGAAGATAATCATAATTTTTTTTTCACTGTACTCCGATGTGTGGCATCACTGATGAAATTCCTCAACATATCTTCTTCTGCGATCAGATTCCTATGCTCATATCTTTGGAGGTGATGTATTGCATCATGTTTGTCTATATTGTGCATCATAATTTGTTTCTTCCACTTTGCTGTGTATGTGTTCTTGATTATTGTTTTTATTTTCTGTGAGACAGTGCGTGTCTGTGTTCCATTTCGCTTCCTGTTTTTGACAGAGCATCCACTTTCTCATTTCCCATTATTCCACAGTGTGATGGTATCCATTAAAGTGCAATAGCTGATGATTTTTGGATATGTCTTAGCTCATGTCTGATGTTATGCAGAAGGCTTTCATTTCTGTTGCTGTAGATTGATTCCAGTAGGGATCTGCAATGTGTGAATATAGCTGTCTTCTTTAGTCTTGGCAGTCCTGGTTTCGGTTAAGACTTTTAGTACTTGATATAGTGCAACTGCTTCTGCTCTAAAGTTGGAGGAGTATTTCCCAGTTGTAGAAGCTTTTGATATTGTCTTCCTGTCTTTGAGTCTTATAGAAGTTCCACCTCCTCCATTCCTTACTGTTCTCTCTGCCGATCCATCTGTGTAGACATGTGTCTATTCCTTGGGATTGTATTTTATTTCTATCATCTCTAGTGTCAATGCATTTAGTTGAGGTGGAGTCTGATATTCCTTATTAATTATTCCAGGAACCTCTGTTATTATGGAGACATTTTGGAGACTATTGTCTGGCTCTTCAAAGTCTGTTAGTGTTTCAATTTCATTTGGGAGGTTTGTGAGGATATCTTTATGTTGTTGATGGAGATGTGACAGAAGCTGATTCTCTTCAGCCTGCTTGTGGTTGATCTAGAAGTGTGTGCATTCATCGGATGGTTTGGCATGTGCTTAATTTTTCCCCTTTGCACAAGCACTCTTTCTTATTTTCTGTCATTTAGTGGGTGGATGTTTACATGTTTTTCCATTGTATGGATTGGAATAGTTTTCATCTTTCCTAAGATTAGTTGAACTCCTGCATTTTGTACTTTAGATAGGTGATCAGTATTTGTTTTTGGTGCTGATGTCCAGGCTGTCATTCCATATTCTACTACAGGTCTAACTATACCCATGTACACTTTTTGGAGAATACTTCCATTTGCTCTCCAGCTTGTGCCTGCATGTTTCTTCATCAAGGATAGTTTCCTATTTGCTTTTTGCTCAGTGGTTAGTATTCAATGCTGATAGCCAGCACCCCCTTTAAATTATCTAGACCTATTGTATGCATTTCATAAATAAATGAATGTTCTGATAATATTGCAATAAATAATTCATGAAGATATCACCACGTTGGTCCATTACGATGCCATGCGGTTCAACATTAGACCTAGAGATATTTTGTACATGTAAATAAATAGTTAATAATGCATATAATCAAGGATTGGCAGCGAAAGAGAAAACAGGCACACTCAGTGATAGACAGATTGTAATGAAGAAGACAATCAAGGCTTTTAAACATGTTGCTGAAAAAGCAAAGATGATGTATTGAAAAAAAATTTCATGAGGAGGTCACGACAGACAAAGCATTACACAATATCTGAGAGCTACATAGACCAATGAAGCGGAGAACAGAAATGAAACCCAGTACAGCATGAGGGACGACTAAGGCAGACATTGACATCAGATGAGATAAAAGGCAGAGCTTTCTTTGATAGATATCTTCAACAAACTAATCAGGGTGACATGGATCCACGCAAAGCAATGCTTTGTACTCTGACATCCGTCACAGATATCAGGGCCAATGAAGACCAGCTTGCAGATGTTGAAGTACAACTCGCTATTAAGAATACATCTAATGGTGATTCAGATCTGGATGAAATCTGGTACAGCTTACTCAAGGACATTGGGGAGAATATGCTAGCTAAGATGCCAGGAGTGGTACCAGAAGAGTGACTACATAGCTATCTCATACCCATGCCAAAAACAGACAAAGATGCAGCTGACATAAAAGGTTATCGCATCATCACACTGCATTATATGCATAACCAGGGAACAAGAGATCAAAGGCGATCTCAAGTAACCTAGGTGTATACAGACCCAGAAGAGATACAGTCACAAATGCAGCAGTTCTTGCATGTGAAGTTTAAGAAGGTTTTCAGAATAAAGAGGAATCTGTACTTGCAGCGGTAGACCTAGAAGATGCGTACAATAGAGTTAGTTACACCCATCTTGTCGATATCTTAAAGGAATACAATATCCATCCCTGGATCATTACCTGGATAGCAAATGTGCTAATATGTAGAAAAGTTGCTCTGAAGTGCGGTTCCTGGATGTCTGAGATTAGAATAGCACCTAGTCTGCCACAAGGATCTCCTCTGTCCCCAGTGCTGTTTAACCTTTAGGACGGGAATTAAAATTAAGAAATATCCCCCTGGGCCTGAATTCTTTTTTTTGAAAATTTGCGTTATTGATGGTGGGTGTTTTGAAAACGTGATAACTTTTTTGTTTTAAAAGATATCAAAATAATGTTTGCACATCTAAATAAAGGAGTGAATAGTGAATATAATCATGTTTTTGTTGTTGTTGTATGTGTGATATAACAGTTGTGAGCAAGTTGTGAACTTGAAAATTCGGGGGAAAATCACAAAACGCTATTTTCAAAATCGCAAATATATCTTCTTGATGACCCTAATACATGAGCAATGTGTGGCAACATTGATAAAATAATCATAAATACCTATACTTATTGTATATGTATTGTTTTATATCCAAACTAATATAATATGAACTAAAAAACTAATAAAACGTGAAGAAATCGCATATAATGTCTGTCCGGTCAACACTAGGTCTATGCCGACACGCAACGTAATTATTGTCCATGCACACATGTGGCACCCCTGATACATATTATTTTTGTGTTTTTGAATGAATAAACACACATTCTTATTAAACAACAACATATTAAACACAAAGAACAACAATTAGAACATGTAGTCACGATCATTTACCCATGCCACGCGGTACTCAATGTGATAGTAAAATACGGCCGAAAATGGCAAAAGTCGCCCCAGAAAAGCGTTGATAACATTAGCAGGCTTTCTCCTTCTATACAACGCTAATGTGTAAAAGAATTTGACCTTTACACTGTGACGTATTCCTAGCTTCGTGTGGCGGGAATTCTACGTCATATGAGCTTAACTTCGTGATTCCATACTGATAAATTGGGCATAGTAACGGAGGTGACTAGATGCTGATGGGCCTAAAGGTTAATGTATATACGTAAAAAATTGCTCAATTGCAGAGTTCTAACATATGCTGATGATATCTTACTATGCAACATGGGCAGGAACAGAACAGATATAGTTGACAGTGTACAGAGTGGACTAGGTCAATTGTCAACATACAACGCTGTGATAAATCCCTCGAAAGAAAAGGTCGTCTGGTACTTCTTGAATAATAATCTGGTAGTGACACACTGCCAGCTGTCAGTTGCATGGGCTCATTCATTGAAAGAGAACAGGACCGTAAAGTTCTTGGGATAAACTTTGATAGAAGTCAATCATTCAACAAATACATCACAAATATGATTCAGAAGGCTAAAAGAGGGATCAGTGTTATCAAGGTTATGACAACTTTCGACATACAGCAATGGGTACTGTTTCTGCTTCTACAAGTGATGATGCTATCTGTCATAGATTATGGCCTCAGCCTACTAACACTGTCACATACACAAGTCGATAGATTGGAAAAAGTCCAAAATGAGGCAATGAAAGCGATACTGGGGTGTACTAGGAATACACCAATATCTGCAATGAGATTTCTGCTTGATCTCCCCAGTATTAGAGTTCAACATCTGGTAACACAGGTTAGGTCGCATCTTAAGTAACAGAATACAACCACCACCCATTACACCAACATCTAGATGAGACAAAGGTAAAATGAATCACGCGTGGCAGATCATGAATATGTAAGCCTTTGATTATGTATGGAAAGATGGTCTCCTTCTTAAACTACAGCAAAACAAAGTGACTGGGTGCATGTATTGCTGGATAAAACACTACCCGCACAACTGAAAGGCAGCAGTGAAGCTTGAAATGAAGCACAGCAAACCCTTCAAGCATGGAGTACCACAGAGAGGTGTTCTTCTTCATCGTTCTTCAGTCAGATATCAGATTACAGCACCAATAGCTTCAATGAATTGTGTGATTCGCTTCAGGTCATCCATGGAACCCAAGTCTGGAAGCAGTGCTGTCTCAGTAGGCCATATTTTCTCCCTCTCTTCTTGGTAGAGTTGACAGGCATGGAGAATGTGTTCTGCAGTCTCAGGGCTCAGTCCACAGTTGCACAAGTCGGGAGGTATTCTATCCCCCACTTTACTCCTTATATTCATGAATGCCATTGACAAAATCCTCTCACATAAAGTAAGCGTTGCAATGTATGCAGACGATCTGGCAATATATTCAATGAAGAGAGCGTAGGCACAACAAAAATAAGGTTAGAGGAAACTATGGACAATTTAGCCAAGTAGACAGACCAATAGGCCATGTCCATCAATGTTCAAAAAACTACCTATACCATCTTCAGCATGTCCTCAAACCACAGAAAATCCTACTAACCATAAAAGGTCAAATATTGCCTAAAGATGAGACACCCACATACCTTGGAGTCACTTTTGATCCAAGACTTACATGGAAACAACACATAGACAAGTGCCAAACAAAAGGTATAATGAGGACTGCACTCCTTAAAAAATTGGCTGGAACAGATTGGGGTGCAAACTGGAAAATTCTAAGTAGAGCATACACAGGATATGTAAGGCCAGATTTGGAATATGGAATGTCAACTTTGGTGTACTGCAGCCAAGTGCAACACTCAAACGATCCCAAAGATAAAAAACCGCCATCTCAGAATTATAACATGAGGTATGAATACTACCCCAATCACAGAAATGGAAACATGCACAGGTTTGCCATCAGTAGAAAGAAAAAATGAAAATATCCTCACATAGTATTCAAATGTTTGGAGAACCATCAAATGAACCAAAGATTAAGCAGACCTACATTCAAAAGAGCGACTCAAAAGAGGTAGCTTCCTACATTCCACTAAACAGCTTCATAAATCACTGACAGATACAGATCTACAAAACCTAAAACCACTAAACACCTTTAACACATGGGACAGGAAAAACTTCTAAAAAAATATGGACAATATACCAAACATTATTTCGAAAACAGAAACTACTATGCAAGTACAAAAAGAGATAACTAAGAATCACATACAGAAAGCACACCCAAAGGATATATGGACACATGTATATATAGATGGATCAGCGAAAGAAGCAGTATTAGATGGAGGAATGGAAATATATAGTAACACCAGATGGAAAAGAAATAGAAAATCCATACCCACAGGCAAACATTCCACAAATTTCAAAGCAGAAATGGAACCCATAATAGAGGCAGTCAAAATGCTCGTAAATTTCTTGCAGTCACAACAGACTTTCTAACTGATACAAAGTCAGTATTGCAGGCAGTGAAAGATCCAAAGAACACGAACATGAATGAACAACAGTAATCAGCAAGCATTGAAGGGCTCCAATTTCCTTGATACCTTGTCTCCATAGCAGCAATGTCTTGGTGAAATTGTTCCCCATATTCATCACTGACAGATCTGGTTTGACTTAACAAAATCCAGGTGAGAGTCCAGAAATTTAATTTTGAAAGACATGTTGCAGCCTAGACTCTTATACTTCAGAAAGAGATTGTCTACAATTTCTTTGTAATTATTAGATCTGTTGTTTCCAAGAAAATTGTCCACCAACGATTTAACCTTTAGGGCTACAGATTAAAATTATGCAATTTCTCCCCCGGGCCCAGATTCTTTTTTTTGACAATGCATAATTATTTGGTGTGTGTCTGGTAAATGCGATAACTTTTTTGTTTGTGAAGATATCAAAATAATTTTTGAACATATAAATAAATGAGTGAAACATGTTTTTTTTTTTTTGTTGTATGTGTGATATGACAGTTGTGAGCAAGTTTTGAAGTTGAAAATTGGAGGAAAAAATCTCAAAACTACAATTTGAAAAATTGTAAATATAATTTCTTGTCAACCTTAATACTTGAGCAGTGTGTGGCAACACTGATAAAATCTTCCTAAATATCTATTCCTATTGTATATGTATGTTGCTTCATATCCTCCTTCTTCAGTGTTCATTCTCAATCTCCTGCTGGATCTCTCTTGTAGCAGGACAATGGTCCTACTAGATATCCTGCAGGATATAGTCCAGAGAATGGAAATGCGTTGTGTCACTTTTATTTGCGCCAATGGCCCGACACATCCATCATTGACGGTGCTTCATATCCAAACTAATATAGTATGGACTGAACAACCTAATAAAACATGAAGAAATCACATACAATGTCCGTCCGTCAAACACTAGGTCTAGGCTGACATACAATGTAGTTGTTTTCCATGCTGACACGTGGCACCCTGATACATATTGTTTTTGTGTTATTCATTGAATAAACTAATATTCCTATAATATATAATAACTAAAACATGTGGATATTACTTACATTGACGATCACGAACATGCCACTGTACTACATTTTATAATAAAATATGGTGTTGGAAATCCACAGTCGTCATTCTAGAAATTCATTGACAAAATCAGCTGCCATTTGCCATTCTGCTGCTGAGGTATTCTTAAAGATACAATGAAAGGCCACTACCATTTTGCGAGATTCTCCTTTTCTTAGGTTCATATGAAAAAAATTATGCTTGGATGCTTATAATAAAGGGGCTAAAGTTAAGCTAAATGGTTAAAATCGTAATGTGTAAAGGGATTTGACCTTTAGGCTGTGACGTATTCCTAGCTTCGTGTGGTGGGAATTCTACGTCATATGAGCTTAACTTCGTGATTCCATACTGATAAATTGGGCATAGTAACGGAGGTGACTAGATGCTGATGGGCACTTGGAAACGTAATGTTGTATGCTACTATAGATACCTATGGAGTACATAAGGTTAAAGGGGTGCAAAGGGAACGCAATGCTCTAGGCGGACCCAGGGTTAGAAAATAACCAAGATCTCAAATGTACCTCCTCGTGGTGCACCCTGGTAAACAGAAAACAGCAGCTCGAGCTGATTCTGGCCAAATTATTTGGGGATCGTGTCCGAGAATGTGGAGGAAGCAGATGGAAATAGATTTGACTGCAAAAGAGACAGACAATATCTCCGACACCATTTGCATCACCACATACAGCGACACTGTCGACATACAGTGACCTGTTAGTCCAGTCAGAACATTGGAGGGGCGGCCAATGTAAAAGGCACGTAAAGGTGGTTGCATGGAGAGAAACAAATATATGTCATAATGAGTACAATGACACAATGAAAGGGCAGAACAGCGCCAGGGGGCAGCGCGAACTGCAAATGAAAAGTGAAAAGTTCCTAGGAAAGGGGAACTATAAGCTCTGTTAGCTCGAGACGAGCTTCTAGTTACCTGTGATCCTTATAAGCATAGACCCAGACCCAATCGTGGGCGCTCGGAAAAGCAAGAAGACCTAAACCAACTCTAATGTCGAGCCTTCCTATACCGGAAATATGCTCGTGAAGAGAACGGGTTCCGAACCCGATGGGCTTAGGCAAGAAGGGGACAACGATGGCAGTCCTGGCCCAACTCTACTGTCAAGATTTCCTATACCGGAAATACACTTGCAGAGAGAAAGGGTTCAGTACCTGATGGGCTCAGGCACAAAAGGGACAACGATTTAGCCCTGTTTCAACTCTATTGTCAAGCTTTCCTATACTGGAAATACACTTGCATAGAGAAAGGGTTCAGTACCTGATGGGCTCAGGCGCTATTGGGACAAGGTCGCTCAGCTCGAGAACGCCTTGCTCTCAAACGCATGGTGTGAGACTCAAACTTGTGCGAGGGGTTCACGATGTCTGTGAACGATGCCTTGGGTAGGAGGGCGAACGAGCCAGGGTCCAACTCTTCTGCAGAGTTCTTCCTCATAAGGAACCAGGCTCGCGGATGAGAAAAGGTTCAGTACACAGGCAGAGTTCGTCCAATTGCACGAGATGGGTTTATAGACTGTGGAGCACCTCGTGCCAGATAGACACGCTCGAGAAGCGTCTTGGCGAAGAGGCACTACACACCAGCGTGCCCGGCGATATATACACAGGCTGTCACGGACTAGGGACCAAACCCGAAATAAAGGAATGACGAAAACGGATGTGCTGGACCTTGGACGTCCTGACCACAAGTGGCCAACCGGGGTGCAAATAATCACAGTTTTACCGTGGAACTTGCAGCACAACGTACTTCACGCTCCCTGGCGAAAATCACACGAAATATTTGTTGTGGTTATTTGAGAGCAAACGCTGAAGAACAAGAAGAATAAGGTTAAAAAAAGCTACACACATCTAAAAAACTAGAACAAATGAACATTTTTGAACATCATTTTCATTTTCAGCATCCTAAATTTAGTTCAGATCAACTTTTTTCATTACTGATACAATTTTGATGTTGACTGGTGTTATAGACAATAGACAGTAGACTCGTGTTATTGTCAAATTTGACTCCAAGATATTTAGGTGATTTATCTTCTTTCAGAAGCTCACCATTTATCCTAATGGCATCAGTTTGTTGTTTTGGTGAGCGATTAGAATACTGCTACACGTACTGTGTTGATGTTGACACACCATCTGTTTTCCAATGTGGTTTAGGCATCTGTAACTCTTTGTGCTTGTTAGATGGCCCTGTTACATGTTCTTCCTTGCATTATATTACCAGGCCATCATCATACATTGCCACTTTCATTCCAAGTGGTAGCTCAGCATCAAGATCACTGATGTAGACTAGATAACAGTGTGAGGGACAATACACATCCATGAGGTATCCCAGTCAGTAAATAAATATCCATTTCTGCTCCTGGTGTAGACAATGTATTAGCTATACATAAACTGTATTTATGTATATAATTGATATATGCCACTGCTTTCTAGCATGTAATACATTCACTACCATTAAGCCTCAGAGAGTGATTGTTTTATTTCACCATGCTCTTAAGCCTCAGGAAAGACTTGATTTGTTTTTATCAGAGGAAGGTTATGAACAGCTTATTAAAATAAGATTAAGCTGTTCATAACCTTCCTCTGATCTGTTAAATTTTGCATTTCCCAAGTATTAATGGCTCAGCTATTTGCCTTGTGCTCAAGAGTATCTCTGTTCGATCCTGGCCTGGTATTGTTTACAGGTGCATTTTTGAGATCCTGAGAATTATTATGTGCAGCTATGAAGTTAAGTATTATAAGGCTTTGTGCTGCTTAGTCAAGATAGATGGAGTACATATGGTATAATGAAATCAACCATCAGCATCTTTTAAGCCTTGTATGATATTTATAATACTAGGATGAAGCATTAATTTATCCACATAATGTTGCATCATACATACAGTTCTGTAAATAGATAGGAAACTACATATGAATTTGTATGTACACCTTCAGGGTGAAAATCACACAATTAATTCTGCCACACACCAATGGTTGTGAGGGCCCGAAAGGGGAGTAAGAATAGTGATTGTAAATAACCCAAATATCGGAGGATGTCTGACAAAAATACAAAAATCATTATCCCAGCCAATTTGGTTAAATTCGTTATGGTTTTGTGTTCTGAACTGTTTTTGTTGTCTTGATAAAGGTCCCAATTGGACCGACACGTAGACAATTGTATTTGTTCTTTGTTTTATTGCTATTTTCTATATTTATTATTTTATATTGACAGTTTTCTAGTAACCTATTTGCATTTACCTCTGTAAGAATAGTGATGCTGTTACCTACCATGCAAGTCATAAAAGGTGACTAAGGTTTTGGAGGTGAAGTTTGCTGTTCTATCCCATGGGGGGTCAAAGTGTCCTAGAAGCCATACTGAAAGAAGTGTCAGATATGTCAAGCCAAAGGGCTCAGATATTACTTTTTAAAAAGAAAATCATGACACAACACATTCCATTATCTTGACTACATCCTATTATCTGCAGGCGTCCGTGTGTTGCCAGGGCCCGAAAGGGGAGCAAAGAATAGCAACACTGTTTACCATCCATACATGTCGTAAGAGGCGACTAAGGAGGTTGTGGGATGGAGTTGACTGTTCCATCCCATATAGGGTCAGTGACCCAAAGCCATGCTGAAGTCAGATGTGTCAGGCAGAAAGGCGCAGATATCATAGCAATGCTGTAAACCAAGACACAACACATTCCGTTCTCCAGACTACATCCTACTGATCTGCAGGAGTTTAAGAACGAACGCAGAAGAAGAAGAATTTTGAGAATAAGAGTTCAGAAGGATTCAGCCACAGTACTTTTAAACTATTATGAATTCAGTTAAAAGCCATACACTATCAGTAGTTGTTTTAATTATTTATAAATCACTGATTTCTCAAGATTTTTCATGTTCTTTAGACTAATTATCTCTATATTTTTCTCTCACACACAGATCAAATAATAATAAGTTGGTTACAAATCCTATTCAGGACGTTGCGATGATCCCACAGTTTATTGGCTGTAAGGATTTTAAAGGCAATATTTATGCTCAGTAGATTGCAATTATTTTCTTGATGGTCCAGCATCCCAACTATCTGCAGCTGATTTTGAATTAATTTTTTCAGGGTTGTGAGACTGCGCTTCAGGCACAGAGTGAAACTGTTAAAATAATATTGATGCATTATTGTCACAATTCATGAATTAACTATTGGATTTCATGAATAGTGTCATGAATAGTGATTTTCAAAATGGAGATGGTATCGGCAGCAGAGACTGTAGTGGCAAACCCTTCATCTAGTCTTGGCTCTGAAGCAATTATAACATCATCACTTTCACAAGCATCAGTCAGTACATCTATTACAGAGTCTTCAGTGAATCTGTTAACTGTTCAGAATCAGAATGGACAGCTTATTATTCAACAGCCACTTAAAACAATTATCAATGGTCCAACTTTAGTCAGCAATGGAGCTGCGCTTTCAAAGGGTCACATTATTGTGCGGCAGAATCCGACACCTGCTAACCAGGAGACATCTGTCTCTGCTACAACATCTGTGATACAAGACATGGCTGCACTTGAAAGAGCAGGAATCAAGCGACCTCACACATCTGGCAGCAATGTTATCACCAAAGTGATAATAACTAAAAATCCATTATCTGGCCAGCCTCAATTGTATCCAGCAGGGTCAACTTCACACACGTTTACACTGGCTTCTCTACCAAGTAGTGGTAGTTTAAGTAAAGGGAGTATTGTAAGTCAACAGCAAAGTGCTTCTTCAATACCTACAAAGACTGTAACACTAACTTCCCAAGGTCTCTTGTCACCAGTGAAAACTGTAATTGCTGCTCTGCCTGGGGCAGGTACCTCAAAAATCAATGTACCCTATCATAAAATACCTATCTCTCCAGCAAAAACTCCTACCAAAATTACCATGATCCCTGTGTCCAGGTCACCAAACAAATTAAGTTCAAACATTACGGTATTGTCACGCGCCTTGAACACTCTTGCTCAGACTGGTAGTGTCCCTTTAAAACCAGGATCACCTTCCAAGGTCATCATCAAGCAAGGTCCAGCAGTAAGTATATATTTTATTAGTTCATGCATGCATCACAAGCATTCAACAGCAGTAGATCTAATTTCAGTCTAAGCTGCTGACTCATGTGAAGATATATCATGTTTTATGGTAGTGGCATTGTGATAATTATTTGTATTTAGGAAGAATGCACCTTCAAGGTAAATAATGTAATTGCTATTGTCCCAAAAAGTATTACATAGATGACACTTTGGAGATTCAGCTTAATGTAGTCCAGGGATGGGCAAATTCAGCCCACCAAGATATTGTTATTGGTTTGCTAGGCTGTTTAACCTTAGGCATGCTGTGTTTACAATTACGCAATTTCTCTTCTGCCGCGGAATTGGATTTCGGAAATGTTATGCAATCGTTGGTGGCTGTTTTGATAGCTAATACATTGTCTACACCAGGAGCAGTAATGGATATTTATTTAGTGACTAAAGTTCAAGATTGGCAACATGGCCATGTGGACAGGCAGCACAGACTGCCAAACATATACTGAATTGGTTTTCGGAAATGTTACGCAATCGTCGGTGGCTGTTTTGAAATTGCGATAACTTTCTTCTTGTTACAGGTATTTAAATAATATTTGCACATATAAAGATTTAAATTCTGCATGTATTGGTGTAAGTTTTGTTTGTATGTGTGTGATACGAGACATGTAAAAAAGAGATTTAGTCCTATCTACAGCTAGACCTATTGTATTTTTGATCGATCGAAAGCTGTTTGATGTGTGTTGCCGGGGCCTGAAAGGGGAGCAAATAATAGCAACACTATTTACCTTCCATGCATGTCGTAATAGGCGACTAAGGAGGTTAAGGGATGGAGTTGGCTGTCCCATTCCATATAGGGTCAGTGACCCAAAGCCATGCTGAAGTCGGATGTGTCAGGCTGAAAGGTGCAGATATCACAGCAATGCTGTAAACCATGACACAACGCATTCCATTCTCCGGACTACATCCTGCTAATCTGCAGGAGTTTGAGAATGAACGCAGAAGAAGAAGAAGAATAAATCTGTTGAATATTATATAATTTACATAGTGAGAACCTTGTGGAACGTCATGGTCTATTTTAATTAAACAAATTAAGTACTTACATCTCAAGATTTTCACATTGAATTCGGAATAAATAATGATTTCACTGAATAAATTGACGATAGAAAAGCATAATAAACTCGATTCACTGTCATGTTGCTTCTCCGCAAAGCCGATGTTTAAAGATTGCTCAGATTTCCATTCCATAATCAAATACTATCGTCTTTCGCCATTTTGACAATAGAAACAGGAAGTTAGATAAATTCTCTTCTCAATGTTGCCAAAACATTCTGTCAAAAAGTTACAGATCTCGATTTTTTTCTTTTGGTTTCTGGTTTACCGAATTGGGCAGTGGATTCCATCTTCCATGTCAAGACATGACACAATTCTGGCGGTATGCACCGCCTGGTTTGTAAACACAGCGTGCTAAAGGTTAACAATTAAATATGCACCGGTCTCTTAACTCAGAAAATACCAAATCACAAGCTATCTTAGACAAATTGGTAGCAATAAAATCAACACCCATAGCAGAGATGCGGAAAATTGGAAGAATGCAAACACTTGGCGAACGCAGAGACACAAAAGTACTAATTCAAGCAGAAAAGTTTCAGTGTATGCCAAGTCATCCAATGAAGGAAAGATTCCAAAATCTAGCAATGGGGCGACTGAAAAGAAGCAGCTTTATCCACCAAGCTAAACGACTCCATAGACAACTTACAGACCTACCTGAAGTTGACAACCCCCCTTAAGATCTGTACCAGAACAAACCCCTTGGAGTGAAAGGCATGGAATGCCAATATACATTCAGACTCATGTGAAAGGAATACTAAGCGAGGGCGAACAGAACAGTGTGCAGCGAAAGACAGTCACCCTCAGTTTCCTGGATGAGGAATATCCACAAGATTTATGGGTCAGAGTATACACAGATGGGTCAGCACAGAATGCAGTGAGGAATGGAGGTGCAGGTGTATATATAGAATATCCACACAAGCCTAGAGATACAATCAGAACACAGACAGGGAAATTCTGCAATAATTATGATGCAGAAATCCAGGCAATTAGTGTGGCAACTAAAAAACTGCTGAACTCCAACTCTGGCCTACAGCCTGTGGTATTACTGACAGATGCAAGGTCCGTGCTTCAAGCTCTCCAGTCTGGAAAACTAGCAGACTTGCAAAATCTACTTAATAAATTGTCTTACCATGCAGTGGATACCCTCTCACTGTGGAATACCAGGAAATGAAAAAGCAGACCAACTGGCTAAGGAAGGTGCTGCCAAAGACCAACCAGATATACCAATCACCTACCATCAGAAAAAACAGATGATCAAGTCAATAAGAAAGCCACAAACACCAACACAAGATGACTATCACATTATGAACAAATCAGAACAAGTTATAATTCTACGCCTCAGAACAGGACACAACCGACTCCGCAGTCACATGTATACAATGTTCACGATTGGCAACACAGCCATGTGTACATGTGGACAGGCAACACAGTGTGCCAAACATATACTTCAAGATTGTTCTGAGTATGAAACGCTGAGGCAGACATATTGGCCAGAGGAAACAACACTGGAATCAAAGCTCTATGGGCCACTGTATGAACTACAAAAGATAATGAGTTTTATTCAGGAGACAGCATTACAGATATAGACATGTTTCAAGTGAATGAAAAAAGACAAATTGTAAAATAGGATATTAAACTGTGATAAGAAGGAAATTATTACATCAAACTTCTGTTGTTTGTTTAAAACTATAACCTTTAGGACCCTATTGGCGTGTGGATATGCCAACGAATATACGTCACTGAGGGCCGGGCGGCATACCAATACGCCAGTTGCTATATGTCTCGATTCATCACTGCGCCAGTTGCTATATCTCGATTCATCACTATGGAACTATGCGAAGTTAGGCTCATGTGGGGAATGATTCATGCAATTTGAAGCTATGGATACGCCACATCTTCCCCACTCATTCCTTTACTGATTACATTGAAAGAAAGAGGAGTCCAGTTTAGTTTTTAACTGACAGTCTGGAACAAATTTTGTTGAATTTCAAAGCCATATTTCATGGGAAGTTTATGAATTATATTCTGATGATGATTTCTTGGCAATTACAGTTGTTGTCATAAAAAATATTACTAAAACATTATTTTCAGAGATAGATCCAGACATTTTGACTATTCATATATGGCTATTACATTGGACATTCTGTTAAAAAAAACATTATTTCAAATGTGTACCATTTTATTTTACAGAATTAATGTTTCAAACTGGGCATGAAAAAACTTTCAGACTTAAACTAAAGCAAACTCATCTCCAGTCATTCCCAATGGTCCATTGATGATACTGGTTTGCCCACTGCAGTCAGTTCTGGTGAGACAGGTCCATAAGAACAGGACCTCTTTAAGGTGTTCTAGCCCAAAGACCAGCATTATGCATCCAGTTCCTGACTGTTTGATCTGAAATTCAATGAGCTGCTGACATTAAGTGGGCTGTGGAGGACACAAATGCAAATCCTGAGATGACACTGCCGTATGAAGCGGTCTACAGGAGGAGTTGTAACTCTGGGTCTTCCACTGTGCGGTGGTCTGCCATGAGCCAGTTTGTTGAAATTGCCTCCAGAGACGACTAATGATGCTTCTAACCACATTTAATTGTCTGGCCACTATACTTTGTGATTGTCCAGTCTGTAAGCCTTGAATGATGATGCATTGTTGTTCTGTAGTGACATGAGCTATACTTGCACATGTAATTTTCAACAGTATTTATTTGAGGAAAGTCAATCTTTTATATTTTTTATTTTCTTCTTCTTCCTTAGTTCGCTAATAATGTCTGTATCTGCAGTGTTGTTTCTCATATAAATTGGACAGGTTTTTTTCTATTTCTTGTTTTGTACCATAAAATTTAACATTCATAGGTGTATCAGAAGGCCAGTATGTGCACCTTGTGTGTCATAGTTTGCACATTCTTGAAGAATATGTTCTGAAGTCTGTTTGGCTTGCCCACATGTACACTTTGCTGTTGTGCCATATTAAAATTTTGTATACATATGCCTGTTTAGTCTATTGTGTCCAGTTCTGAGTTGAAATATGAGTTCTTGTCTGTTAAGTAGGTGGTAGTCGTCCCGTGAAGATAAGTTACAAGTTACCGGGTAGGCTTTCGTTGTACCTTTATCATGGATTTCTTTTGGTGATAGCTGATTGGTACATCCGGTTGCTGCATGTTAGAAAACCTTTCTTAGCCAGTTGATCAGCTCTCTCATTTCTTGCTATTCCACAGTGTGATGGAATCCATTGCAGTATAATTCTACTCCTATTATTCACTATTGACCATACCTCTTTTAACTCTGGTATCTTATTGAATTGTAGCGCCTCTAGTACTGATTTTAGTATCCCTACGCTCTTTCAATGACTGCATCCCTTGGATATTCTGCATTTCTACAGTTAGTGTGGATTTCATTGCGCCTGTAATGGTTCTAAGTGCTTGGTTCTGTACTCTATCCAGGTTCTGTAGTGTGGTGTTTGATGATGAACTCCATGCTGTAGAACCATATTCCAAGTGTGATCGAATGGCTTGTTGGTATACTTTTTTGAGAATTCTTTCATTAGCTCCTCATGTTGTCCCACTCAGTTTCTTTATTATAGCTATCTTCCTTCTAGCCTTTGTTTCTGCTTTGCTAATATGATGTTTCCATGACATAGTGCATGATCGGCATAGGTCGATATGGTAAATGACATATATTTTTAGTTATCTATTGAATTTTATTTGTAGTCTAGTGTTATATTAGGTGGAATATTATGAGAACGTTTGTTTATTTATGGAATAACATAGTTACAATATTTATCAGCGGTGCCACAGATCAGCATTGTATAAAATGTGTTAGCTCATTCCATACTGTTAGTTTGATACCAAACATCTATACAACAGGACAAGTTTTTTAGGAGGATTTTCTCAGTTTTGCCACTCATTGTTTAAGTATAAATGCATAAAAAAATTAATTATTTGTCGATTTCTAAAATTATATTTTTTGTGTGATTTTTTTCCCTCCAATTTTCAATTTTACAACTTTCTCACACCTTCCATATCACACATACAACAACAACTAAATACCCACTTATTTGCATTATTTACATCTTTATTTACATGTACAAAAACTATTTTAAAATCTATAAAAACAAAAACATTGCGTTTTCCAAACTCTCACCAAACCAAAATAATGCAAAGTGTCAAAAAATAACCCAGGCCAAGGGGGGAACTTTTTAATTAAACGCTCTAAAGGTTAAAATAAAATAGTGTTTTGAAACAATATCCACTGCTTACCTTTGATGTTCGATATTGAATGTAGCAAAAACTGTGACTTAAATGCGCAAAGTCTTTTATGAAAAGTTATATCTACTGGTTATCAGTTAAAGAAATCATCCAAACCAATGAGACTTCAAAGGATTAAAAAAAAGCTTCTTCACATTTTTGGATTATATGCAAATCATAAATTTGGCCTACTGCTAAAAAAAGACTGCCCATCTGTGATGTAGACAGATACATTTATATAGGACCTTTATTTGGCCCTTTCAATAAATTAAACAAGAAGTTAGACATGGATGTGTACTTTCACCAGACCTGTTCTCTTTATACAGTGAAAATGCCTGCAATAGTTGATATCCTAGCAATATCAGTGGGACAACATAACGTAAATAATTTAAGTATGTGGATGACACTGTTCTGATTGCTAAGGAAAATGTGAGGAAAACATTCAAGAATTAATTAATGTAGTAGTGACAGAAGGTAAAGAGAAAGGCCTCATCCTAAATATCAAGAAAACAGAAGTAATAGATATTTCAAGGAAAAAATACCACAGCTTGCAAAATCAAAGTGAATGATATAGTTCTAAAACAGGTCCACCAATTCAAGTATTAAAGTACACAACGATTACAGAAGAAAAACCAAGATCAGAAAACTAAGGTAACAGTAAAGTGATGTTCAAAAATGTACGACATCTAAGAGACAATGAAATTCAACCATCATTAAAACATGACATCCAGACTGAGTAACTGAGACAATGTCCAGACTCATATAATGTCTCAAAGTACAAGGGGAAGTGTTATTGTTACATGTTTAGTCCCTGAAAGGAAGCATTCCAGTGTGCAAATATCTCAGAATAACCTGCCAGTCACAGCATCATACATCTAGGCCAATTATCTCATCATTCATCTGACAGATTTATTGACCCGTCCACAGTAATGGAACATCTTTTAATTCCACGTCAACAGGAGTATGCCACAAAAGGACAAAAGTTCAATGCCCACAGGCCTGCATCTCTTTATCATCCATTGGGATTATTTGATAGAAGACAAAAGTACGAAAGTGAGATAAGATGGACAATGTTTTTTTTCACAGGTGACAGTTATCTCCCAACTTTCCTTAGTTGTCTCCTACGACATGTCTGAAAAGAAGACTGTGACCTTATTCTTTGCACCCTGAACTAGAAGTCCAGACCTGGTATGCCACACAGATGCCACTAGGAGTTAAAATAATTGTATTGAATGAAAGAATAATGAATTGTTATATAAGTTAATGCTAACACGATTTGTTTACTGTTTCTTTTACTGTTAACCAACAATTTGTTTATGGTTTTTTCCGTTAATGTTGACCAACAATGTTTACTTACTATTTTTTTCAGTTATTGTTGACTGACAATCTGTTTACTGTTTTTTTATGGTGTGTAATTAGAATTCATTTCTAACTACCAAACAGCCCTCAGGTTCATCATCTTTCACCTTGAAAACCCAGTCCCTTCCATCTCTGGCCCCACAGACTGTGCAGTCAGTCGGAACATCCCAGGTTGTTCATGGCGCTGTGACTCCACAAGCCACTCAGACGGTGCACCCTATTTCAATCAGCAATGCTGGATCAGTGCAACAAATTCAGGTTCCAGGGAGTAGGTTTCATTATGTGAGGCTGGTATCGCCTGGCAGCAATTCACAGACGGCGACATTTACAGGTGCAGTAGCATAAATATGTCTATAAGGACATGTAAAATATTTGTAAAATTTATTTGTGTAACTAGATCCCCAGGAGTTACAAGCAATGAAACTCTTTCTTCCTTTGTGCAAGGAGGAAAAAAAAAATGGAGGTGGGGTATACTCTACATATTTCTTTCATGACCAGATGACTACCTCTCAGGTATATGCATTGATTTGAAAAGCCCCCCCCCCCCACTCATAAGGGAGGGGGGCTGTATTATTGTGTGTTAATGCTCAAATTTCTGCTAGTTATCAAGATGTGGTCAAAAAAGCAGAATGTGTTGTGTCATAGAGTATAGTTTCGCTGCAATATCTGTCATTTAGCTTGGTGACATCCAATTTCAGCATGACATTTTGGGTAACTTTGACATATGGGCTGGGACAGCTAGTTTCGCCTAAATCCTCCTTAGCTGCCTCTTACAACATCCTTGAAGGTCACAGTGTTGTTATGTTTTGCTTCCCTTTCAGGTCAGGGCAATATATATGCAAGTCTGTGTGTGTATGTAACAGGCATGTTGCACCATTTTGTAAGTTGACATCCGGTGCACAAAGACGTAAAAAAAAAAAGCTACTCTAATGTGCCAGTAAAAAGTCAAAATTATGTGCTAGTTGATTTTACTATATGTAGATGATATTGTTCTTATTGCTAAAAGTGAGGATCTTCAAGAATTGATTCATATAGCAGTGGCAGAAAGTAAAGAGAAAGACCTCTTAAATATCAAGAAGACAGAAGTAATGGTTATTTCAAAGAAACAAAATACCACAGCTTGCAAGATCAAAGTGAACGACATTGTGTTAAAACAGGTTCACCAATTAAAATATTTAGGTACAATGATAACATCAGATGGAACTGAAATAAGATGCAGAATAGAGCAGGCATAAACAGCATTCAGAAAAATGAAAAATGTAATATGACCCTGTCATTAGAGGAGGATGAGAGCTCTGCAGTGCTACATAATTCCTATACTAACATATGGATGCGAGTCTTGGACAATGAACAAACAGAATAGGGGAAAGTAAAGGCAGCAGAGATGTGGTTCTATAAAATAATACTGAGAATACCATGGGCTGCCAGAAAAACTAATGTGGAAGTGTTGAAAATGTCAAATGCGAGACAGATCTTAATCAATTATATAAGAAAAAGACAATCTTCATTTTTTTGGCCATGTTATGAGACAAGGAAGTTTGCCTTTTAGCATCTCATAGCCTTTCTGACAAAAGCACGTGTTCTCCTCAGTTGAGTAATCGAGGTAACACTCACTCATAAGGTTTGTTGTCTCAAAGGCATGGTTGTGTATGTGTGTGTGTGGGGGGGGGGAGCTATGGATGAATGATAGTTCCTGTAGGGAGGCATTCCAGTGTGGCAGTATCCTAGGATCACTACTTGTTGCCAGGACATAAATACTTCTGGGTCAACTAGTTTATCATTCTTCTGTCAGATCTGTTGGCCCATCTGCAGTGATGGTACTTCTTGCAATGTTTGATGGCTTGCATATCTTCGTCGCCCATGGGGACCATTTGACAGAAGACAAGAAATTGAGACAAGACATGCAGTGATAATGATTTTTATCATAGGTGACAGGTTATCAGCCTATTCCACAACTTTCCTTAGTTGCATTCTACAAAACACATGGATATAGTGGCCCTATTCTTTGCATTCTAAGCTAGAAGTCCATGCCATGGTTTCCACACGGTTGTGTGCTACAGATATATTATGTCATTGTCCTTGGTTTCAGAGCGAGCACTTCCGTTGTCTAGTGGAAACTATGATGCCAGCCAGGACCGGTCTTAGGCCATTGCAACCTATGCGGCCGCAGTGAGCCCCACACTTCATAGGCCCATAAATTCATATTAGAATTTATTTTATTATCCTCTTCCCTACCCAGACTGGGCCCCGCACAATCAGTTTCGCATTTGGCCTCGCAATTGTTAGGGCCGGCCCTGATGCCAGCAAGTCTAAACCAGGGTGACCACCCAATGAATGATGTATGCCAAGGACTGTGTGATCTGCCAGTTATGCCATAGAAGGTGAATGAGGGCTAAACATGTGAGTTGACTATCCCATCCTGTAGAAGGTGAATCAATATATCTGTCTACTATCATTTCCACTTGTGCTGTTAAGCGTTGTGGGGGGGGAAATCAGAGTTTTTTGTAATTGGCCTTGTGAGTTACATTGGCCATGGTAAGCCAGTGTCTATTTAATATTTCTTCGATCGTCTCTGCCCATCTAGTTCTTGGTCTTCATTGTGCCTTGTAGCCCGGTCTTCTACTGATGTATACACGCAGGGTTGGTTGTGCAGGTTCCATTCTCAACAGATGGTGAACAGTAGCAGTGTGTATTCGTAAGAGGAAAATTCTTAGATAATTTTTGTAGAAGGTGAATAAGGAGAGTTAAACATGGGAGTTGATTATCCCATCCTGTAGAAGATCACAGTGACCCAAAACTACCATACTGAAGTTTGATGTGTTGAGGTGAAAGGTGTGGATATTCTCAGTTAAATTGTAAACCATGACATAACACATTCCATATCTGGACTGCATCTTGTTCACAGGTAGAACTTGATAACAAATGTAGAGAATAATAATAAAATTGTGCCACTGAGCAAATGCATTGCCTTTCTATCCTTTATGTCTCAAACATTGTTTTTGTGAGATCCATTCCTCTATAAATTCACATCACCTCTGCAATGTTTATGTGACTAAATATGAAAGCTACCATGGAAAACCAAATCTTTGAAGGAAGATAACATTCACATTTGAATAATTCTCAGTGGATGGAAATATTTGTGTTAATTTATCTTAAAGCAAGTCTTTAAAAAATGTATCAGCAGTGAACAAGCAAAGTTCAGCATTTATAGATTTAATTTAAATAAACCATTTGTCTAATTTTTAATTTGATTGTTAGTGTCATAATTTTATTAATGATGTTTGAGTGGCGCATGCCTGAGAAGTTAGAGCCTTTGGACTCGCACACCTGAAGTCTAGGTCTAGAGTTCAATTCCTAGTAAGGACTGAATTTTTTCCTGTTTGAAGTGTAAATTAAAGAAACTCACCCTGAACATGTCGTGGCGACAGCAAGGGCATGCAGCCTTTATCACAAAAGCCACCCAAATACTCCCTGTAACAACCCAACGGGAAAAATACAGTATACAATTTACTTTTTTGGAATTTTTTTTCATAAAGTAAGGAGAAAATGTTGAGTAGTAAAGTTTATTTTATGAATCACAAAAAAACACTAAGTACTGTGTTTGATAAAGGTCTTTGTTTGAAACATTGACCTCTACTTCAGTACAAAGACCAATGCAAATTGGATAAGCATGATACAGGCATTGATACATAATTATGGGAACAAGATGTCATGGATTTTGTTGTATGTAGGGGAAAATCAGGAGTGGTATAAAGACAAAGGAGCAAATGATAGCAGATAGTCAAAGACTGCACATTTATGAAGACGCACAACAGCACACTATGTTACAAGTGGACCTGGGATTCCTTGCACATACTGTGTAGTAAACTTTGTGGCTCTGATTGATCTTGTGACACATCCATCATCGTCACAGATCGTAGATTTGATTTATTATTAAAAAAATAAAAGAAATTGGTAGCATATCCTATTCAGGATGTAGCCATCAATCAAGCATTTTTTGACTGTAGTGATTTTCTAAGCGTTCAGTAGTTTTATCATTGCGCTCTGAATGGCTGGATGCACATTTGCGTATGACTGGATTTTAACATGGTATCTTATCCGTCATAGACATGCTATTTACTATGACGTTACAGAGCTGAACATATTTCTTATAGCACAATAATGCTGTACTATCATTTGGAAAGACAGAAAGGGGCTTTACTAGTTTACACTGACAATGGTTCTTTTCACTAACTAGCTAACTTTTGTATGAACTTATTGTTTATTTAATTAGAACATTTTACATTGAATTTAGTCTCTTATGTTTTCTCTTCCTTTTGTGTTCAGTAGCAAAACCAGACCCAGGAGAAATTGCTCAGGTTGTTCAAGCACCAAAGAATGCTTTACCTATTACAATAGCTTCAGCTCCGTCTATGAACCAGGTCAAGATAACATTGCCATTTCAACAACAGAATGCACCTCTTGTATGTACTTGTTGACTAAGAAATGTTAACCATTGAATTCATTTCTATGTTGTGTTTTTTTAGAGCACGCTGTGCTACCTAAAAAAACATGTTCTCCAGATTTTATCATTATTGTGTGTTTGTCATCACCATTACACACCGAATTGTCTCCACATAAAAGGTTGGCTAACACGCAACACTGTCTCTTATAGTACTCTTGTACTCTTATAGACTATCTTCTCCCTCTCATTATGTTTCCCTTTAATTTGTGTCTCTGCCTTCCTTGCTCACCTCCTCTCAACTTTACCTTCAAATAATATCTTTAACAAGGTATCATATTTTTAAATTTGTCCAAAATATTTTATTTTGTGTACAAAATTTTGGATGTATGGAAATGTCGCGGGAACAAGGCAAATATCTTCCCAGTGAGAAACATCATCTTCTCTCTCTCTCCCCCCCCTCCCCCGACAAGCATAATAGGTCAAGATCCTGTTTATTTATTGCCTTATATATTGATTGCTTGTGTGGCAACCAGGGTCTGGACTTCTAGTTCAGGGTGCAAAGAATAAGGTCACTGTCTTCTTTTCAGACATGTCATAGAAGACAACTACGGAAAGTTGGGTGATGGGCTGACAACCTGTCACCTGTGAAAAAAATCATGTCACATCTTGTTTCAATTTCTTACTTTTGTCACCATGGATGACAAAGAAATGCAACCCAGTAGAACATTGCACCTGTGTCCTTTTGTGGCAGAATCCTAAGTGATAGGGAATGCTTGATGTGTCATCACTGCCGATGGGTCAACAAATCTGACATAAGCATGATATGTCAGATGTTTATGCTGTGCCTCTGACAGGACTTGGTAATCCTTGGATACTGACTCACTGAAATGCCTCCTTTCGGGGACTAAATCCTGCATCTATAAATCCCATTGACATCCATGTCTTTGAGACCAGGTGTTGCCTCAGTTACACAGCTGAGAAGAACCTGTGCTGTCATCAGAAAGGCCATGGGTTGTCAAGAGCTACCTGATTACAGGTAAAGGATTTTCATCATTATCATTGATGTTAATGAGCTGGTTCTTTAGGACTATGTCTCAAGTGGACAGAGTGACAATGCATAATTCTTTAGGACTATGTCTCAAGTGGACAGAGTGACAATGCATAATTCTTTAGGACTATGTCTCAAGTGGACAGAGTGACAATGCATAATTCTAGAAAACAGTCCTTTCACGAGAAGTGACACGCAGGCAAGTGAGTTGTGCATCATGACCATGCTCCTGCACAAAATGTCACGATGAACGAATTGTCATAAAATATTTCATTGCTCCCACAATATCCATGCTCACTCAAACTTGCGTCATGTGACTTTTTCTTATTCCTGCAACTTAAAAGACCAAGAAAGGTCATCTATGTAATTAAATTCTGGAGTTTCAAGCCAACTTGATGACATAAATGCATAGGTGTCAACTTGTAAGGATTTTCCACATTGATACAGATTTACAGCAGTGTGCATCTCACATGAACGTATTGACAGGCCATACATAAACTTAATGCAGATTGAAGTACCAAACTTTAAGAGATAACAAATTAGAGGCATGATATATGGCTTCAACACAGGCACGTCAACATTGGGTAGATTTCTTGCAAAGTGAATTCATCTTTACACAGGTGTTAAAGCATGTAAAGTTGGATCCATTTCATGCCCGGTTATTGTAAAATCTGGAATAGCGTTGCCAGATTCAAATTGTTCATAAAAAATGGTTAACAAAGTCGGTGAATGACCTCTCGGCTAAGAAGGCAAAAGAGCACTGGTCCAACTCTTCGGGCGAGTTCTCCCTTAACCGGAACCAGGCTCGTGGAGGAGAAAAGGTTCAGTATCCGATGGGCACAGGCACAAAACATCTAATTACATGAGGCAAGTTCATCGACTGTGTAGCGCCTCGTGTGTGATAGACATGATCGACAATCATCTCGGCGAAGAGTCAAAACACACCAGCACGTCTATCGACAGATAAGCAGGCTATCACTGGCCAGGGAAGCCTACTACCTAAATTAAAGGCATGACGAAAACGGGTGTACTGGGCCTCGGATGTCTAGACCACAAAGTGAGCCAACCTAGGCGCAAATAACACAGTTCTACTGTGGAACTTGCAGTACAACGTACTTCACGCTCCCTGGCGGAAATCACACAATTTATTCGCTGTGGTTATAAGAGAGTGAACGCATAAGAAGAAGAAGATATTTATTTTGAACTATGGTGGATAAAGTGTCATAAATGAAATTAATTAGACGTATGAATTCCAGTTGCAGGTTACAAGCATTACAGTAGTTAGGCCTAGTATATTCCTGGTCTATAGAATTTAAAATTTAGGTAATTAGTGCAAACCAGCAAATTGATGTTAATTTTCTTATCTTTAAAGAATGATTTACAATAATCAAGTGTGCACTTCATTTTGTAAACTTGTCTTATAAGTTAATTATCAATCTAGGATAACTAGACCCACAATATATATATGATTGTTATTTTACTTATCGTAATTATGTTACTGAATCTATCTTTCAGGCACCCAAACCAGCAATACCTGTCAGTGTTGGCACACAGAGTGTACATCGTATTATTCTCCCGGCCACGTCATCCTCAGCCAGTACCCAGGGAAATGCAGTGACTACCTTAACCCCAATTCAACCTGCACCTTCCGGCTCTGTACAAAGTGTAAGCCAGCTTCTTCCAGGAACAACAATTTTGTCTGCAGCAAACAGTAATATTCAAGGCTTGCAAAACTTTGCCTTGGTGCCTGCATCTTATGTAACACAGGTAGAATTTTTTCGTATATATTAAAGAACAGTAACAATTTTTGCCCGTGTGTTTTGGGGCCCCAAAAGGGGAGCAAAGAATAGCAACACTGTTTACCTTCCACGCATGTTGTAAAAGGTGACTAAGGAGGTTATGGGATGGAGTTGGCTGTCCCATCTCATATAGGGTCAGTGACCCAAAGCCATGCTGAAGTCGGATGTGTCAGGACGAAAGGCGCAGATATTGCAGCAATGCTGTAAACCATGACACAACCATGATGTGTTAAAACATAGAGATCTCTATTTTCTCATGTTGTTTCTGTGTGGGCGAGTGTGTAGAATTCAAGTCCTGTCCTAACCTTATTTTGTAAATTCATCACTTTTTGTCCCCAGCTGCTACCTCACCCCCAGTTCATCGCCCCCCCCCCCCCACTTCAAGATTGTTGTATATAGGGAGTTGTGTAAGGTGACATTCCTGAAACCAAATCAGCTTTCTTCATTCAACTGTTGATATTTCGTTTATATTTAGTTTAGACTATTCTTAAATATGTCCATCTTTAAAGGCTCTCAGAAACTAAATGTGACCAAGTTTATCGCATCCAAGTTGCAAATGTTTGCCAACTGATGTCTTTGTCTCATAGTCTGTGTGGCATCTAAAAGACAAACAGAGAAGAAACAAAGATGCTCGCATATTATTTACAAAATAGTCTGAGGAACTGAACAGGAGTTTATATTACATAAATGTAGTTGAGTCACATAGATTTGGTTTGTAAAACTAGCAAACAGTGAATGTGTATTGTTTTGTGGCTGCCACCTTGCAAGAGGCTTCACGATATATTTCTGGAATAATTATCTTCCCTATAAGAATAGAGTCTGGCTCTGTGGCGAAGTGGTACAGAGCGCGTCTGTGATGGCCAAGGTACTGAGTTCGATCCCCACCACAGGCAATTATGCATCTGGACCGTTCAGAAAGCAATGACAAACTACAGAACTTATTTATATTGCCTAGAAAATCACCACAGCCAACAAATGCTGTGATAGCTACGTCCTGTAAATGATATGCTACCAATAAGAATAGAATTGTTATGTTTATGAGTATTATTCATTGTCTGATGATTCTGTGTCTATTTGCTATGAGGAATGTTTAAGAAAGATACTTTGCGTAAAATGGAATGAGTAAAAAGATTAGTGTAGAAATGTAGTGCATGCAACAATTTCATCAGTATCAGAAAACTATGTGTAACCTAGTGTTTTAAGTTTGTTCATAGCTAGTAATTTTATTTTCTATAAGCATGAGCCCAGACTAGTCTGATGAAACCGAGACTAACTACTCTGATCATTCTGTGCAGGTGACAGTCTGCATATTTTTGTTAGTCATTGATATAATTTTCCATGTTTTAGAGAAATTCTATTTTGTCTTCCTGGTGCAGCTTCAGCAGCAATTAAGCAAGCCACAATTGACACAAACAGCACCCACACAGCCAGCACCACGGCAAACAAGGGACTATGTACCGATAGCAAGTATAGATCCTGCAATTACACAGTATACAGTCTCTCGTAATGCTCCAAGTCATAATGGGTAAGAAGTTATTAAGACAATGGGATATACTTTTTTGGCATAAGCTATATCTAAAATTTTGCTTGCATCCATGGATCAGACGGTGCTCAAGGCAGCTACAAAGCAGTATGTGCAAATTAGTGTTGTGGTAGTACTTGTGGATCTTTTCTATTAGGTCTGCAGCCCTAGATTATGTGTGCAAAGTGTAAAATTAACTCTTGAATAAGGTGTCAGGCTGTGCAGCTTAGGGGGAATGTTGATTGTACAGACTCTCATGTCTAGCATCCTACTCCCATATTGTTTATAAATGGATATTCAGAGATCCCTGAGGATTATTGCTTGAAACTATGGAGTTGAAAAGAACATAAAAATATAGGGAAATCCGAGGACAATAAAGTAAATTCTCTACGCCTTTTTAGTCTGTTACATTAATATTGTAATAGATTGTTTATTTACCGAGGCCCAAAAATTTTCAAAGTATAGTGTGACATTGTGATCTTTAATGCATATTGTAGGAGGTGATTATGGAGAGTTGACTACCCCATCTTGTAGAAAGTTGATTTTAGTAGAAGCTGCAGATACAGGAAATGTAAAGAACCTGCATGACATCACAAGGGAGATAACAGGAAAATATACATCAAATCACCCGTACCAAAATCAAAGAAGGCATTGTGATCAGTAGGGATGTGATGTGTCATAATGACATTTCATTTTATGTATTACAATCATTTTTACATCATATTTGTATACTTTATGCATTCTGTATCCTGCTGGCTAAAGCTTTTAGACGAGTATGTCAAGTTCAACTATACATAGTGTCTTCTTCTTTTGTGTTGACAAAATGACAGAGTGCACTCTATCGTAGTGAAGGATATTCAACAAATCTGTAAAATTAGTGATATTCATCGTAGTTACTAAACTTCATTCGAGGGAAGTGAAGGAAGTTTCTCCTTTTTTCTCACTTTCTAATCAGAATTTGAGGAGTGCTAGTTGTTAGTGAGCTTACTTACTATTGTGAAGTTACATCGTACCATGTTCAAAATCACGTATGGATAGAAAAAAAACCGGGGTCGTAATTTCTCGCCTAGCAAGGCCACCCTTCCAGTCGCCCCAGCTGTAAATGGGTACTTCCTGACGCATGAGTTAGGGAAGGTAAACACAGCAATGAAGGGAACTGGCCAACCCGCATAATAGTTGCTTTGGCTTAGTACATGAGTTATCTTCATCCCTTTATAGCAGGTTGCTGCAATGGGACTTACCTTTTACCTTTATTGGTAAAGGTTGTTTTGACAATTTACCAATTAGTTCATTTTCCATCTTCCATCACATATTATGTAGTGTGCTCTAACATCTACCTAACTTAATACTTTACCTATCACTCTTGTCTTTGCTATTTTATTTCTCCTCTTTTCGTATGGTTTATTAATCTCTGTGCTATACATGTTCCCATATAGCGGAAGTACTATCATGGCTGATGTGACAGAACTATTCTCATGCATACTTAGTGACTCAGTGAACATGATCCTCAAAGTTGAAGCGGGAGTCATCCGCCGTCAATGGATGGAGTTATTGTCACAATCTATGACTGGAAAAATTGCCTTTATATTCGTGCCAGAACATGTGTGTGTTGAGAGTAATGAGCAGACCATTAACTGGCGAGCATGGCCAGTGTCAATATGTACATCAGTGGATCAATCTTACAAAGTTACCGCAGTGAGGGACCTTGTCCGCTCAGATTTTCATACTTGTAAATCATGGTTGCTCTCAAGACTGCGTGAGATTGGTGTAAAGATCGGAACAGTCAGTAATGAAAAACATAATAGATCTATGAAGAGACTGATAAATCAGCATCAAACTGGAACTGTTGGACACTGAACTGGATTTGAGACGGTGATTGGAACAACTATAGACTTGTCTAATGTGTTCTAATGGTAGCCTGCAGTCTTAACTCATGTCCTTCAGCATGTGGTAACTGACTATTCTATTGTGTTGGTTAATAACTCTTCTTCTGGTTCCTATATGCTGCTTGATTCTTGCAACGACGCTTCACTCCCAGGTCCTGCATTTTAGCCATAGACATGAAGAAGAAAACCACCCCATATCATCCATCCAACCTAACTCCTTGATTGCATTAAAAATATCAACCTGGTCCATTGAACTACCACTAGTAACTGATGACGTTGGCAAATTTGCTCTTTCAATTCCCCTAACATCCACGAGTTCATGTACAAAAATGTCCACCAGTTACAATGCAATAACAAAACCCTACTAGATGGTATTCTTATATATTGAAGTTTTCCTCTTGTGTAGATACCACAGTATTTCGTCTGAACAATTATATTTTGTATCCCATTTGAGTAGGATGCTACTTCTCAAAGCATTGCACATGTGCTGAGAGTTGGAGTCTTCTCAAGATGACATAAAGTTCAAGAGAAACTTCTTTGGACACAAAATATTATCCATTGCTTGTCTAATTCCTCGGAATCGAAGTAATGAAATAAACACTATTGGTGACACTTGTTTACCTATTTCCATTCAAACATGATTAAGAGAAGGTGATATGTCATTAGATAAGAAGACTAACAAATAGTAGGGTGGGTCTTGTCCTGGAATAGAGAAAAATTGAAAGCTTCAAAGCAAATTGGAAAGAGCACTTGAAAAAAATATCAGGTTGGCTAGGAGCACACAGTAAGAAATGAGAAGTATAGCACAAGACCAAAAGAAATAGTATGTGGTTGTTGCAGACTGGTGCTTCAAAAGAAGCTGAGTTGAGATGATGGCCCAGAATAAAAATAAATGGAGAGTAATTGTTGCAATTTTCTATTCCACATGACACTAAGAACTCAAATGGTGTCACAGCCTATGCTTATTATATAGACTAAACTCATAGCAGTGTTATGTGGTGTTAATTTGGTTTTCTAATATGTAATTAATTTTGAATGATTTCAGGCCAACACTGGAGGCAACTGGGGCAAGACCAAGAAAACCTTGTAACTGTACCAAATCCCAGTGTTTAAAACTGTAAGTAGTAGTAATTTATACACTTGTCATGTCTTCCGAGAAGCATTAGTAGGCACCTTTCTGTCTTTCCAGACAATAGTATTGTTGTGCTATAAGAAATATAATCTATGATCCATGGCAATGAATGACTCACAAAACCAATCTGAGTAAAAAAAAAAGTCATTAACAGTATGTACAAAGAAGCATTTTCCTGTAGTTAATCATGGCTACTGGCCTTGACTTCAGCAATGACTAGTGAAGTACACATCTGGTTATGTTGTAGTTGTTTTCATGATATTCAAGATTTAAAATGGCGTATGCCAATATGAGAGGATGGCATCTGCATTCGTGAATCTACTATCGTATATTTTAATGAGAGAGCAAATAGTCTTGCATCCAATTTCTATATATAATCAATAATTTGAAGATATGCATAAAGGAAAAAATAGTGTATAATTCTGAATATAATCCAATCCTCTTACAAGCCAAGAATGTAACTTAATGTCCAAAGTACGACCAATGTCAGAAACCTGTGTTTAGACAGAGATATAAAAAATAAATACCAGTAATATAACTGTGGAATTCTGTTATTATAAGAATGAAGGGACACTCGAAATATTGCTAAAAGGTAAGTAACACAAAATTTAGCAGTGGTAAGTCACAATGTCATTTCCATTTGAACCAACCAACAGGCATTTAATTAAAAAACAAGGATAATACAGTGCTACCTTTTCCAGCAGGCATTGCCAGGCAGTGTGTTTCAAGTGATCTGATTAATTTATACATTCAGCAAAGAAGGTTGGCTGTAAGATAGCATCAGCCTTTACAATAAATTCAAAACCTAGTTAATGACTGGATCATTCAACATTTTAGCTGGGCAAATATCAGATAGCATAAGCCATTACATTCAAAGCACATTTCCAAACTGGCCAGTGAAGAGCCATTATAATGGACTTATAGTCTTAGCCATTTTAGTTATACGGTAATCTGGTACGGTGGTGCCCCCAAGTAGCATCTCGCTGTATAATATGATAGTGCCTACCGTGTATATAAGAATACAACGCAAGTTGTTTAAGCTTCCAGTTCTTAAATTGGTATTGCCTTTGTGATTTTATTCATATTTTATAAGAAGGATGGTTGAACAGAAAAGAGCATCATATGCCGCTGTTTTAACCTTTAACACTGCATTAAAATTGCATAATTTCCCCCTTCCACTGTATTATTTTTTTGCCGTTACACTTTATTTACAGAGGGTATTTGGAAAATGCAATAACTTTTTTGTTTTTGAATCTTTTTGTATAATTTTTATGTGTGGAAATAGCATAATGGTTACTGAATGTAATGATATAAGTTTTATTGGTGTATGTGCTTCATGTAATATAATGGTGAGGATGAAAAAGAAAATGGAAAAAACATGTGACTTGCCTATTCCTGTACATGATATATTCAATCCAACAATTTTCAATATTTCAGCATATTATATATAAAAAGCAGCTAAATGCCTAGGCATATAATATTGTCTACGAAAACAAACGAAACATGTTGATCTATCTCTCGTTACCGGCTAGGACTAATGTTTTTGTAAACTTTGACATATTCACCAGAATGACGCTAAATGAAAATTCCTACGCTATTTATGTCGTTTCATTACCAAACTAACGTGTTCATAATGTTGTCTGTGAAAACAAATGAAACGTCAATCTCACTTATATTATCCGCTAGGTGTAATGATCCTACAACTTCAGAAAAGTTGTGACGCCAGAGATGATTGTAAAAAATCTTCAACAAGGATTGTGTTCTACTACATTCCTGATACATTTATTTACACATGCACTTGATAAGGAACTGCTGCCCCAAATTCTCAGCTATCTTGGACTGGGAAACATAATCTGCATCCGTGAAACCAAGAAATTCTGCATCATAATTAAAAAAATATTAGTAAAAAATGGCTACCAGTTCGATGGATTACAGAAAATAAATTGCAATAATTGTATTGGATATCACCATGCTTAGAATACTAGCAGAAATGGAAGTAAATTATATCTACTTTCGATTTGCATATTGCCCATATTTATGATGTTAGTTTACGCACATTAATTCATTGTTGAAAGAGGTACGTAGCAATAGGTGGACCATTTTGCCATTAGCTGTTAAAAATACCTTGATCTTGGCAGAATTTTGTGCCCACAACGTGGTCAAAGTTAAGGTAGATGTTATCGCATTTACTGAAAAATCCTACAATTCGATGGCTGCTCTTCACTTTATTGGGAATGAAAATTAAGTGCATTAAGAATGGAGGAAAAAAAAATAGAGGAATTGTCTCTGATGCGAAGAACAAAGAAAGTATCACGTGGTCTCATTCCCTGTGCTTGAGAATTTGTCAGAAAGGGTAATGGAGTCGAGACAGAGGGGATTAATTGTAAACCGTATCAATATTCAGATCAGGGCTTGTACCATATTACAATATCCTGCTCTTTAGTCACAAAAATCTGTGGACTTTATTGCTTCAATGGAATAGTGCAGTCGTCTCATGAACAGACATCACTAGTGTCTATGAACCTGCACTAAGCTCGCATCGCACAGAAGTTACCGAAAGAGCTAGAAACGAAAATTGATTTGTTTATTTGTTTCAACGTTTTACTATTGACCAGTGAAAGAGATTAAACTTCGACCTATGACAAATAGAAAATATGGACAAGACCCCCTATCTGCTTGTTTTGCCTTTAACTCTTTGTCTCCGTACGGTTTTCCTGCTATGCCGAACATGATAGTAAATTCATATTAAAATGTAGATTTGAGCGGCTTTTCGGCATAGTGGGTCTCCAAAATGTAGATATTAGCGGCTCAGTGGACATAAAGAGTTAAATTGCATGGTGTAACAAAAAAGTGTGAATACAGTTTTTGTAAAGCCAATTGGACATGAGAAGGCGTGTCTCACTTTTGTTTTAGGTTGCATATTAGATGGGGCATATCACCCTACTCTCCCCCCCTCCCCCATAAATAATGGTTAAATGCAAGACGGCCTAAGAGGACAAAATTTCCAAGTTGTGTGTGAGTGCCCACACAAAAGGTTTTATGGATGAAATTGGCTCTCTAGAATGTCTGATAAAGCGTGGGGCAGGCATAAAAGAAACCTCCCATGCTAGTCTGGGATTCATTCGGACACATCTCACTTAAAAAGTGGGAAAACAATGCAGTGAGATACAATACAGTCTGTATCTGTAATTCCTGCAGTCACTAGATCTGTCCCCTAACAAACCATTTAAAGACAAACATTGAACAAAATGGAATGATTGGATGGCATCCATCCGATTTAGCCGTGACAAAGTGGGAAAACGTCTTAAACAGTTGATATCACAATCTAGTGGGTCAAAGAATCATGGTTGAATATTCCATCTGAAATGATCGTCCGATCTTTCAAAAAGTGCTCCATCAATAATGTAATGGATGGAAGTAAGAGCAATGCTATCTTTGAGACTAGTGCAGATGATGACAATGTAATTAATGATTCTCTGATTTTCCCATATCAGAGGATAAAATTCATAAACTGTTTCAGAATTCAGACTGATTCCGACCTCGAAGGATTTGAATGACTGTTCTCTGCCGAAGATGGATGTGTCGGGCCATTGGTGCAAATAAAACGGCGACACAACGTATTTCCATTCTCTGGACTGCATCCTGCTGGAGATCTAGTAGTACTGCTACAGGAGAGATCCAGCAGGAGTTTGAGAATGAACGCTGAAGAAGAAGAAGAATGACTGTTCGTACTGGTAATTTCAAGTAGGAAGCATGAGGATAAATCAAAAAATTCTTCATGGTAGCAGAAATTGAACCAGGTCCGTTCTAGCATTACCGAATCACTTTGCAAGTTTAGTAAACTGGTTTTTCCATACCTGACTAACCACATCCCCAAAAAAAGAAGCAATTTTGTCAATATAATAAACCACATGATTCGGACTGGTAAGTTTTTTTTTTATCTACCGGTATTTGACGTTATTCTGTTTTATAATTTTTGTTGCTACTTCTAATTTAAAAAAAAATGTATTATTCCAAAATCCCTACATAAATAGCACCAAAAAAAATTATCTGTTAATATTCAGAAGTATACAGTACTCAAGAATCTTGGTGAACACCGCTGGATAAGTCAAAGAGAGCATTACAAATAAATGAAACATATATAATGTCATTATCATTGTAAGTAAGACAGATTTTCAGCATTACATACAGGCAATGGGAAGTGATTCACAGATAAATTAATAACACAAGAAGCAAGATCTGGAGACCTCAGAGATATAGTTTTTACAGAATAGTGCAGAGAATTCCTTGGGATGCTAAAAAAAAATTTTTCATGTGTTGGAAGAAGGTCAAATGTACAGAGAATGTTTGTTATCAATTTAAAAATGGAATAATTTTAGGGCACTTCTTGAGTACAGTTTGATTAGATCACTTTCTGACAAGATGAAGAATCAGGTAGAAAAGTGGGGAAGTTGTAATAAAATATTATGGCAGATAAAATTGTGGATATTTTTAAGTTCATGGCAGTTTTTTTTAATTTGTACTACGCAAGATATGTGCATACATATACAATTTGTATGTTGTTGTATCTATTTTTATTGGTATGGTTTCAAATGGTTATGGTAAGAAATTATTTTTTGAGGAGATGATTAACTGAGATAGAGAACAAAGGAACAGTTTTATCAGTAACATAACACATTACCTGTAATAGATTAGCTGAGTTAGTAAATATTTTGCATTTTGTAGGGAGTGGTCAGTTCAGCAAAGATAAAATATTGATTACATCTGCTATTGTTTACAATAAGTCATGGTAGCTTCCTACTAACGATACAGTTATGCTAAGCACACATTTTCTTATCTTTCAGGTACTGTGACTGTTTTGCAAATGGTGAATTTTGTCAAAACTGTAATTGTACAAATTGTGCAAATAATTTAGAACATGAAGAAGAAAGGTCGAAAGCTATTAAATCATGCCTGGATAGGAATCCACAAGCCTTTCATCCGAAAATTGGTGAGTACTGTGGAATAAAAGTAATTATAAATAAG
The DNA here is from genome assembly GCA_034231615.1 of Meghimatium bilineatum. Classification (NCBI taxonomy): domain Eukaryota; kingdom Metazoa; phylum Mollusca; class Gastropoda; order Stylommatophora; family Philomycidae; genus Meghimatium; species Meghimatium bilineatum. The sequence continues at coordinate 32,173,441 of CM067320.1, forward strand.
GAATATGGATATAGGTGGTTTTTGTAATGCATGTTTTGAAAATTAAGAATTTTGTTTTACACTTTTATTGGACTTTATTGCATTCGGGTATCCCCATATGTACTCTGCTCCTCTCCTGTCAAAAATACTATTCAAGCATCTATCTATCTATAAACCCATACCCCATCAGGGTCGTAGGGAAGACACGTTTTGTTTTTGTTTTAGGTTGCATATTAGATGAGACATATATTGTCATCTAATATCTCCCACATTTGATGCATCGACACAAGAGTTCTCCAGCAATTTCTGTCTTCAAAGATATGGACGAGTGAGAAAAATTCATGTCCTGTTCCAGTCCTTGATATTGTCTGTCCATGCTTTTATTTGTCCTCTGCTTTTTCCATCGTCGACAGTTTCATGCAGTATTATTTTTGACAAGGAATCATGTCACTCAGGAGCCATTGCTGCATGAATGTTTTTCATTTCCGCCTCAACTGAGGAATGAACCCAGGACCACTCATGCGAAGCCAGTGCAAAAATCACTGCGCTAGAGAGAATGATCCCCCCAAAAACAAGATTTCATTTGAACACACTCATATTTATTCTGAAGGAAGTGTATAGTGTAATATTTTCTTCCTGTCATCTGAGTTAACTCCCCAAGATAAAACTAATTGATGTTTTGTGTTCACATATTCATTTTAAAGTGTTCACTCCAATAAATAGATGATTCAGCTTCTGCAATTTGTCATAACTGTAAACAGAAATCTTGAACAGTGTGCACTTATGTTGAAGGTCTCCAAGAATTGTTTTACGTAAGCTTGCTAATCTCATTGAAGGGCTCCTTACATGTTTTGTAGGTTGCTATGGTTTTATATTTTTCTAATACAACCAAAGTCAGATGTGTCTGTCACTTGACACATATAAAACGGTAGCACAATGCATCTCCTTTCTCTGGACTACATCTTGCTGAAATTTTGCAGGTTCATTGTTCTGCACATAGAGTGATCCAATAGGAGTTTGAGAATGAAACGTTAAAACAAATATTTTCATTATCAATATGGCACCTTGGAAACCATGAAAGGATGTTTTACATAAACCCATCTTTTTCACATGATTAATTATTTTGTAGTTTCATCTTCTTGTCAAAAATTCTGTTTGTTTTTATTTACTAACTGTACTCATTTGAAACACTCATACTAAGTTGGATCGGTTAAATATTGAATCATTCACAGGGAAATCTAAAGATATTGAAGGCAATAGGCGTCATAACAAGGGCTGTAACTGCAAACGATCTGGTTGTTTGAAAAATTATTGTGAATGCTATGAAGTGAGTAGAGTTTATATTTACATCTTGGTTGTCTAAAGAATTAATGTGAATGATTTGAAGTGAGTAACTTATATTTATAACATTTTGCTTGCTGTTTGAAGAGTTATTGTGAGTGCTATGAAGTGAGCAGTTTATATTCATATCTTGCTTGCTGTTGTTTTGACCTGTAAATATTTATGCTTCTTTGTTACTTGACAGTGTGAGGATAGAATGCCAATATTTATAAATATAATTCTCATTTTTAATTTAACAATTAGTGTGTTATATTTCCTATATTTGATCCGGAGATCCCTAAGGAATATCTCTCAAAGCTACAGAGTTATATGCTATGAGGGGTACTCTCAGCAGGTGGCATGCCACTTTGTTTATAGGTACAGAGGACATATGGGGTAACCCGAGTACAATGAAGTCTGTCCTCCATCCCTTTTGAGCCCATTTTATTTTTATATGAGGGAGAATTTGTCTCCATATTTCCCCATCAAGGCCAGCTCTCTGATAAGGAGATGGGGCGTAGTCCAGCCAGCAGAGGCTAGAAGAAAGAATGGCCAGGTTCTCCTATATTCGGGCAGGACCACAGTCATGTCTAGCAAGTAAATGTGCTGAAGTGAGTGACATTGTGCTAGAAAGCGCATCACATTGTTATCCATTATCACACATGAAATGTCTATATCTGCACTACCTCATAATGGTGCTATCCTGTGACAACCCACCAGGTAGGAGTAGCACCCTGACCCTATACCTCAAAAGGGCCCATCCCCACGCAACTGAAGGTGCTCTTTGATTGTCTTGTGGAGCTAGGAGACACGAGTAATATCACTGACCAGCAAACATTACTAATCAATGAGACACCACTTACGATAAGGCACTGGAATGCTGAAGGTGTAAATAGCATCCCAAACAAAACTACACATTTAGCAAGAATTAGAATGAGAAAACACCCCTTCATTGTCAGCATTTGCTGCATACAAAAGACACACAGCAAAGATGTAGCCTTTAAAATTACAGGTTATAAGTGCTTTAGAGCTGATCAAATAGACAGAAGAAAAGGAGGCATTACACTAGTCAAAAATGATATAATTCCATATCAAAGTAACTATACATGGAAACAGCATACAGAGGAAGATTGATAGTATGCAGAGATATTTAACAGCCACTCACAGAGCTGTGGTCATGACCACGTGGATATAAAAGGAGAAGAATATGAAAGCTGGCAGGATGACAAAGTTTTTCTACTGCTTAATAAGCCAAAATATCCTCCCAACATACTACTCAAGAGAATGGCAAACTCCTTCCACACCACATTTGGCATTGTACTCAACCGACTTATCATGAGAAATCAATATAACACTGGGAAAACAACTTGGAGGTAGTGACCACTGACCAGTCTTCCCTAGTATTAAAAATGAACAGGGAATGTCTACCCTCCCAAGATGGAATTGTAAAACAGCAAACTGGAGGGGCTACTTATACACTGCAGCAGTGTTTTAGCTGGACAAACATATGGAAGGAGAAGACATAAATGACATATCAAAGAGTTCAATAAATGCATTTGTCAAGTTGTCAAAGAAGCAATATCTAGAGGAGCACGCAAACAATTCAAGCCATACTGGAGTGAACAACTAGAACTACTGCAAGAAGAATTATAAAAAGCACAGACAGAAGTGGAAATAGAAAATGGAATTCTTACATTTTGAAAACGATGGAGTAAAACTGAAAACTGATCAAAAAGCTAAATGATGAGAACACTGAAAGAAGCACAAGCCTAATACTCATAAATGATAGCAAAATGATTAAAGGAAAGCAAGCAATTGATAATTATGCTAGAAATTTTGCTCAGAACTGCAGTATTGAAATTAGTTTTGAGAAATAACGTTAAGTGCGGAGCGACCAACAAAGTGAAATGGAACATGTTCAGACTAGAAACAGTGATGAAAACAGCACAACGAAATCTAACTCACCATCACGGGATGATGACCATCTACTAAACAGACAAGAATATGCCATAATTTTTTTTTTACCCAGGACTGGACACAATAGACACACAAAAAAACCATATGTAAACAAAAATTTAAAATTAGCACATCAGCATAGTATACGTATAGGCAAGCCAACCATACTAGAGCATATCTTTCAAGAGTGTGCAAACTATTGACACATTACGGTGTAGATACTGGCCTTCTGATACACCTATGAATGTTAAACTCTATGATACAAAACAAGAAATGAAAAACATTGTCCAATTTATGTTTCAATATTCATGAAACAGTACTGCAGATTTAGACATTATTAGGAACGAAAAAATGGCTCCATATTTGCATCCTATAAATTCTTTATATGTTCAGTCATCTTATTTCCAATGCTAAGTAATTATAGTTCAAAGTTAGAGACAAGACATTTCAAAAGACGACACATCTATATTTGTAAACATCACTTTTTTCATTATCTTCTAAGACGATCGATGCCACATGCTTTACAAGCTGGTCTATTATATCAGTATAGAAAAAATTAATTGGAAGCTTATTCTCACTAGGGCATTACTATTCAACTATTGTATAATTTTTAGGTGATCTAATACATTCCTGAACTAACTTTCTAGTTAGGTAATTGCAAGGGGTGCAAAAGGTACTGCATTTCTCTCGGCGGACCCAGGGTTAGCAAATAACCAAGATCCTAAAAGTACCTCCCCGTGGTGCACCCTATAAACAGAAAGACAGCTGCTCTTGCTGTCTTTCTGGCCAACATGTTTAGGCTCGTGTCCATGGGATGTAGAGGCTGTAGATGAAATGATAACTGCCTGCAAAGAGACAGGTAATATCTCTAACACCTCTTCGCCAACACACCCAGTAGCACTGTCAGCACACAGTGATGTAAGACACCTGTGCATTTCGTTACGATCAGTCAAGAATGATGAAACATTGGAGGGGCAGCCAATGTCAATTTCCCGATATGGGTAGATCCCGCTAAGATATGGTGATCTTATGAGTACACGTTGAATCTGGAAAAGGCAACATGTGCTAGAGGGCAGCACTGTGTATGTGAAACAATATAGTGGCAATGAAGCAACAATTGTCAAATACGAGACTGACTGGCAGAAGTGCTGTTCATGCTTGAGAACACAGAAGCTCATATGTCCCACCACAATTTACCCCAAAGTAGATGTCATGGTATTGGATATGCCAATTTAAACATACACCCTTGTGTATGGGAAAAAGCTTTGAATACAGCTCTCTATTGCACACAGGACGAGCATTGAACAAATTGTTGAGGAGTACATTGTACATTTTTCTGACTGAAGCAGTATTGAGACTCGGACTCTGGGCAACGTAGAGAAGGGAGCAAGTCCTTGTCATTGAGGACACTGCAAACCTAGCCCAACTAGACTGATGCTGTTGCTGTCAAAGCAACACCTCATCTAGGAAGGTGTATACACCCTGAGTCTAATTCAATTGTCGCTGTTGCCTAACACGGCTCATACAGACGGAATTAGGTCTGGAACCTAGGGAAGTGAAGGGTGGTAATGGAATGGTCTTCCTACATGAGGAACAGCTCCCTGACTATGAAGTGCCTCGTCGGAGGAAACACACACAATGGGTGACCCAAGCAAACTATCCCCTTGCCTTGTAAAATGTACCCTCTCTAAGTAGAAGGCTCCTTCAATAGGCATTGCACTAAGCTTAAAGCTGAAGCCTCCTGGGTATGAAAGAAAGCTCTGAGAAAGCTCCCCACTGCACATGAGCTAATCGCATGAAATTCCTGTCGTTCTCAAAGGAGAAGAAGGTAATTGCAAGGTTCTATTTCCAGTTCAATTGGAAATATTTTAAAAATCACCAACATAACAACCCTGGCGAAGGAAACGTTCCAGATCTTCTGAGAAAGTAAAAGCAGTTGGTGTGATGCTGACAAATATCGTCCCTAAGTGTGCCATTGATCAATGAAAATATGATCCTAACACCCTATTCACATATAAGCCTCAATGGCGTGGAAACAGGGAAACTTTATTTTCTTTATAATACATTCAGTCATATCGTCAGTACAATGTGTACGATCGGCTTTAAAACTATGTGAAAGTTTGACCAAGATGGGTTTTTTTAGGCGAGCCCACTATCTACTCTACCATCGAGCTGACAGTATGCAGTGGAATTTTTCTATATTGAACCTTTTATAACAAGTTTTCCTATTTAACATCACTTTTCAAAATCCCCAATGATATTTATTATTTATTCGGTACTATACAAGAATCAGTGGCCAAGGTCACAACATTTAATGTTATGTGCATACACAGTTTGCGCATCTCATCCAACATTTTAATCTTTGTTATGCGTAGACACCGTGTGCACATCTTTCGTGTTGTCAGCAAAACAAAATGGCTAATGCAATCAATGTCTGTCTTCTGAGCTTGCCAGCTACTGATAAAGATGCTGTACACTTGTTACAAACTTGAGGAGAGAATTAAAGATTAGCAGGACAACAGTTGTTGAATGGGAAAGCATTTATGCGTGGTGTTTGTGTCTAAAGCTTGACACAGCTGCCATGAAGATGCGTTGTAGGAGAAGGAATGATCATCGAGGTAGACGAAAGTCTATTTACCAAAAGAAAGGCAAACTCTGCAGTGTTGCCTCAATAATGGGTAAATAGGTTATATATGTTGTTAGACAAAGGATGTTTTCTTGCTGTAAGTGGAAGATAAAAGTTCTGCTAACTTAATGAAGGTGATTGTTGACAATATTGAGCCTGGATCACTGATATTTTCCGACTGTTGGAAAGGATATAAAACTACAGAAATCGGGAGAGCAGGCTTCGACCATCTAACAGTGAACAAAAGGTACAACTTCATGGATCAAGTAATCGGGACCCATACCCAAACAGTGGAGCAAATGTGGGAAAGTGCAATGTGGCGAAATAAGAAACACAGAGGAACAGCATGGCATCACTTAAACAGCTACCTAACAGAGTTCATGTGGCGATCTAGGCTCCCGATCAATGTCAGTCCTTTCTATGCCATGTTGAAGGAAATGAGCAGATACTGGCCATCTGTTTAGTCACCCATCAACACAGACTCCTCTATATAAAATGTCCCCACCAACACCCATCCCTTCCCATAAAATGCTCCTTTTACATCAGCTACACTTCCAAATCCTAACCCCAATACTGAACTCCGCCCAGATTCAAAACATCTAAACTACCCCTAACTGTAAAGTCTCCCTCCCCATCCCAAACACTAAAATATGCAGCCTCCCCTCCCAGCAGTATTAGTGAGATTCTCACTGACAAAGGGACATAATAAATGTCATGTTAATGCTAACATGGGTTAGTTTCCACTAACTGCACTGATCAGTTCCGCTGAAACGAACTTTCTGAACGAAAGTTACGGTAAATATATGACCACTGATTCTTATATAGTACCATTTTTGTTTGTAGCCTGTAGTGAATTTCTGTTATTACATACATATTTCATCAGCCCGGACCAAGTTATAATGGGATTTCACTGTATCATTATGAAACTTACAAATAGTTGTTATAATTTCCTCTAGTGAAGTAAATAAAAATCAGGACATTACCACTGTGTGTGTAACTTGCATAACATCACTTCAAGCACACATTTTAATTGCTTGAGAAATGATGCCAGTAGGCTACCATGAACCAACAGTTCTACTTATCCTAGTGTATTTAATTTATTTTGCTGTCATCTACTATATGCAGTTATTCTCTCATTTTTAATTAATTTTACTTGCTGTATATGGTGCAAACTAATCCCTTTAACACTTTACAAACGTTTTGTATGATTTTCATTCCCCAAGGAAAGGTACCTGGTCAATGTAGTACACCAACTACCGGTATTTTCTCCCATTATGATGAAAGATGAAAGATGATATTTTAATATATAAAAAATGGTTATACAAAATTATTTTTTATTAAATTGTGATTATATATGAAACTTATGACATAAAATGTTAGACAACAATGGAGATTGCTTGTAGATGAAATGCCATTTTGGTTACGCTTCTGCCTGCAAGACCTGTCCATTCAAGAAGAATTGTCATAGTCTATCGCAAATTTCAGTATAAAAATGGAATCAAGTAGTGATTATAATCCATCCAGTGATTATGTTATTGTTAATAACATTTTCTCTCTCATGTTTTCAGGCGAAAATCATGTGCTCAAATTTCTGCAAATGTATTGGGTGCAAAAACTTTGAGGAGAGTCCCGAACGCAAAACACTAATGCATTTGGCAGATGCAGCAGAAGTACGCGTTCAACAGCAAACAGCAGCAAAAACAAAGCTATCATCACAAATATCATGTGTCCCATCACGTCCACCTACAGCAACAGCCAGTGGAGAACGGTAGCTTATATTTTTTTTCTAAATACTTTGGCCTGTGATTTTGTATGTGAATATCAAATATTTGTGTCATGTCTGACTACATCTTCTATGTTTGTTTTTGTTTCATTTCTTAAATAGCACAGCAGGTTGATAAATAGGACAAGTGAGTAGACTGAAGAATTGAATACCAATATTGAAAAAAATAAGAGGAGAATTGTTTTATTCTAATAGTTCTATAAAGATACGCTAACAGTGTTATACAAATGTTATAGTACTATGAAAGCACACTAATAGTGTTATACAAATGTGATGGTACTATCAAAGTAACAGTGTTATACAAATGTTATAGAGACAACAGCATGAAAAGATTAATAGCTGAAGGCAGAGTTAATGGCAACAGGGGAAGAGGGCCCCCAAGACGACGATGGTGCAGTGATATATCAGATTGCTTAACACTTTACAGAATGGCATTTTGCACTTAAAAAAATTTATATATGCAAATTTGTTAAAATTTTGTACAAATTTCAAATGAAATACTTTGTAACAAAATTCAAATGAAATGATACAGCAGTGCATCATATGTCATTTTGTTCAGAATACAATGCTCCATGTATCCTGAGCAAAAATATGAACTTATTGAAGTGTCTCATTTAGAATTTAATAAAATATGATAAATTATTATTTTAAACATTTGATCAAATTTTGTAAATTACACACTCACAAAGAACCACAAACAAAAAAATAAGTATGACAAGAAAAACATGCAAAGTTTAGTTTTTATTACATTTAATTCATTTATACAGAAAATATCCAAAAATAGAACAGATGTTTCAATAGATGTATGCACATCACACATTTAAAAAATGATATAATTTATGTTTTATTTTTGCTGAATAATTGAAATTTTTTAAATTTTCAACTATATGTAGTTTAAATTATGCAAACAAGTCTTAGATGAGTATAGGATTAATTAATACTTTGCTGAGTGTATTACTGCAAGATATTACTGTGTTTGTGTATTGTTTGAACTCGATATAAAAAAAAAACTTAGAGATGAAGGGATGCCGTTTTGCATTTTTATACCTTGTGATATTCTGATAGACAGTTTCTGCCACCATGGAAACATAAATATATATCACAGACTTTACATCTGACTACTCTTTCTATCAACTTTTGATTTACTTTGGCAGAGATTAGAATTTTGATGTAATTTGGTAATTTCTGGGTCCATTGCGTGTCATGAGAAAATAACTGCCTTTCTGGCAACTTGAACATCATCATATTCTCCTATAATTCCTAACTCTCTAATTCCTCTGTAAAATTTAACTGACTATATATATCTGGTGCCTATAAAGCCTCTACATCTGGACAGAGCCTGTCAGTTGGTATCTCAGTTGTTGAATCTGACACTTCCAGAAAATGATCACCGTAAACCTATTCCTAAACATAAAAGATATAGTCCATAACCCATTTCACATAGATGTCTTTGACAGGAAGAGATTTGAATTGGGATATTTATCAACCCAGCATACATAGCAGCGCACAGAATCTGTAAAATTCTTCGGTTGTAAGATCATACTAGCTGGAGTATACTGTCGGCGGTTTGGTACATGCTTACAGCATAAACATTTTGGAAATTGCATGCAATAAAATTTATAGTAAACAATTTCCATTATAACAATAAAAAACAAAAATGGTTTTATAAACTACCCGGCATTCTCTTTAGTTAGAACATCACTTAGCTGTAATCCAGGCACTCTCTCAGGAAGAAAAGTGGTGACTTTGATGATGGTTCAGAATCCTTGTCTTCATATCCATAACACCTGTGGAAAGTAATATATAGACAATCATTAATATATGAAAGAAAATAATAATTGACTAGACCACTTATTTTCTTCTTCTTCTTTCGTTCACTTGAAACATGTCTATATCTGTAATTCTGTCTCCTTAATAAAACTCACTGTCTTTTGTAGTTCATACAGTGTCCCATAGAGCTTTGATTCCAGTGTTGTTTCCTCTGGCCAATATGTCTGCCTCAGCATTTCATGCTCAGAACACTCTTGAAGTATATGTTTGGCACTCTGTGCTGCCTGTCCACATGTACACATGGCCGTGTTGCCAATCTTGAACTTTGTATACATGTTACTGCGGAGTCGGTTGTGTCCTGTTCTGAGACGTAGAATTATAACTTGTTCTGATCTGTTCATAATGTGATAGTCATCTTGTGTTGGTGTTTGTGGTTTTCTTATTGACTTGATCATCTGTTTTTTCTGATGGTAGGTGATTGGTATATCTGGTTGGTCTTCGGCAGCACCTTCTTTAGCCAGTTGGTCTGCTTTTTCATTTCCTGGTATTCCACAGTGAGAGGGTATCCACTGCATGGTTATCCTATACTGGTAAGACAATTCGCTAAGTAGTTTTTTTAAGTATGTTAGTTTTCCAGACTGGAGAGCTTGAAGCACTGACCTTGCATCTGTCAGGAATACCACAGGCCAGAGTTGGAGTTCAGCAGTTTTTTAGCTGCCACACTAATTGCCTGGATTTCTGCATCATAATTATTGCAGAATTTTCCTGTCGGTGTTCTGATTGTATCTCTAGGCTTGTGTGGATATTCTATATATACACCTGCACCTCCATTCCTCACAGCATTCTGTGCTGACCCATCTGTGTACACTCTGACCCATATATCTTGTGGATATTCCTCATCCAGGAAACTGAGGGTGACTGTCCTTCGCTGCACACTATTCTGTTCGTCCTCGCTTAGTATTCCTTTCATATGGGTCTGAATGTATATTGGCATTCCATGGCTTTCACTCCACGGGGTTTGTTCTGGTACAGACCTTAAGGGGCTATCAACTTCAGGTAGGTCTGTAAGTTGTCTACAGAGTCGTTTAGCTTGATGGATAAAGCTGCTCCTTTTCAGTCGCCCCATTGCTAGATTTTGGAATCTTTCCTTCATTGGATGACTTGGCATACACTGAAACTTTTCTGCTTGAATTAGTACTTTTGTGTCTCTTCGTTCGCCAAGTGTTTGCATTCTTCCCATTTTCTGCATCTCTGCTATGGGTGTTGATTTCATTGCTCCCAACATTATTCTAAGTGCTTGGTTTTGCACTTTATCTACATCTTGTAATGTGGTGTTTGATGCAGGACACCACGCAGCTGAACCATATTCCAGGTGTGGTCTTATGCCTTGCTGGTAAACTTTACTGAGTATATTTCCACTGGTTCCCCATGTGGTTCCACTTAGTTTTCTCAGGATAGCTAACTTCCTCCTGGCTTTTGTTGTTGCTTTGTTTATGTGCTGCTTCCATGTCAGCTTATCATCAAAAGTAACTCCGAGGTATGTGGGTTGTTTGTCTTCTTTCAAGAGCTCTCCATCTATCTTGATATGACCAGCTTTTTGTTTTGGTGAGAGGGTAAAGAGTGTAGTGCTGCACTTATCTGTGTTAATGCTGACGCACCATCTATTTGCCCATAAGGTTAGGGCATCGATAGCTCTTTGTATTTGTTTAGTGGCATGTTCTTCCGTGCACCAGATCACCAGGTTGTCAGCATACATTGCCACTTTGATCCTGTGTGGTAGTTCAGCAACTAGGTCATTGATGTAAACCAAGAAAAGTGTGGGTGACAGGACTCCTCCCTGGGGGACTCCATGACGCAGTAGAACTTTCTTGCTCTTGCGACCATCTAATTGTACCCTGGCTCTTCTATTATGCAGGTATGCTTTTACCCATTTGTACATTCTTGAGCTAACCCTGCAATTTCGCAATTTCTTTAGGAGTCCTTCTTTCCAGACCTTATCAAATGCTTTTCTGAGGTCTATCCATGCTCCTAGTACCAGTTTCTTTTCTTGGAAGGCATCCTCAATCTCTTGGGAGAGGTAGGTTGCCTGATCTTCAGTAGAGTAGCACTGTTTGAAACCTGCGTGCTGTGATACCAGAAGGTTTTCACTTTCAAGGTACCACTGCATCCTAAGATTGATAATGCGTTCCATTGTTTTACATAGACAGCTTGTGAGGCTGATGGGCCTGTAGTTGGAGACTGTGTTGCCATCTTTTCCTGATTTGAGGAGTGGTATCATTATTGCTTCTCTCCACGCCTGTGGTACATTACCTGTGGACCAGCTTGTGTTAAAGATCTGCAGTAGCTTTGCTCTTGCTGCAATTCCCAGGTTTCTAATCATTTCATTGGACACTCCATCAGCTCCAGGGGACTTTTTCATTTTCAATTTGGATATTGCATGCTCCAGTTCTCTCATTGTGATTGGTGCCTCCATGACTTCAGGTATAGGTTCACCTTGTCCAATGTTTTGCTGGTTCTCTCGAACCTCCTGTTGTTTGTCTGGGCTGACTTTGACGTTATTGTCTTCTGCAAAGGAATCTGCAAAGTAATCAGCTGCATGTTTACCTGTTAAAATGTCTCTATCTTTATAAAGTGTGATCCTAGTATTTCTCCCTGTACCTTCATCATTTAGTTGTTTTACAAGTTTCCATAATTTCCTAGTATCTCTTTCTAGGTTCAGCGACTTGAAATTTAGCCTTTGTTTGCTGATATTTGTTGTGGTGTTCTTGGCCAGGTCTGTTCTCAGCCTGCTGTCTAGATGTTTCCATCTCATTTTGCAGCTTTTCCAGTTCATCATTCCAGTAGGGTTTGTAGTTTTTGCGTGCCCCCATGGGTATGGTTTTACTAGCAGCATGTAGTATACATCTATTAAATTCACTCACTGCTCTATTGATGTCTTTGTCCAAGTTCATGTCCTTAGCTAGAACACTAGTTAAATGCTGGTACATTTTCCAGTCTGCCCTTTTATAGTTCCACCTAGTGAGCGTGCTGCTGTCCTTGGTAAATTCATTGTGGATTTCCAGAAATACTGGTCTGTGGTCACTACCTCCAAGCTGCTTTCCAACAACACGTGTGATGTTCCATTCCATGCCTGGTGAGTGGAATGCCAGATCTGGTGTAGAGGTGGTGTGCCATGCTCTCGAGTAGAAGGTTGGCGAGTCTGCTGGCTGGTTAATAAGGATGAGATTATTTTCATCCTGCCAGCTCTCAAGTTCCTCACCTCTCTTGTCGATATGATCGTAGCCCCAGCTCTGAGAGTGGCTGTTGAAGTCACCACACACCATAAGTCTCTCTTTGTCTGGAATTGTGTCTAGTGCCAATGGTTTATCATTTGGGCAGTAGTAGTTCAGGAGATGGAATTCTGCACTGTCTGTTTTTAGGTGGAGCATCTGGTATTCTGCCCCTTCCATATATACTTCCAGCTGACATGCGCTGATATTGTTTTTAACAAGTGTCAGAATTCCACCCTTTCGCCTGTCCTTTCTGTCAGACCGATAGCACTGGTAGCCTCTGATTTTGAAGGCTATGTCGATGCTGAGGTGTGTTTCTTGGATACAGCATATACTAACGTGTTCTTCACTGAGGACATTTTCAAGTTCCAATTTTTTGCTGTATCCATCTCTTTTACTGTTGACACCCTCAGCATTCCAGTGCATTATTTTTATTGGTCGTTTGTTTGTTTGGCCAGTAGCTCTATTCCCTTGCCTCCTGGCTCCTCGGGGCAATTGAGAAGGACTTCCAGTAACTGAGGTTGGGCCCTTTCGAGGTATAGGGCCCGGCACCGTCCCTGCCTGAACGTCCGCCACAGGGCAGGCACCATAACTATTTATAGATGTAGACATGTTTCCATTGTGTTTTGTGCGTGGCATCCTGATTATCTGTGCGCCTTTTGGCTGGATGCCTCCGTCTTCATCACTCTGCTTACTTGGGCAGGACTATGGTCCTGCTCGAGTGGGACTGCCCGACCAGTCTTAGTTTCCAGCCCCTTATGGCTGAACTAAGCCCCATCACCTCTGCACAGTGCTGGTCTCGATGGGGTAGACCACTTATAAAATAAGAGGATCACAGTTCAAGTATTAGTCCTACAGAAAATATAGTTCATGCAAAGCATTAGGTTATAATAATAAGCAGCATACTATTGAGAAATATACCTTACAAAAATTAAAACAAAAACAGTTGATTACTGAAGTTTGTGGTAGACTATGTTATCAAGATTCAATATTCCTATGCATGGTTAAGACTATGTATACAAAAAACTATTAATAATATACAATAGGTCTAGCCTAATCAATAATTATCCTAATTAAAAATTAGTGGTATGAACAATAAACATGTATAATAATGTAAACAAACACCAATCAGAGGTGGAAAATAATTTTAGTCTAGGCCTAGCCTATAGAAAACAGAACATGAAAGAACAAACGAATATTGACTTGATTAGGCCTAGACCATTTATAAAATAATAGGATTATAGTCTAGTATTAAAAAATATAAGCCTACTTGTCAACAATGCATAAAAGAACATAGAACATACTCTATCAAAAGTACACCTCACAATGATGTAAACAAAAAACAGCTGATAATAGTTACCAACTTAATTATAGTTAGGTCTATTTATAGTTTTTTCATACAAGAAAGTCTTAAAATTATGAATATAGAATGATAAAGTATTTTAATTATTATAATTACAAATTATAAGTAGTACATTCTTGATTAGAAAACTGGCCTCACAGCACGTGGGATATTCCCATAAGTGCTCCGCCCTCTGTTCCAGTAGCCATTTGACTCGATGATGTTCCGAGTCCAATGCCGCCGAAACAGACGTCGACATCAGAGCACAACTCTGGCCATTGCGACAGTTTTCTTTGTTGTTCCGCCCACCCACGACGTGCCCGTAACTAGTTCAAGTCTGCATGTCGGAACAACATGGTAGCTGTTATCGAAGGTTACGACTACGGGATTGTATAGATGACATGCCATGAAGCTTCTATAAGAAGATAACCTCAGTATAAAGGCATGTCATCTACTAAGGTATGAGCAGTACAATAAGTAGTACAAACAATAACAAACTAGTTCCTTATGTAAAAAAATATCAATCACAAAACATAAGGACCTACCTTTGTGTTGGATATCTGCACTATCAGTATCTTCATCCAACTAGTTGTAGATATAAAAACACCAGATTCACTTGAATCATAATCACTGGATAGATCATAATCACTGGATAGATCATAATCACTGGATAGATCATAATCACTGGATAGATCATAATCACTGGATAGATCATAATCACTGGATAGATCATAATCACTAATAGATTCCAATTTTTGTACTGAAATGTGCAATAGATTATGATAATCTTTCTCAAATAGACAGGTCTTGCACGCAGAAGCATAACCAAAATGGCGTTTGGTCCACACACCATCTCTGAGATGTCTGATGTTTTTTTAAATCATAAGTTGCGTATAAAATCGTGATTCAGTACATATTTATTTGGTAGTCATTGTCATCAATAACCACTTTTTAATATAAATGATGTAATCTCTCAACAAATTGGGAGAAAATAGTTGGCGTATAGCCATAACAAGGCAGCGTTGCGACTGGAAAGTTTTAAATACGAAACATCGAAATAGTGTTAAATATGTCTCTAACTGCGGCAGGTCAACTCGCAGTGTTCAGAGAATACATAAGGAAAACCACATTCTGGAAAGAATATGTCACATGAAAAGAATATTAGATAAACTCTGTCATATTATATTTTCCCTGTTAGGGCATATTCGAGTGGCTTGTGTGATAAAGGCCACAAGTCCTTGCAGTCACCACACCATGTTCAGTGTGAGTTTTTTTAATTTACACTCCACTAGAAAAAAGTAAAAAAAAACACCAAGTCCTTACTGGCGATCGAACTCTGGTCCTCACGGGTGTGAGACCAACGTTTTAATTAGTTGACCATGCACCAGACTATTAGAGCCATAACTATTAGATAACTACATATGCAAAAAACAAAATCAGAGGTACCAAGTCTAAAGCATATAAGGTATGAAGAATAAACATTAAAATAACTGAATGAGCAAGTGATAGTTAATAAGAGACATGGAAGGAAATGCAGGCAAAAGGACTGGGCGTGTACAATATCACAAGGAAGCTAACAGGAAAAAATAAACAATCCTGTAGTCTTGTTAACCTGTAGCAGCCCAACTAAAAATAGTGCATATTGCGTTTGACACCTGGCTATTTTTTATGATTTATAATTTTTCTGCACACGTTTACTTTTACAGCAACATTTTTATTTATTGAGTTATTGATTTCAAATTCAGGGACAATAGAGATAAATGGATGCTGATATGATTTGGAGATGTTATTTGCTTGAGTGTGTCAGTGTTATGTTGTGTACAATCAAAATCAAAATGTGGACAAACGCACTTATCATGTCACGGTCATGCGTAGACCTAGTTGTCGAAAACACAGATCCTCAAATTCCTCGTCGTAAATGGCATCGTTTACATCACTTTTAAATATTATAAACATCTCTCTCAAACACCATATGTTGATCTATAGTAACAGAAGCACTGAATCATAATCCGTGAAGAAATAGTGAAAAATGTTGACACCGAAGCTAGACCTTCGCAGTTTGGTTTCCAAATGTGAAGGGTCGAATAAATTATGACTATTTATATCGCTGCGGAAAACTAAGGAATAATCACTCTAGCACACATTTACTATAAGAGCATGATGGGAAATAAAAATGGATGATTGTTGTAAATGACTACAAATGGCTACATCGATGTAGACACTTGTCGATGTCGGACGTCTATCGCTAGATGACATTTGTCAACATTTGTAGACTGTAGGTTTTTACAGGTTGTTGGCATAAAAAGGTACTGTCACTAGTAGCCAGAGATGAGGGAACATTTCACAGAACTGTTAAATGGGTCAACAATTGAGCATTGCATGGTCCTGAAAGGGATGTAAAGAATAGGAAAATTGTGTTATTACATACATATTATTAATGGTGACTAATGAGGTTTTGAGGTGGGTTGACTGTCCCATTCCATAGAGGGTCCATGTGACCCAGACCATGCTACAGCCGGATGTGACAAGCTGAAAGACAAATACAGCAATCAAGCTGTAAACCATAACGCAACGCATTCTGTTCTCTAGGCTACATACTGCCAATCAACAAGTGTTTAAGACCAAACATATAAGAAATATAACAAATAACAAGCCTCACGAAATATAAAGCCAGCAAAAATGTGGGCTACTCATACTGGGATGGGATACAAGATGGGGGGATGTGATGTATGTTATTCTTGATTGTTAACCAGCATCACAGGACTGGGGACATTCCCATAAATGTTTAGCTCGTCAGTCCACCAATTATCTATGGGTGTATTAACCAAGTATACCTGTCAGTTATTGGTTGTGTGTTCTTCTGATCTTTCAAAAGAGGAGGCAATTTAATCTCTCCCATTCATGCTTTGTTAAATTTTGTTTTCACTTCAATGAAATAGGGTAGCCGACTACAGGCCAAAATATCCTTATTTAACATGCATGATATGCGTTGACTGGTCAGTGTTATTTTACTTTTCATTCATTGTACCTACTTCAGCCTTTGATACTACAGGATTATCTCCCATTTAAAAAGAAAAGGAAAATCTGCCTCCAGTTTTATTTGTTATGCAGATGTACACATATCCATTTAGTTCATACAAACTCACTATACACTAGTAAATGATTATGAAGCTTTGACAATTAAAACATGTTGTTTTCATATTCTTATTCTTTCCATAAATGTACATCAAGACTTCCCTTTGCCTTGATCACGTCTGATGTGGCTGAAGCAACCTCAGCATGCCTGCTTGCACAGGCAGAAGAGGCAGACAGAATGAAAATGCCTTCAGTTGTCCAAGAGAGGATGATTATTGAAGAATTTGGCCGCTGTTTAATGCAGATAATAGACTCGGCTAATAGAACCAGAAGTAAGTGGAAGATTTGGGACATTTTGTGATTGTCATGTCCCTATCTTTTTTATATTGAATTTGATTGAAATTTGTTTTGTAGGTATGTGATCCTAAAGTAAAATCAGGCTTTGAAAATGTGTACATGGGTTTCTGTAGTGCAAAGTGGTATGTTTCATCAGATGGATATCAGTGGTGTTGAGAGGAAGGTGGTTCTCAGGTGCGGGTAGTTGGGCATCTAAACTTACAATAATACAGCCAGGTCTACCACAGAACCATATCACCCATATTATTAATTGTCTACACCTTGACAATCACACAGCAGCAGTGGAGCTTGACGGGTAGGACACTGTCCTTTGCGGACAATATCCTGATATATAGATGGAAGGGTCATAACAAACTGTTGGAACACTGCAGAATGAGATATCTCCTGGTGTGATGATTTTGGGATACTGATCAACCAAAAGAAGGCAGCAGTGACATGGTTCTCTCTTAACAATTGCATTGTAAAATCTGCAACACCGACAGTGGAGAAGAGAAGACACAATGTAATCAGGAATTCATCTCTACAATACCTGGGCGTGCAATTTTATTTTAGTTTGTGCTTTTGAGAACACATTGATCATGTTATCGCAAAGGTCTTTCAACTCTGAGGATGGCAGTGATTGATAGTAACAATTACAGCTAGTAATCCATATGAGGCTCATGTCAATCCTGTCATTGAATATGTAGGTGCCACTATCACCGTCAATCAAATATAGATTGAGAGACGAGATAATCCAAATAAAGAATTCTGATCATCCTTGGTTGCAGTCTGTGTGGCTATGAGGTTCCTATTTGGTATTCTGAGCACATCTCACAGAATTGATTTGTAGCATGCGTTTGCATACCTCAGAGTGGGTTCTGGCACAGATCACCTACGAGCGATTGTGAATGGGTCGCTCCGAGGATACTGTTAAACAGATTTTGCGCCTCAGAAGGCATAACTTCTGGCGAGGAGTGGATACTTATTCCTATGGTCTTTCAGAAGGCAGTCAAGACAGTCATTACCTCAATAGAGAGTGCAGGGAACATAGCTCTGTGAACTGGGATGCTGAGGTAAAGGCACTCATCTGTGAACATGCTAATGACATGATTTACATGAACTGGTCGGTCATCTGCCCACCAGCATGGACATTTACTGCCAGATCACAAGGAAAAACAGCAATACAGGTAATGTATGTAGGGGATGAGTGGAGTCATTCGAGAGAGCTAAAACGTGGGCCTTACTTGAAAAATTAAGCTTTTCTTTGTCCAATTAGCTAGTCTCGCGACCATAACAGATGGTCAGCCTATGGACTGAGCAGACATACTCAGTACTCTTCGTGAGTCCTCATGATCAGACGATTCTGAAATAATGAGCATGAATCAATATCGAGAAGGCACGATTTTATTGAGAATGCACAATTTGGGATAGAGAATAGACATGGCCCGTAGAGAATACCTAACAAAGATTTCATAAAGAGCACTGAACCAACATAGAACCAGAACCGTTAGCCATATACCTGAAGAGATTTACTGAAGTGGATATCTGAGCACCTATGGACAAAATACAATGTAAAGAGGATAAGCAACATACCTAACTTAACCTAGAGTGTTATGTTGTGTTTAGTGGTGTGAATACATGTAAAAAGATATGGCTATTCTTATTATGCATACTTCATGTTTTATGTGTCAGTTCTCTTACTAGTTGTAAACAATTCACTCATTTGTTGCTGTCTATTCAGTTTTATAATGATTTGCTTTGCTCAGTATCTCAATTTAGACTACAGGAGTATTGTGTCAAGAATTTCCTTACACATATGAAAAATAAACATCCAAGACGGATGTCTTTTGAACACTATATTAAGAAGGAAGATGGATTTTTTCGGCCATGTGAATAGACACGATGTAGAGGCAAAGATCGACCAAGAGATCGCGAGGATCTCATGAGATTCATAAGAAAAACTAAGTTCTGGAAAGAATACGTCACATAACAGCAACCTCAATTTATCAGATGTATATTTGTGTATTCTTTCTATTGACAGTTTTATGAGTACTACTTTTGTTTAATGGCTCAACTTATTCAATCTATTTTTTTAGAATAATAAACAACTTTCCAGCTGCTCGTCGTTTCTATCCACGTCTGCCTGCCGTGGCTTAACGTAACCCTGATCAGGGTGCTAAGTGGGTACTTCTTCTCTGCCCTTGATGCAGGCTAGCAGAGGGAAGATTTACATCTCCTGTTGGTATGGTTACCCCTACCCCACTATCTTATAAATAACAATATAATAAGGAAAAACTGAAATATGCTTTGGCAAAAGTATCTTTGCCATGAAACAAAAATAAACAATGACAAAGAAATAAAACATTTTTATTTGTAGCACTTTATTACCTATCTGTGTTTCTCCTTCTTAACATTGCAACCCATTAAATCTAGGGGTTTCAGGCACAATTCCTCTTGTCCCATCTCTTTTCCTGGTCTTTGTTCGTCAATTTGTGATTAATATTTCTTGTAGGTCCTTCTTTATGTTGTCCGCTCATCTTCCTCTTTGTCTACCTCTTGGTCTTCTTCCTTATACATTTTTTTCATAGACATTTAAAAAAACTCTTATTTTGTGGCGCTTTCTTTTCTTTCTACAAGTCTCAACCATCTGAATCTGTTCATTTTCAATGTGGCTCTAATGGTTGGTAGATTATATAGGTAATTTATTTATTTGTTGTCTCTAATTCACCATTTGTATGATAATCTTTGATATATCCAAATATTTTTAGTCAAAATTTTTTTTTACATTCCAAGTGTGCTTGTTTACCATGACTACCAGTGATATTGTCATGAAAAGATCATTTAAAGTCAGAATAATGCTAAATATACTATACTTTTACTAAAACGTCATATGATGCTTCCAACGATGAGAAAATATTGAAAACAACATGTGCATTGATTTTGATGACATTACTATTGACTAGTAGCAATATAAGCAGTGATTATTGTGAAGTAGGCAAACTCTAGATCCGTGAGATCACAAAAGTGCATATATTGATACCATACACTATCCATCAAGTGTGTACTAGTAAAATTATAGATTTAGAATAAATTAGCTTCATGAATTGGACCTTTTTAATTATGTATTTTTCTTCTTCAAAATAATGAAAATTTTTTTATGAAATAGTGTAGTTATTGATCTATATGTTATTGACATTGTAAACATTTGGGAATTTATATGTTCTTGACCTTCATTTATTCACAATTGGATATAGTACCCGAAAATCAAGATAAAGGCATATCATGCTTTAGGAATTCAAATTTTGCATGTAAGTTGACATTGTGAACCTCTTTTTGTCATTTTTTTGGTACATGTACATGTTTAATATTTTTTTTAACTATTAAAGAATAATTGTTAAAGAATATAATTTTGATTGACTGACAAGAATAGTACTTTCATTTGTCTTCACAATGACCCTTCATTTGTCAAAATCTATTATAATTTAAGAAAACTACAGCTTAGTTTCTTCATTGACCAAAAGGGGGGAAACTGAAACACAAATTAATTACACAACAGCCTATATTTAAATTAAGTAAATTTAAGAAAATTATGTGTTAATATTCTGTTCTCAAGTACTCAAGCATCTTTTTCTCCTGTGTTCCACATCTCAGAGCAGCATAAAATGGTAAATATTAAATGTAGCTCAATAAAATTTTAAAATTCAGACAACATAGCCTATCTGTTTCTATCTATCTATCTATTCGCTAAACTCTTTGTTGCCGTTCAGCGTCAGGGGTGGAAGAGTTTTCTGGAGACGGCCCTCTTGCTTACTGTGGTATGCTGTCTGATGGTAGTCTGCTGATGTGTGCAAATCATTTGATCTGTTGTCTCTTAACATATTCCAATATTGGGGTGGTGCTGTTTTTTTTGTCTAAATGTTCTCATTCCTAACTTTGTCTCGTAGCGATATTCCTAGGTTTCTGCGTAAGCATGCCATTTTAGCTGTCACAAGTTTATGTTTTTCTTGTGCTGTTGCTGTCCATGTTTTGCATTGGTAGCCCAGTGTTGGCATAATAATCGTTTTAAGTAGTGTTATTTTTGTGTTTAAATCTACTTTTTTGTTTCTGAAGATTGGTGTCATTTGCCCTAGGGCTTGGTATGCTTTACTACATCTATTGTGTATTTCTTTGCTTCTCTTGCCATCTTGTTATATTACTTCCTAGGTATATGAATTCTGTCACCTGGTTAAGTCTTGTTTCCAATATATATTTTGGTGTTTCTTTCTGTTCTTCCTATCTTCATTACTTCTGTATTTTCTATAATTATCTTAATGTTAAAGGTATGGCATGTTTGATGTAATCTAATTCCTCTTCTGATGTTGCCACTAGTGCTTGGTCATCTACAAATAGTAGTTCATTTAAGTTATTCTTCAAATTGTTTGCTTCCATTGTCTTTGCTGCTTTGCAAATGTGATCTATGAATGTTATGAACAATAGGGGGGATATTACACATCCCTGTATCACACCCGAGTGAATTTGAAAATGATCAGATATGCTCATTATTACTGAGCATTGACTATTGGCGTACTTGCACAGACATAGGTTTATCAGATGTTGGGGAACTCCATATGTCTGTAGTGTTATTTATAGTTGTGCTCTATCCACTCTGTCAAAAGCTTTCTCCTGGTCTATGAAAGTCAAATATAAGTCTTTGTTATGTTCTATCGCTCTTTCTGAAAGTTGTTTGAGGGCAAAGATTGCATCTGTACAGCATTTATTTTTACGAAAGCCCATTTGTGTGTTGTTGAGCTGTGGTTTTATATATGCATAAATCCTTCTCTCTAGCATCTTGCTAAAGATTTTTAGCCTATCTGTTTATAGAGTCTAATTATCTTTGTTAACACAGCTAACATCATCAATGATAAAAATGACAAACCCTTAGTGAACAGCATAAATAGGAAAACAAAATAGAAAGAATACTTCCAGGAATTATACAATCCAAGCAGCACAGCAGAATATAAACCCACCATCGATAAAAAAATATTCTAGAAACCACAGAACCAGATATACTAAGTCAAGAAATAGAAAAAGCCTTAAAACATTGAAGAAACCTTAAAACATAGAAGCCTTAAAACATAACATAAAGTAATAAATCACTAGGAGGGGACGGTCTACCAAGTGAAGCAATAAAAGCATATAGAAACACGGGTCCAGTGGCTAGCAAGATTATTCGCAATAGCCTGAACAAAAAGGAAAGTACCAGACGACTTGCACAAATAAATAATTGTACCATTATGGAAAAACAAGGGTAGTAAAAGAGAACGTGAATCAATATGGAGGCATCTTCTTAAGTCATACAGGTAAAATCTATGCAAAAATATAACAGAGAATATGATACATTGCAAAACCACAGCTGAGTCCAGCTCAATTTGACTGCAGAAGAAGGGCAAGGTGTACAGATGCACTATTCACACTGAGACAACTAAGTGGGGAAAAAAATTGAATACAATCGAGATCTAAACACAGTATTTGTAGACTAGAAAAAAGTATTCAACAGATAGAAATATTCTCTGGGAGACATTAGAAATTTATAACATCAGAGGACAGCTGTTAGATAGATAGCAGTAAACGAAAGAAGAAGAAGCTGTTAGATAGTATAAAGACGATATATCAAAGATGCCAAATAGATGGAATAACTGAACCTTTCAAAACAAGATCTGGAGTATGATGGCTGCATGCTGTCACCTCTATTTTTTCAACATTTACATGGGCAGAATAATAAAAGAAGCTCACATCAACAGAAAAAATCTGGCAATTAAATCTGAGGAGGAACTTAATAATGAAATCAATGAGCTATTATTTGCTGATAATCAAAGTTAAATATACAAAGATAAGGAAAATTTGCAAAACCACATCAATGCATTGTTGTTAGCATGTCAGAAGTACATGATGAAAATTAATATACAAAAAACAGAAGTTATGATAATTAGCAAGTCTGCAACAACAATAGATATAACAATAGATGACACCATAGTGAAACAAGCCAAAGAATTTAAATATCTAGGCAACATTTTTTCCAAAAATGGAATACTAGACAGAGAAATAGAAACAATGTGCCGGAAAGCAAACACAGTGACCAACTTTCAGTATTACTTCTTCACCCAAAGGTCAAGATGGAAATCAAAAGACAGATAATATCTACAATTTTTATACCAACACTCTGCTACCAATGTCAAACATGGTCTTTAACAGCCTTGCAGCAGAGGAAAATTGTTATATGTGAAATGAAGTGTTTGAGAAAAGCTGCAATGGTTACTAAACTAGATAAAATAAGAAATGAAGAAATTAGGGAAAGAGTTGGTATAATATCATGTGTTGAGCATATCGAAAGACAGCAAGTTAAATGAGAATGAAGCCAAACTAAATACCAGTAAGAACATATAACAAAAGAATATCTGGACATTATGGCCAAAGGTAGACCAAGAAAACTGTGGATAGAGAACATCAAGATAACCTTGAACAAACATGGACTTAATGCAGGCAAAGCGAGTCATCTGGCCTTGGAACGACATTTGAAGCTGCCACCCCTATACTTAACAACAAGCGTGAATACGATCAACCATTGCTCACCTGACATGCTTGTTTTCGAGTGTCCTTTAGCATGAGTACTGAATGTCAAAGAAAATTCTCACACCAATGAGGTAAAGGATGAACAAACAAATACAGTATAAAAGCCTATAATTTTTTGTTTCGAAGATGTGTTTTAGCACCCATGTGCCAGAGGTTGGGTCTCCTGAGATTGGGTCCACCATGGAGTCGTTTGTGATATGAAAAAACATTCTCAATTGGGGCTCAGTTCTGCACAAACATGATCAGAAATTTGTGTACTAACCTCTATGTACTAACACAATAGACCACAGTCAATTCCTGTTTGTCAGATATAAGAATGTCATCTTGGAGTCATTCTTTGACATTTTGAATATCTTAACCATACCGAGATATTTAGTAATGGCATCATGTGAGTCTAAAGCATACAGCAATCTTGTAAGCATACATCTGTGTATACACATCTTAGATCTTGTGTTGTATAGTTTTTAATTGCCTAGATTTCTGTGTTGTAACACTTATGTTTGTCACTCATCTCTCATTTTTCCAGCAGCAAATTCCGTGGCTTGAAAAGTTACTGAAATCAGTTAGTGGAGGTAAAGTCATCAAGAAGCAATAATCTCAGACCTGCCTGAGCCAAGAGTGCTCATAGCTGTTGATTCTGCACACCAAGATCATCAGTCAAGTACCAAAGTGTAGCTGAGGTCATACATCGTAATGTATTCTTGAGCTCACATCTCAGTGTTGTGAGTCTACCAAAGTATCACCGCAGCGCAAGGCTGTATGGGAAGAAGCTGAGAGATTTGGAAATGACTGTTAGTCAGATGTGGTAATGTACACAAATTATGTAGACAGCATTCATCATGTGCCAGAAATACATCTGGTCACTCTAGTCTCTTTGTCAGTTATTCTGTGTCAAGATTAGATCATATTGAAATGAGAGTTAACAAACTTGAATTATTCTGTTTTTAATATGCAAGGATTTGTTTTGATTGAAACAATAGACATGGCTTTGATTTGTTGTAATATTGTAGCATCTGAGGATAGCAGTCTGTCACTTGGTAAAGATAATGACTACTTACAACATTCAGCTACAAAAATAGAATTGTAAAAAGCCTATAGATATTGCAGTTGAGTTTTTATGTCATAGATGATACAAGAAACAATATAACTGTATTCAGGCAATCATTCTGTGCTTGTTCTCCATAGAAACATGTATGCTATTTATGATGATAGTATCTGTGAATTTCTGACTACACACCTTGTGAGTTGTCATGCTACTTGCGCAGCATTTGATTGAAACTGTGTATGATGACTGGTTGAAACGTTGTGCACTTATTGTGAAATATTACCACATGTGGGGGTGTTGTGTATTGTATTGTTGTTGTGTCACACTTTTGGTTAACATAACCTGCTGATGCATGACATACTCAGGCACTTCATAAAGAAATTGGAAATGGTTCATATGTCTTTGAAGTGATGTACAAAATAGAAGTCTATTCGCCCATGTGTTGCTGGGGCCCGAAAGGGGAGCAAAGAATAGCAACACTGTTTACCTTCCACGCATTTCATAATAGGTGACTAAGGAGGTTATGGGATGGAGTTGGCTGTCCCATCCCATATAGGGTCAGTGATCCAAAGCCATGCTAAAGTCAGATGTGTCAAGCTGAAAGGCGCAGATATTACAGCAATGCTGTAAACCATGACACAACTCATTCCGTTCTCCTGACTACATCCTGCTAATCTGCAGGAGTTTGAGATTGAACGAAGAAGAAGAAGTCCATTGCGTATTTAAATTCATGTACCTGCTTGGTAGACCAGGAAAGCAAATTCATGATAAAAGGTTTGCTAATTATGAAGATGTCTGCTTTATGAGATTGTGAAACTTTGGGAAAGATACTTTTAAAAAAAGGATGCTGAACTTTGAATATGAACCAAAGAGTGACATTGTGGATAATGCAAGCACCTTTACAGGAGTGTAGGCCCTCTCTCATTTATGAATCAGGAGTCAAGTCATTGAGGAACATTTAACATTTTTGTATAAGCAGATGAACTAGTTGAAGTTGTCTGTTAGATGTCTTTCCAACTGTTTCATGTTATTCCTGCATTGCATCTGCATTGATATTGAACATTAGTAGTGTGGACAAGGACGATTTTCCCTTCACCTGTATTCCTATGGCTCCGAGACTAAAATCCAGTCCAAAATCCAGAGAAACAATGGGAGCATTCCTCTTTGCCATTACAAAGAAGACAACGGTCATGCTTATCCTCATTTCCTACTTCATGGGCTAATGCTCATCAGTACAAAAGATGTGTGAAGCTTTCTATAAGTATTCATCTTCTTCAGGACAGTGCCTCAGCTCATGACATCATCATCCTTGCCTGACTGTGCAGGTATGAAATCATGCTTCATCCATTATACTCACAGGACTTCAGAATGAATTATTTCTTCCTTATTCTAAAATTTAAAGAATTCGCTGCATGATCATCATTTTTATGACCTATGCATCTTTATTACCAAACTGGAGACCCAGACAGTTCTAGAATCAAGTCATCAGAAAGGTGATGAGAAGGTGAAGTTCTTTGCTGTGTGAAGAAAATACATAGAAATGAACTAAAGTTCACACCAATTTTTAGGTAGTACCACGACTCCTTCCCACTAAATTGTACAACTTTTTGATCAACCCTCACATAATTACAGTATGGTGACCTCATCAATTGCTCTGCCATCATTCAGTTGTCAGTTGGTGTGTAACTATGGAATGTATCCCTAATTGCATTCAATGCTCAGAGTTGCTGAAGCATAGAGGTTAGTACACAAATTTCTGATCATGTTTGTGCAGAACTGAGCCCCAGTTGAGAAGGTTTTTTTTCATACGACAAACGACTTCAAGGTGGACCCAATTTCAGGAGATCCAACCTCTGGCACATGGGTGCTAAAACACATCTTCGAAACAAAAAAATATAGGCTTTTATACTGTATTCATTAACCTCAATCGTGTGAGAATTTTCTTTGACATTCAGTGCTCATGCTAAAGGACACTTGAAAACAAGCATGTCAGTTCTTTTTTAACTAGAACAGACATCTCCAGAACAGTATATCAAGATAGTATTGGAGAGATTACATATAGCATACAATCTGTGATTTATTTGATAAGATAGGAGCTCAATATACAGTATCATATGGACACTTCATTCTTGTATTCCTCTATGGGTGCATGTAGCATAGGAGTGCATAGGGGATCAATCAATTGTCGTTATGCTACCATAACCTATACATTTCTCTCTTCTCTAGTTGTTTCAATGCTTCCCATATTTGCTTTATACTACTTCAATAGGAGTTTCATAGGTTCTGTCAAGAGAACTATGTCTTCTTCAAGAGTGGCTTGTTATTTTTTAACTTTCAAGATGTGAAAAAAAAATGTGTGTGATGGCATGATGAAAAAAAAATCTTGTGATGTTTCTCTGCCACTTGTATCTGTCTACCTCTTGATCATCTTCTCTCGACTCTTCCTACTCTCAAGTCAAGAAATGTCTTCAAGATTTCATGTCTTTTAATATGTCCAAAATGCTTTATTTGTTTGATCTTCATCTCCTTTAATATTTATTTTTTCATACAAAGTGTTGTTTGGAATTCTTTGTTCATTTTCTTCTTTCCATGAAGTTCTCCCTATTCTTCTATATATTAAACATTCTATGTATTTTTCAATTCTTTATTCTATATAGAAAATTATATATACTAAGTACCAAAATTGGTGTGCATTGTGTGTAAAAAATATGTATATCTTTTTTTTTAACACTTGTAACTAAAACATTTTATTTTTGTGGTAACACACTTTTTTCTAGCTTTTCTTTAGAGATAGAAAAAAAAAAACCCAAAAGAAAATAATTGATAAATGTTCACTTCTGGCTGCTTTCCATTCAAAATGGAAGTGCCATAAAATGTTAACTTGAGAAGGATAACAATAGAAATGATCTTGTAATATGTTAATATTATTGCAAAATGATATGTTTGAGGAAAGCTATAAATATCACGAGAAGAGACCGCCAGAGAAATGAAGATATCAGGAAAGAAATAAAGACTATCTCAAGTCAAGACTAGGGGTGCAAAGGGAACGCATTGCTCTAGGCGGACCCAGGGTTAGCAGATAACCAAGATCCCAAATGTACCTCCACGCGGTGCACCCTGGAAACAGAAATACAGCAGCTCGAGCTGATTCTGGCCAAATCATTTGGGGATCGTGTTTGAGAATGTGGAGGTAGCAGATGGAAAGAGATTTGACTGCACAAGAGACAGACAATATCTCTGACACCACCAGCATCACCACATACAGCGACACTGTCGACATACAGTGAAGCTAGTCAGTACAGTCCGAACATTGGAGGGGCGGCCAATGTAAAATGCACGTAAAGGTAGATGCATGGCGAGAGACAAATAGATTTCATGCCGAGTACAATGAAACAATGAAAGGGCAGAACAGCGCTAGAGGGCAGCGTGAACTGCAAATAGAGAGTCAAAAGTCCCTAGGAAAGGGGAACTACAAGCTCCGTCAGCTTGAGAAGAGCTTCTAGTTACCTGTGTTCCTTACAGGCAGCGACCCAGACCCATCCATTGGCGTTTGGTAAAGCAAGAAGACCTAACCCAACTCTAATGTCGAGCCTTCCTAAACCGGAACTATGCTCGCGAAGAAAAAGGGTTCTGTACCTGATGGGCTTAGGCAAGAGAGGGACAACGATGGTAGTCCTGGCCCAGCTCTACTGTCAAGGTTTCCTATAACGGAAATACACTTGCAGAGAGAAAGGGTTCCGTACCCGATGGGTAGAGGCACAAAAAGGGACAATGATTTAGCCCTGGCCCATCTCTACTGTCAGGTTTTCCTACACCAGAAATACACTTGAAGAGAGAAAGGGTTCAGTATCTGATGGGCTCAGGCGCTATTGGGACAAGGACGCTCAGCTCGAGAACGCCTTGCTCTCAAACGCGTGGTGTGAGACTCGAACTTGGACAAGGGGTACACGATGTCGGTGAATGACACCTCGGCTAAGAGGGCGAAAGAGCCAGGGTCCAACTCCTCTGTTGAGTTCTTCCCCTTAAGGAACCATGCTCGCGGATGAGAAACGGTTCAGTATCCAATGGGCACAGGCACAGCACGTCCAATTACACGAGGCAAGTTCATAAACAGTGGAACACCTCGTGCGAGTCAGACGAGAGCAAAAATCGTCTGGCCGAAGAGTCGCCACTACGCGTGCCTGGAGACAGATATAGAGGCTGTCACAGGCTAAGGGTAGCCCACCCGAATTGTCAAGGCATGCCAAAATCGGATGTGCTAGGCCTACAAGGCGCATAACGGTGGCACAACGTAATCACCCTCCCGGCGGAAATCGCACGGATATCCGTGATGGTTACAATGGAGCGAACGAAAAACAAACAAACAAACAACAAGTCAAGACTACATTGAGAGGTAGGACAAACCAGATGGTTTGGTCACATCATGAGAATGGAATCTGCGCAACTGGTCCTTCGCGCATACATCAGCAGAAGACAGGGCTACAAGACATGAGAAAGACCAAGAACTAGATGGGCAGAGATAATCAAAGAAATATTAAATAGACACAGGTATCATGGTCAATGCAACTCAAATGGCCAAAAAAAATTAAAAAAATTCTGAATTCCCCCCCCCCCCCCCCCCCCCCCCCCCACGGCTCTTTACAGCACAACTGGAAATGACAACAGATATGTTAGTTAATGTCTACTGCAGTCTTGCGTAAGCACGAATCTATCACTGATTATAGCAAGAATTATCTGCAAACTTGCAGTATTTATTCTGGAAAGACAATTCTCAGAACCATATAGAAAACTAGAATCTATTCAGTAAAATCTTTGGCAAATGAAGTTGTCAATGAATTATAGAATATAAAGTAGACATTAAAACATGGCATTTTATGCAGAACTTCTGCAAAGTGGTTTGCTTGTTTGTAGTGGACATGCCATATAATGATTCCTTGTTAGAAATAGTTTTGTTATTCATTGAATTTGTTCTGTTTTCTGTCTTGATGAAGAAATTACAAAGGGTTTTATAAAACAAATCAAACCTTCACATTAATGAGCAGCATGGATGCATAGGAAAGTAAATACAATTCTCAAATGCATGATCTTTTGCACATTGATATTTAATTTTCATACATTTGAAAATTTTATAGGTATTTCTACTACTTATATATATTTATATATATATAAATAAAATCGGAAATAAGTCCAGTACAATGTGGCTTTGTAGAAGGCAAAGGGTACCAACAATGCTATTTATATACTGAGAACACTAATAGAGAGGTCTATAGAGGTAAAAACAGATCTGTACCTCAGTTTTATAGACTACATGAAAGCATTTAATAAAATTAAACATAGCGAAATTATACACATGCTAGAGAATTTGAACATTAACAGCAAGGATTTAAGAAAATCAAGAACATGTACTGGCAACAAACAGTTGCAATAAGAGTAGGAAATCAATTTGGCCCTTTTCAACAAATAAAACAAGGAGTCTGACAGGGATGCATGCTTTCACCAGACCTGTTCTTTTTATACAGTGAAAACATATTGCGTGCAATAGGTATTCAATAAGGTGTCATGTTTTTTTAATATTTTGAAATTACTTTATTTGTTTGATCTTTATTTCCTTTATTAATTCTTTCTTTATACAAAGTGTTGTTAGAACCTTTTTGTTTTATTCTCTATTCTATATATCCACATCTTATAGGCGTCAATTCTGTCTTCTAGTTGTTTGTTCGTATTCCATGCTTCTGAGCCATAAGTTGAGGTGCTCTCAGGAATAAATTATATGAATACTTGACTCATCGCTCCTTACGGAGATGTCTGCAAAATGGAGGTAACTTTTCATTGTATCCTTAAGGAAGCCTCAGCAGCCAACGGGTTAAACATATTATTTCTGAACAATGTTGCTTCCACATGCAGGTAGTCCTCCGAGTTTCAGCTGTGTTTTCCCAGATTTTTGTGTCAATGATAAAGCCTTTCATTGATGATTTACTCATGTCCTTATACCTCAGCATTGGTCTACCGTGGACTTGCTGACCTTCAGTCAGTTCTCCTAATAGTATTGTTTTGGGATGCAGCAGTTTGGCATTCTGCGAATATGACCCAGCCAAAGCAATCTATTTCTATTAAGTGTTTCCATGGCATATGGTAGCGAGGTGCGGCATAACAGTTCTATGTTGGTGATTTTGTGGTGCCGTTTGATGTTCAAGATTTTGCGGAGACATCTTAAATGAAAAATATTAAGTCTCCTCTCATGTATTGTGTAGCAAGTCCATGTTCCGGATCCATAGTATAGTGTACTCAGAACATGTTTGATAAATCTATCATTGTTTTCAGTTTTAGGTTTTTTCAAGTTTGTTTTGACAGTCCACCAAAAATGGTATCCACTTTGCCTATATGTGCATTTATTTTATTATCTAGGGAGAGAGTGGATGTAATTGTGGATCCTAGGTAACAAAAGCTGTCAACTTGCATTACATGAGTATTGTTTAA
Organism: Meghimatium bilineatum; assembly: GCA_034231615.1. Lineage (NCBI taxonomy): Eukaryota > Metazoa > Mollusca > Gastropoda > Stylommatophora > Philomycidae > Meghimatium > Meghimatium bilineatum. Next base: position 32,205,028 of record CM067320.1, read on the forward strand.
AGTGATGTTTGTTGGTACTGTAGATCCCTAACACATTACCACAGTTTAAGTGATGCTTATTGTAATAGAGAATAGCTCACAGGCCTTTGCCATGTTGTCAATTTAGGACTGCAAGGTGGACTCACTGTGTGCAACTAGTGCAGCATCATCTGCGAAGACAAATTCTTTGATGAGTATTTTTGATGTTTTTATCTTTGCCCCAAGATGCTGTAAGTTGAAGAATAGTGATCCATTGTAACAGATGCGAATGAAAACGTCACTTGCTGCATTTAAAAGAGCATTTTTAAAAGCGGTGCGAAGAAGATTCTGAAGAGGGTGGGGACTAGAATGTACCCTGCTTTACTCCCTAGTCTTTACTGCATAGCTATCAGATGTATTGCCCTCAAACAATTCATTTGCATGCATGTCTTCATGAAAGGAAGTAATCAAGTTTAGTAGTTTCGGTGTACAACCAGTAAATTTTAGAATTTTATGTTGATCTGGTCTGCTAACAGTGTCAATAGCATTGGTTAGATCTATAAAAGCCATAAAGAGTGGCTTCCCGTGTTCACAACATTTTCCCTGTAGATGATGAAGGGTAAAGATAATGTCGGTAGTGGATCTTTTGGCTCTGAAACCACACTGTGACTGGCAGGTCACTTCGGTAAACTGTTGAAGTCGCTTTAGAAGGATACATGCAAAAACCTTCCCGGTGATGCTGAAAAGGGAGATACCTCTGTAGTTGATGTCACCTTTGTTCATCCTTTTTCTTGTAGAGTTACTAACTTTGCATCCTGCAGATTGTGGAGAATTTTGCCTTCCCTCCAGCATGTTACAAGGAGTTGGTACAGGTGGGGGACGAGGACATCTCTGTTTTTCTTTAAGATTTCAGCAAAATGTTATCTACTCCTGTTGCCTTTCGACTTTTTGTTTATTTATTGCCTCAAGGAGGTCAGCGTTATGGGTTCATCGTCTAGCTCTGTCATTTCAGCTTGATTCTCAAGTATTTGATCTAGATGTGGGTCTGCAAGCCTGTATTCAGAATACATAGTTGTGTAATGATTGACCCATCTTTCAAGTTGTTTGGTTCTGTTAATTATACAATCTCCTGCTTTGGACTTTAGTTAGTAATTTTTTTAAATCTTTGGCTCTACAGCTACTTTGATGTTTCATACATCATTTTGCAGTTTCCCATATCAGCAGCAGTTTGTATTTTAGTGCATAGATGTAACCAATATTTGTGTGCACAATTTCTTGATTCTTGCTGCACTAGTTATTTTGTTTGCTTGAATTGATCATGTAAGTTTTTGAGAGGTTCCTTATGAACATTAAGAATTCTTTCTTTTTCAGTTCTATAAGGGGGAGGAGTGTTGCTTCACTTACTTCGACCCAGTCTTTGTTAGAGAATTTATGTGTGCTGTACATCAATATGATACTGTCATATATGTTTGTTTGCAGGTTATTCTGGATGTTATCTATGTGCATCTTGTTTTCTGTGCATGTTTCTTTTCCTATGTCCAACTACATATTTAATTCTTTACAAAACAGTTCTTTCATTTCTGAGGTTTGTACCTGGGAGACTTTTATTTTGGGGCTTGCTGGTTGACATGATGTGTGAAATTTCTTTAGTGTTATATTTATTTTGCTGATGACTAATGCAGGGTCGGCATTGCAGTCTGCGTTGTGTAGAGTTATGTGTGATTATTACTGAGTTAAAGATCTTTCCTTTGAGTGAGAATCAGGTCCAGCTAGTGCCAATATCCTGATCTGGGATGATGCCATGAGACTTTGTGAGTGTGATAAAATACAACTTTGTCTTACGCCTCTTTTTATTTCTAGGTATGGCGAGTAGCTGTTTTCGCACTTTATTGATGCAGTTTGTTCCCAATATATATTTCTAATCAGTCTAATGTTTTCTTCCATCTATGCCTAGTTCTTGGATACATTCAATTAATTTTTCATGTTTAACTCTCTTAACAGCCATGCTGTAGTCTATGAAGAAAATATAGATTTTTTGAACTTCTACACTTCTGTACTTCCCCATCAGAGTATTGTGAATGTGCTGTTTCTTTATCTGTGACAAATTTTATAGAAATGACCACTTACGGGTATCTGTGAAATTAACACAAGTTTAAATCATATTAATCAAGTGCCATGCTAGAGTGGTGCAGGTGATCATATTTCTCCACAACTTCTGGTCTCTTGTGTTAAAAAGTTTTGTCAGTGTCCCATACCATATCTGACCATGTATCAACTTCTCTCTTGGCCTTCATCACTCTTTTATCCCCATATTTCTTCTGTGATCACTAAATATGCTAAGCATAGAACATATCTTCAGTCTCAAAATATGTGCATGCCTTCATTCTGAATACTTTCTGAGTGGTCTCATTGACTGAGATATAATCAAGTAGCCAGTTCATAGTCAGTAGATAGTATTATTCATATATACTCAAGTTGATTCTGGTCTCATGCTACCAGTTAGTCCAGTAGAAAAAAATATATTATAACAATCTTGTCATATCAGCACTATTTAGGAATGAGTGAAAGGATAATGTGTACATTATTGTGTATACTACATATTATTTCTGAGACTACATTGTGATTTGCAAATATCACACCATGTATCTAGCTCATCTTGTATATATATATATATATATTCACAACTAATTTTACATCACATTATGTCCATATTAATAATCTGATGCTAAGTTATTCTTTTGCCAACTATGCCAACATTTATTATTAATTGTACATTGACTGTGCATACCTTTGTTGGTAAATTGTCCACATTTTATTTGATTACTAGCAGCATATGCTTAGTAGTTGTCTTAATTTGCAAATTTATTTTCAACCAGTATCAAAATGTATTATTTATATTTTGGGTTTAATGGTATGCTTCAGCTTTCAGATTTTTATTATTGTACTGTACTATTTTATGCCCTGCTTCAGATATATATAATACAAAGAAAGTTGCCAGAAATTGCTATTTACAGTATAAACCAAGAACTCATAGAAATCATTCTAGAAATAGGAAATTGGTATGGAATACTTTTAGACTGTGATTCTTAATCTTTATCACACTGCATTAAAATTTGTGTGACAAAAATTTGTTTTATATGCCTGTTTGGAAAATGCAATAACTTGTTTGTTTTTAGAGATTTTAAAATAATTTATGTACGCGTAAATAAAGAATTGAATACTGCACATATTGGTGTAAGTTTTGTTTGTGTATGTGTGATACAAAAAAGAGTGAGAAATGGGGAAGATTAAAAATTGAAAATTAAAAACAAATGCACTCTCACTTGGCCAATGTGTGGCATGGCATCCCTGATAAAGCTCTTCTACATACCTAGGCCTATTGTATTTATGCTATTTCATAACCAAACTAACTAATGCCTGTGAAATAAATAAAACACAGATGTCACTAATCTTCTTGATCCTGCCTATCCATAGTGAACCATATGTCTAGGTCTAGTAGTAAGTAGTCCATCTATTATTAATATCTATATTAGGCTTATGTCTTCGTCAATTTATATTAGGCCTATGTTTTCCAGATGTCATTTCATAAGGGAACTATTGTGTTCATAATAACTAACGTGTATCTGCCATAAACAAATGAAACACGTCTACCTTACTAATGTTATCAGCTAGACCTAGCAGTCACACAACTTCAGGAAAGTTGTGAAGCCAGACATGACTATTTTCTGAAGGTCTGTGATATCTACAAAGAAATTTCTTCCTTCACCGTCAGAAGACGCTTGACACAGAGCTAGTCTTCCTCTATTATCAGACATGTTCGCCAATGGAGAGGGATCTATGCCTGTAAATCCCAAGAATTCCACATCATTGGAATCAGAATCTATAAAAAATTTCATGAAAAATGATATCCATTTCAACAGGTTTCTTTTGATCGAAACAGACGAGTACACATTGGTATAGTTGCTTTGTTTTACAACTAACTTGGAAAATAATTTAGCAGGAAGGACGTGACGTAAACCTAATCTAGAGTGTGATAATTCCAGATAATGTGACTAGTAAACATTTTGTAATTCCGCGTCAATAAAGGAGTGCACAGTGCGCGTCAATAAAGGAGTGCACAGTGCGCGTCAATAAAGGAGTGCACAGTGCTAGCAGTCGTGGACCGATGTATATGGAATGACATCCGTTGTGGATTACAGTTTCCGACAAGGTGCTAAACACTGTAAAGTCTAAAAGATATTTATGAACATTGACAATAGAATGTCTGACCCAACATGTCTGACTAAGACAATGCTGATACTGTCGTGTCCCAATCAGGTGATAGCCATATCTAACTTCAAAACTTTTCTGAAGTTGCAGAAATCTGTACAGATGCACTGTTTACACTCAGACAACTACGTGAAAAAGCAATCACATACAATAAATATCTTAACATGGTATTTGTAGACCAGGAAAAGGCATTCAACAGAGTAGATAGCATAGGTGTCAAGTAGTACAGATTTTTCGTATTGATACAGATTTCAGGCGAAACATTTTTTTTTAAAAAAAAGGTCATTTGGTGTTAAATGTCAGTAATTATAACTAATATGAATGTTTTTTTAAAAATAAGAATGCGCATATAAATTGTACACAATTTTTGGAAAAGGACTTTGCAAAAATATGAATTTAGGAAAAAAATAAGTTGATAGCTATGAGATAGAGAAATCTTAGAAAATTATAATTTCAGAGGACAGCTATTAGATAATATAAAAGCATTATACCAAAAATGCCAAAGCTCAGTAAGGACAACAGATGGAGTGATGGATAATTTTGAAGCAAAATCTGGAGTAAGACAAGGCTGCATGCTTTCCCCTCTACTTTTAAACATTTACATGGACAGAATAATAGAAGTTTGTATTAACAAAGAGAAAAACATTGCAAATAAATCTGATGGGGAACTTAAATCTTAAATAATGAAATCAACAAACTACTATTTGCTGACGACCAAAGTCTAATGTACAAAGATGAAGAAAAATTTGCAAAACTACATCAATGCGTTGCTATTAGCATGTAAGAAGTATAACATGATATGAATGTACAAAAAACACGTTATGAAAATCAGCAAGTCTGCAACATCAAAGGATATAACAATAGACAGCACCAAAGTGAAACAAATCAAGGAATTTAAATATCTAGACAGAATATTTTTCTGAAAATGGAAGACTGGACAGGGAAATAGAAACAAGGTATCAAAAAGCAAACACAGTGACGTACCAAATTTCACCATTACTTCTTCACACAAAATTCAAGATAGAAATCAAAAGGCAGGTAATAACTACATTTTTTATACCAACACTGCTACCAATGTCAGACATGGTCTCTTAACAGTCTCACAGCAGAGGAAAATCATCACATGTGAAATTAAGTCTCTAAGAAAAGTGGCAATACTAGATAAAATAAGAAATGAAGAAATTAGGAAAAGAGTAGCTCATGTAGTGAACATATCGAAAGACAGTAAGTAAAATATTTTGGCTTCCTATAAGAATGAAGTCAAACCAAATACCAATAATGACATATAGCATAAAATATCCGGACATAAAGCCAAAAGTAGACCACAAAAATGATTGATAAAAACATCAAGACAACCTTGAACAAACATGGACTCAACTAAGGTGACACATCTGACTTTGGAACGAAAACTGAGTCTAGAACCCCAACGCTTAGCGGCAAATGCAGATAATATAAGCCATCACCGATCTGGAATAGATAATAGGCAGAATGAAAACATTTGTGATGTCTAATTTGGAAATAACATTATTGAGATGGGCATGTTTCGTTTATAACAGATATGAACATGTTAGTTTCGTTATGGAATGACATGGGAAAGAATATACTGAATAATTTGATGTTGCAAACTACTAACTTGTAGACCTAGGAAAATGGATACTCGGGAATACATGTTGCAAACTACTAACTTCTAGACCTAAGAAAATGTATACTCGGGACTACATGTTGCAAACTACTAACTTCTAGACCTAAGAAAATGAATACTCGGGAATACATGTTGCAAACTACTAACTTCTAGACCTAAGAAAATGGATACTCGGGAATACATGTTGCATACTACTAACTACTAGACCTAGGAAAATGGATACTCGGGACTACTTATTGTTAGAAATCTAATAAGGCCATTGTCCTGCCTGCTACACGAGAGTTTATCCGAAGTTTCAGATTACCATAACAAAAGTATACTCTGGACTTTGTTCACACAAGTAGATAATTGTCACCTACATAAATATAAATTTCTTGAACATCTTCATGTATGAAATAATTTGAGAGTTTGAGGAAGAGAACTATTTATAGGAAGCTGGTTCTTGAGCAGGAGCATTGCTTTCTTATGGTTTTGATATTCTTTCACATCGCGCTGTCTTCTAGTTCTTCACATGTACTCAATAGACATGTTTTACTTCTCTACAGACTTGGTAATTATTTTTGGTCTTTAAGAGCTTTTGGACATGACAACCCCACAGTCCAGGACATGTGTTGTCTTGCACTGTGCTGTGACAGTGTTTTGTCTGTGGCAGCTGAGAGGTTTCTATCCAGAGATGTTTGTCTTGTGCAAACAATTGTTATTTCCCGTGTCTGCCCTGCCCGGACATGACCCATAAAGCATTAGCCAGGTTGATTCGCATGAGTTTCGAAGCAGTCTGTTTCCAGGGAGGGAACTGGTTTGGAATTAGTGCCTACATATTTATTTCCCTTGGTTATATTTATCAGTTTATGTTTATCATTTATTGATTTAAATATAAATATATTTAGTGTTAGGGTACAACTTACAGACCTACCTGAAGTTGACAGCCCCTTAAGGTCTGTACCAGAACAAACTCCTTGGAGTGAAAAGGTATGGAATACCTTTGGAATACCTATGGAATACCTATGGAATAACTCAGTTATTCAGTTCTAGACAATACATTCAGACCCATGTGAAAGGAATACTAAGCAAGGATGAACAGAACAGTGTGCAGCGAAGGACAGTCACCCTGTTTTCTAGACGAGGAATATCCACAAGACATATGGGTCAGAATACACAGATGGGTCAGCACAGAATGCAGTGAGGAATGGAGGTGCAGGTGTATATATAAAATATCCACACAAGCCTAGAGACACAATCAGAACACCGACAGGGAAATTCTGCAATAATTATGATGCAGAAATCCAGGCAATTAGTGTGGCAACTGAAAAACTGCTGAACTCCAACTCTGACCTACAGCCTGTCATATTCCTGACAGATGCAAGGTCAGTGCTTCAAGTTCTCCAGTCTGGAAAACTAACAGACTTGAAAAAACTACTTAACGAATTGTCATACCAGTATAGGGTAACCATGCAGTGGATACCCTCTCACTGTGGAATACCAGGAAATGAAAAAGCAGACCAACTGGCTAAAGAAGGTGCTGCCGAAGACCAACCAGATATACCAATCACCTACCATCAGAAAAAAACAGATGATCAAGTCAATAAGAAAGCCACAAACACCAACACAAGATGACTAGAATATTATAGATTAGATCAGAACAAGGTATAATTCTACTTCTCAGAACAGGCCACAACTGACTCCGCAGTCATGTATACAAAGTTCAAGATTGGCAACACAGCCATGTGAACAGGCAGCACAGAGTATCAAACATATACTTCAAGAGTGTTCTGAGCATGAAACGCTGAGGCAGACATATTGGCCAGAGGAAAAAGCACTGGAATCAAAGCTCTATGGGCCACTGTATGAACTGAAAGACAGTGAGTTTTATTAAGGAGATGGAATTACAGATATAAACATGTTTCAAGTGAACGAAAGAAGAAGAAGAAGTGTAAGGGTTAGTACCAACCCCTAAAAAAATGAATATTTAATTTAATTATTGATATAATATTTAGATTAACTAACCATAAACTTGTATGTAGGCACTAATTATAAACCAGAACCCCAGGGTGCACCACGAGGAGGTGCTTTTAGTATCTTGGTTATCTTCTAACCCGAGGTTTGCTTTAGTGCAATGGAGAACCCTTTGCACCCCATGAAAGGTTAAAAACCACTGCTTTAATGTATTGAGCTGCCTCATTGATGTTTAGAATGACATAATTTGATGCTATGTAAGATGTGCCATGTATTATTGTTTGTTGGACTCTTTTTTCCTAAAAAGATATTGTGCGTGTCCACATGTATCTTATATGGCAGAAAATATATTTCAAACTGATTACACCATCTGCACATTCAACCCCAAAACAATTTTTAGGTATAATTGTGCCATAGATTGTCTAATACAGACAAGTCCCAATTTCCTGTGAAGAAAGAGAGAAAATATTCATTGAAATATGTATATTGGAAAATATACATTGAACTTATTATATAGCAGCAAATGTAGTTAATGTATGTGTAGTCATACAGAAAACATGACCTCTAACACATCTGGACAACAGGATACTGATATGATCTTCTTCAGCATTCATTCTCAAACTCCCGCTGGATCTCTCTTGTAGAAGGACATTAGCCCTACCAGATTTCCAGCAGAATGTAGTCCAGAGAATGGAATGCACTGTGTCGCCGTTTTATTTGCACCAATGGTCAGACACATCTGTCTTTGGCAGTTATATGATCAATCTGTGGGCTGTTAGAGCTCAAAGTTTCTGTATGACACTAATAATGGTGAAAGAAATATATATTTTTGTATTGCTATTTCAGCAACTATATCTCAGGGATGTTTAAAAACATGTAGGTGTGATTAGGGATCATGGTGGCGTAGTTGTCACTTACCTTGTGTTTATGAGCACATGGTTTCAATACAAGGGGCATGGCATCTTGTTTACACTTGCATTTTTGTTTAGATCCCTGGGAGTATCACTTGAATTTAGCGAATTGCGTTCTGTAAGTTGTACTCTCAGCATGTTGCATGCTGCTCTGTTGATATGAGAACTGGGTTTCCAGAATTTAGCCACTTGTCAATTTGAAAATGTATTAAATGTTAAGAGTTGGGTTATTTGTGACCATATTTAACCTGATATTTGACTAATTAATTTCAACTATCTGGCAACTCTGGTTTGAGTCAGAGTACTATGAGGAAATTAAGTATAATGAAATCAATCAATCCCTTTTTAAACTAATTCTTAGTAATTCTTAGCAGCTAGAATATATTTTTTCCAGTAGTCTTCAGACTTTCACATCCTCAGATACCTAGGAATCTTGAATCTTCATGAAGAAGATTCATCACTATCCTAAGATATGTTTGCAATATATCTCAATACTTCATGTTTGCCAGGTCTGTTGTGATATTTTTTTCTCTATGTATTTCTAGGTCTTACATGTCTCCCCTGATTCAGTGGTTCTCTATTTCCCAGATTTCTCAGCATCAGTTTACTATTTTCAGTAATTGCTACCATAATACACTTAGTACATCTGATAGCTATTCTTTAAAACAGCAGTAATGAAGTAGTCAAATACAGAATAGAATGCAGTAAAACTGATTACATATGGCAAAATATAAACTAAACCCCAAGCATGAAAAAAGGATAAATGCTTTTGAGAGAAGAATTTACAGACACCTAGAATGCTCCTTCTCCCTCAAGGGATATCACAGAGTTGTTGGTTCCTATGTGCACTCACCCTTCATGTGTAGTCCTTATGCCATTTCAGTCCATAGTTAATCAACTAATAGCTTTGATGTTGGGGATAATGATATTATTGTGTTCACAGATGGGTCTGGCCATTGTGTTGAGAAATTGTTTTGTCTTTATAGATGGTACAAGTGATAGAGCCATTGTGAAGCAGAATTTCACATTTATGAGGTCATTACTGTAGCATTCCAATTGCTCTCTCTCTCTCTCTGAGACCCCATTTACTAATGCAGCTGATATGGCTGATTCTCAGTCTATGTTTTCAAGAGAATCAACACCGTTTCTATCAGTATCCGTGGATGGCATTAACAATCCATGGTCTTTCTAAACAAATATTCTCACATCAGAAAAAACAGATGATCAAGTCAATAAGAAAGCCGCAAACACCAACACAAGATGACTATCACATTATGAACAGATCAGAACAAGTTATAATTCTACGTCTCAGAACAGGACACAACCGACTCCGCAGTCACATGTATACAAAGTTCAAGATTGGCAACACAGCCATGTGTACATGTGGACAGGCAGCACAGGGTGCCAAACATATACTTCAAATGACTGTAGCAATGCTGTAAACAATGACACAACGCATTCCGTTCTCTGGACTACATCCTGCTAATCTGCAGGAGTTTGAGAATGAACGCAGAAGAAGAAGAAGGGACTATTAATATTTGACCATTTTAGACTACATAGTCCATATGACTGCATGGCTTCTAAAGATTTTTTGTTACTATACAGTCCTTATGACTTCTGAAAGACTTTTTTGACTGCTTAGGCTGCATGGCTTCTAAAGATTTTTTGTTACTACACAGTCCATATGACTTCTGAAAGACCTTTTTGACTGCTTAGGCTGCGTGGCTTCTAAAGAACTTTTTTAAACAAATATTTTGAAAATTTGTGCTTTCCAAAACTGCCATAGTTTGTTCTTTGTTTATCTTTCAGCCATATGTAATAAGGCCACTTACTCTCTTATTTTATGATCCCCATAAATAAAAATATACTTGAATCAATTTGAAGATAATCAAATGCACCAGAGATGATTGAGTTGACGAGGGAACCGCAGGACATATTTTAAAAACTTTTTGTGCAGTGCATATTATTATTTATGAACTCTAGATATATGTATTGTCTTTAAAGCCATATTTATTTGTATATATTATAGTTTATACCAATTGTCATTGTGTGTGTGTATATATATATATATGTGCGTGTGCGTGTATGTCTAAATAACCAGCAGAATGGAATAACTATACATGCCATAATATAAGAGAATATTTTCATATTAATTTCATATATCATTGACAAATTGTGTGTGCACGGTGAGGCTGATCACACAAATAAAATGAGCATTGCCATCATTTGTGGTTCCCATGATGTTGACCTTCGGATCTACCAGATGGCAATATTTATATATAAAACATGAAGGAATATTTGCAGATTGCATTTTATTGTTAATTTGTATTTTACGATTAGATTACTGTAATAATAAATAATATAATTGAAGCATGTTCTACATAGGACATTGTTATTCAAGTGTTGTTAAAATTATAGGCAACACTGTTGTTGAATTAGTAGACACCATTAACACACCTAATCGCATCACCAGTACAATTTGGACGCTCCGCTTTCAAACATGAGTAAGTTTGGTAAAGTTGTGTTTGTGAGCTGGACTCACTAACCACTCTACCACAAAATTCTCAATACTGCATGTTTCCCATTAGGAAGTTGATGGAAGGTGTTGTTGTGATAATGGTAGTAGGCCTTTGCTGTCGCCACATCATGTACAGGGTGGGTTTTTTAATTTACTTTGGACAAAAAAAATAAGTCCTTTCTGAGAAAACCTGGACCTCATTGATGTTTGACCAGAGTTATAATCTCTCAGGCATACACCACACACTACCACTGAGCCAAGATAACGTGATGCTAATTTATAGTTATAAATGATTCTTCTTCTCAGGCAATGACAAGAAAACATTAATAATAAAGTTCAAAAGTCTCACATAAGATGAAATCACATTATGTGGTCTATGTTTTAGGTTAACAGCAAGTGACAATTAGAAGTTTGGGAGCAGCTGATGTGCATTGTGTTGTTGTAATCAACTGTGCTGGCACTTAAGACTGTTGATACAGGAATGAATAGTTGTGACAGTGCTTTGGCAAGTAGATTGGCATACATGAATAGGAAAGAGAAGTTTAAGTTGTGTAGAGCCATCTCAAAGGCACGCGGTGATAGTTTAGACAGAAATATTTCAATTGACAGTACAAAGATTTGAATTGACAAACATAAATAGTTGAATTGACTATTTAAACATAAATATTTGAATTGACATTTTAAACAGAAATATTTGAATTAACAATTTAGACAGAAATATTTGAATTGACAATTTAAACAGAAATATTTGAATTGACAATTTAGACAGAAAAATTTGAATTGAACATTTAAACAGAAATATTTGAATTGACAATTTAGACAGAAATATTTGAATTGACAATTTAGAGTGGTAGCTTTGCAAATGAACAGCGAGGGCACTGATTTATCCAGACATAAAGTATTGTTAAAGGTAGTGGATATAAATGGATACCCCCCCCAAATCCCATCCCATATGGGTGTGGAAAGCAACAGGAAACTACATCATTATTCTCCCAAGAAGAAAGTCATGGCGACTCACATAAGTAGGCCTACAGTATGCAATGTTTAATATTGTACCGGATGAAACACTTATACTGTGTCACCTGCTTATAGACTGTCACCTGATTTTCTATGCTTTAAATTTGAAGGAAATTATATATATTTACTATTTGGTATTTAATCTGGGACTTAAAATCCATGATGGGATGGTCTAACCCTGGGATTTGCATAAGTGTCATCTGAATCCCATCACAAGTGCCACCTGAATGAGAGAAAAAGTAGCCCATATGCAATAGAATAAATATTTGTTCCACATAATAATGATGAGATTAAAAAACAATAATAATAAAATATTAAAGATAAAACAGAATTGGATTTCAGTCTAAGACCTTTATCAGAAAAATGATACAGTAATAAAGAGAAAAAGAACACAATGATACTAAAAATAGTATTCAAATAAATGTATACTGAGAGGATGAATAGATATTATTATTATAAATATCTATTAATTACTTGTCACTAATTATTTTGGTGTGTCTCTATAAAGTCAATAAATCTTCATGCCGAATGGCATAAGCTATCATGTTTTTCCACGGCTCTCTTGTGTTGTCTTGGTGAATTTATACCGTGCCACAATACTAGTCTATCTAGCGACTTCTCTTTTTGGTGTCCCCTGTCTCTTGATCTTTCCAGTGGTTAATAAGTGTTCAAGCTGTGTTCTTCTCAGTACATGCTCTATAAACCTTGACTGTCTGCCCCTAATGTTTGATATGATTGATCTTTTTATGCGAGATCGGAATGGGGATCTTGTTGCTGTATAATGTCATACAAGTAAAGAGTGCTCCATTAAAAACTGCCCAGACTAATCTTTATATAGATATCTATATGCTTACCACCAACTGTAAAGATGCGAAAGACCATCCATCCATGGGGTTTGACCATTCAGTGAATTGAAGTTATATCAATTATCAATATTTTTTAATTGTTATCTAACAATTATTTTTTAATAGGGGAACAGTAATATAATAACTATAATAAATATACTCTGTTCTTGCAGTGCAAGTAACTTAAATTTATGCATTGAAGAATTTTTAAATTCATGTGTTGAATTTCTTAAAAAAAAATTTCAGATGTAATGTTAAACTGTTCATGAGCCTTTTATTTATTATTATGTTCAGACTGAAACATCTTGGATACTGAATATTGAAACATCTTGGATACTGAGTTTTTTCTGTTTATACAGATTCATCGCTAGCATAGAGCAGGATGAAATATTAGTTTAAAAATGATGGACAATTATTGTAAAAGTAGTAGGCGCGTTTCTGTCTTTCCATATGATAGTATTATTGTTGTGATTGAAGTATAAGCTACAATTCAAAACCGTGATGTAACTCTCAAGACCAATCTGAGCCACAAAGTCTTCCACAGTATGTACAAGTTAACACACATCCGCTTGTACCGCTGTGTGCTGTTGCCGTTTCTTCTTAGACGTGCAGTTAGTGAGTGAATTAACTATCACTTTCTCCTTTGTCAGTGTAGACAATTACCATTCCTGATCCTTGCCCTCAATGCAACATGATCCATGGCATCCTGCTGCCATGATTTCATACCAGTGCTTGTATCATACAAATTGTGTTTGCACACATCTTTGTACCGAAATAGAGGTCTATTTTGAGATCTTTTCCCAGAATAATTCTTCATAAAGTAGATCATTTGCGTATTCTTCCATCCTCATAGTGTGTCCCAGTCATCAGAGACCGTTCAGACTGAGTATAGAAAATACTGTTGTATTGCCTGTTTGCAATATGTATGTGTTAGTGACTTTGTCTTGCCACCAAACTTGGTATCTCCAAGGAAACTACATAGACACAGCATGTGGAAGCTGTTTAGTTGTCTCTCCTGGTACATGAAGGTTACCCATGTTTCACTGCCATAGAGGAAGGTACTGAGAACACAAGCCTGGGAAATCAATTTAGTTTTTATTGTGTTAATTTTCTGGTCACCCAGACCCTTTTTGTTAATCTGTTCATTGTTGTAGATGCCTTGTCAATCCTGATGCTTATTTTTTGATCTAGGGATAATTTATATTGGATTCTAGATGCTGAAAGTGATCAACAACCTCTAGCTCATCACCAGCGATGATAATTTGTTGCTGCTTGTTGGCAGCCTGCGTCATAATTTGCATCTTCTTTTTGCTGATTGTTTGTCTTAACTCATGGCAGGCATTGGTAAAGACAGCTAGAAAGTTGTGCAGTCCGCCCTCTGAGTGTGTTGTAATTGCAGCATCATCTCCAAAGAGCAACTCTCTTATATGGACCTTCTTTATCCTGGTTTTTGGCTTTCAACTGTTGACCCACAACTACCATCTTAATTTGATTCATAAACCCATTACAGCTAGGGATGGAGCATATCTCTCCATAGTACAATAAACGGGCTGAAATATACAGACCATGTGTTGCCCATGTGCAACATTATCTATTTCTCTTCTTGCCTTTTAACTCCAAAGGAAAGGTAACAAAAATACATTTGGAACAAACCAAGTCGCAGGAACTCCTGGATCAGCAGAGCTTGTGCTCTATCTATCCACTTTTTGATGTTCACAACCTAGACCAGCTGTCAACCAAAGCTAAGGGTTTGCCCTGGCACACTATTTAGTTTTAGGTTACATTTCCTCGTTCTAATTATTGTAAGAATATGCTAGTAAATCCTGCTATTACCACAACAGTAGTGAAAAAAATACAATAGACATGTCTATATGTTTCCACATTTCAGTAATGTGTGCCAGTAAATATAAAATTTAAACATTATACAATTAAAACCAATGTTCCCTCTAATTTGTGCGGTGCACAGCCATGCACATTGTCAGAGGGTGCTGCATACAGAATCCAGGGAGTGATATGCACATACTGTTTTGCATCTGCGCAACTTTTCCTCATAAGAGGCAAGTGATTAGATCTATGTGTTTATTATACAGCTTTCAAGCATTTTAGGGCACATATATCTATTGCTTCCTGATGCAGATGGTACTAAACACCAATATTTTTGTTTGCGTAGACATAACTTAATTCTGTTTTTGGCATATTTATTTTTTTAATAGAAGAGAATATGAGGACAATTTAAAAGTCACCATGACTGTAATCATCAGAAACAGAAACTTTTTTACAAAACAAAACTGATGGAAAGAATGAGTTTTTGACCAACGTTCTTCAGTGTTCATTACTCAAAGATCACCAATGTTATGGAATTAATGATATCTAATCATCAAGATGCCAAAGAATATTCAAAAAAGAGGGAAAGGGTTGCAGTAATACAAATTGAAAGTGATAAGAGATTGAATAATTAATAAACATGTTACTTTTCATACAGATGTCATAAATAAATACATAAGTATAAATAGTAATAAATATAAATAATTTATTTTTATCATTTTCTTATATTTATCATTATTCGTACTTATATATTTTTTACAAAAGTAACAATTTATTACTTATCCTTTTGAATTGTTTCTAATTTTCCAATAGTTGCTAATTCTATAACCTACCAACCGCCGAAGACGGATGTGCCGGGCCATTGGCGCAAATAAAACGGCGACACAATGCATTTCCATTCTCTGGACTGCATCCTGCTGGAGATCTAGTAGTCTACAGGAGAGATCCAGCAGGAGTTTGAGAATGAACGCTGAAGAAGATGAAGAAGAATAACCTACCAATGTTTGCTTTAATACATTAGTGATATTTGATTAACCCATGTTTGCAGTGATTGAGTCTTAGCATGGATTATAAACACAAATCTAGAGACCATCGATAATATAATTTTGTAGAACTTATTGTTATATTGCCAACACTAGAAGACTTAAACACAAATAATGTTGGAAACAGTATACAATAAGTATTTACATGTTTGTCTGTGATGGATTCTTGGTAGTGGGAGCTTTGCCATATATGATTTTTCAATGTTTATGATAATTGTTTAAATTTGACTACAAGTGTGGGATCTAATATATGAACGTCTAGTGGTGAGAACAAGATATGTGCAATGAATTAATTAAACAATATTCATAAATTGTAAATACACTTTGCACCAAATTTTTGAGGTTCTATGGATTTCTATGTAAGTCGTTTCCCTTGAATTATATGTCATTGACATGTGTGCATGCATGCATACGCGTTTGTGAGAGTACGAATTGTGAGCGTAGTATTATGTGCATGTGTGGATATGTTTATGAGAGTGAATCATGAGCAGTAGTATTATGTGCGTACATGCATGCATACATGATTTTGAGAGTGTGAATCGTGAGCAGTATTACCTGTGTTTGTGAGAGTGTGAGATCGAGATCAGTAGTGCTATGTATGTACATGCATGAATAGGTGTTTGTGAGTGTGAATTGTGTGCAGCAGTATTCAACCAATATGTTTGTGTGCATTCATCAATTAATTCAGTTAGCTTTGTACCCATAATTATTTGCACAATTTATATTACAATAAGGGTGGGCAAAATATGGCTAGTGGACCAAATCGAACCCACCATGCTGTTTTTACTGGTCACACTGATTGATTAGAATGACCACACGCACTAACTCACAAACTATCAAATCACAAGCTATCACCGCCAAGATGTAAGATGTAAACCACAGTGCAGAACAATGATTAAAAGGAAATCATTATATCAAATCTTGTAATGATGCATCAAATCTTTAATGATGTTAGTTGAACAGGTGTTCAGAATTGAGTTTTGAGGAGACAGTGCCTGCACTTTTGATGATACTAAGCAGATAAAAAAATCTTTGACCTTAATCAGAGAAAGTCTATTGATCAGATGACTGATCCAGGTTGTGAAACCCTGAATTTGACCTTCAGACCGAGAAAAAGTTGTCCACCCCTGTCAAATACAGTATAATCTGACACCAAATTATATTCAGAATTTATCCAAAGTACATTTTTCTCATTGATTAGAAGAACAAAAAATATGCAATAAACTTTATGTTGATTAGAAAATTGAATATTTTGTTTTATCACGTCTGGTAGGGTTCTGGGGGTTTGTTCATCTGAAATTTATTTTTTCATGCCTAAGGCCTAATCATTGTTAGATTTGCCAAATGTAACTTCATATTCTAAGATAAACCTTATTCGCGTATATTGGGTTTTTCATAAATTAGAAAACTATCTGAATACCTCCAAGAAATAGGTTTATGTTTGGGGAAAAAGATCTTAGCAATCAGTGTCTATTTTATTTTGTTGTTAGACAAGTTTTGGTAACTGGTTCAGAAACTTAGAAGTGAGAATAGTTGTTAGACAAGATTTGGTAACTGGTTCAGAAACTTAGAAGTGAGAATAGTTTAGACAAGTTTTGGTAACTGGTTCAGAAACTTAGAAGTGAGAATAGTTTAGACAAGTTTTCGTAACTGGTTCAGAAACTTAGAAGTGAGAATAGTTGTTAGACAAGTTTTGGTAACTGGTTCAGAAACTTATAAGTGAGAATAGTTTAGACAAGTTTTGGTAACTGGTTCAGAAACTTATAAGTGAGAATAGTTGTTAGACAAGTTTTGGTAACTGGTTCAGAAACTTATAAGTGAGAATAGTTTAGACATGTTTTGGTAACTGGTTCAGAAACTTAGAAGTGAGAATAGTTGTTAGACAAGTTTTGGTAACTGGTTCAGAAACTTATAAGTGAGAATAGTTTAGACAAGTTTTGGTAACTGGTTCAGAAACTTAGAAGTGAGAATAGTTGTTAGACACATTTTGGTAACTGGTTCAGAAACTTAGAAGTGAGAATAGTTGTTAGACACGTTTTGGTAACTGGTTCAGAAACTTAGAAGTGAGAATAGTTGTTAGACACATTTTGGTAACTGGTTCAGAAACTTAGAAGTGAGAATAGTTGTTAGACAAGTTTTGGTAACTGGTTCAGAAACTTAGAAGTGAGAATAGTTGTTAGACAAGTTTTGGTAACTGGTTCAGAAACTTATAAGTGAGAATAGTTTAGACAAGTTTTGGTAACTGGTTCAGAAACTTAGAAGTGAGAATAGTTGTTAGACACATTTTGGTAACTGGTTCAGAAACTTAGAAGTGAGAATAGTTGTTAGACACGTTTTGGTAACTGGTTCAGAAACTTAGAAGTGAGAATAGTTGTTAGACACATTTTGGTAACTGGTTCAGAAACTTAGAAGTGAGAATAGTTGTTAGACAAGTTTTGGTAACTGGTTCAGAAACTTATAAGTGAGAATAGTTTAGACAAGTTTTGGTAACTGGTTCAGAAACTTAGAAGTGAGAATAGTTGTTAGACAAGTTTTGGTTACTGGTTCAGAAACTTATAAGTGAGAATAGTTTAGACAAGTTTTGGTAACTGGTTCAGAAACTTAGAAGTGAGAATAGTTGTTAGACAAGTTTTGGTAACTGGTTCAGAAACTTATAAGTGAGAATAGTTTAGACAAGTTTTGGTAACTGGTTCAGAAACTTAGAAGTGAGAATAGTTGTTAGACAAGTTTTGGTAACTGGTTCAGAAACTTATAAGTGAGAATAGTTTAGACAAGTTTTGGTAACTGGTTCAGAAACTTAGAAGTGAGAATAGTTGTTAGACAAGTTTTGGTAACTGGTTCAGAAACTTAT
This sequence comes from Meghimatium bilineatum, assembly GCA_034231615.1. Taxonomy (NCBI): domain Eukaryota; kingdom Metazoa; phylum Mollusca; class Gastropoda; order Stylommatophora; family Philomycidae; genus Meghimatium; species Meghimatium bilineatum. The sequence continues at coordinate 32,223,859 of CM067320.1, forward strand.
AAGTGAGAATAGTTTAGACAAGTTTTGGTAACTGGTTCAGAAACTTAGAAGTGAGAATAGTTGTTAGACACATTTTGGTAACTGGTTCAGAAACTTAGAAGTGAGAATAGTTGTTAGACACATTTTGGTAACTGGTTCAGAAACTTAGAAGTGAGAATAGTTGTTAGACAAGTTTTGGTAACTGGTTCAGAAACTTAGAAGTGAGAATAGTTGTTAGACAAGATTTGGTAACTGGTTCAGAAACTTAGAAGTGAGAATAGTTGTTAGACAAGTTTTGGTAACTGGTTCAGAAACTTAGAAGTGAGAATAGTTGTTGCGAGATCCTGATTTGGCAACCCATTTTAAAATATTTTTTTTTTCTATATTGCTAATAAATACAAACTTGTTACAAAAGTATTATCTGCCTTGCAAATTGTTGTAACGCAATACTAAAACCAAAAACAAAATGCAAGTTTATCAAAAGTTGAATCATGCTACTAGCTTGCTAGTGGATATTGAGGCAAGAAGTGATTTTTATATTTAATTAAATGTCTAGCAATCTTAGTAAATTCAAAATGATCAACGTGGGTGTAGTTCTCCTGCAATGCAACTATGTATATTGTGTATTGTCATAATTAGTAAGTGTTAGCCATTTGTGTGTTTGATACTGGTGTATGTTTGTAGGAGTGTAGTGTTGTTTTATTTTGGGAATATTTTCTGGAATTACATTATTAGTCATGGACAACTCTGGCCTTTGCAAGTATTTGTGAAAATAATAAAATGAAGACATTTTTAATTGTTTTGTTTTTATTGTCTTATGTTTGTTTTAGAATAGAAATAAATAAATGACAGATTTTATGTACAAGCCAGAATGTAACTGTTAGTGGTTGTAAACAACCTGGTTTAGGATAACCTACATCATATATAAATAACCAAAATATCGGAATGTCCGACAAAATGGAAGTGCCGCAGTGACCAAACGAATAAATGGCAAATTCTGAATAAAGTCCCGCCGAAGACGAATGTGTCGGACCATTGACGCAAATAAAACGGCGACACAACGCATTTCCATTCTCTGGACTACATGCTGCTGGAAATCTAGAATGGATCATGGTGCTGCCACAAGAGAGATCCAGCAGGAGTTTGAGAATGAACGCTGGAGAAGAAGAAGAAAGTAAAATGGTTACTGTGAATACCTAGCCATCGAATGTAAAAAAGAAATAAATAGCAACAAAACAAAGAACAAGGACAATTATCCACGTATCGGGACCTTTTTTCAAGAAACAAATAACGTTCAAGAAAACACAACCATAACAATATTGAAAACTAAGTAATATTACCAAAAAACGTTGTCCAACAACAACGCATGTCTTATAAATTGCACAAACGCGTGCGTTCAAAATGTGAGCTAAAATATTGATAGAAATGGGCATGGCTCGAATGATAATTGCAAGTGGTGATAAAATAAAAGATAATATATAAGGGATAAAATATCAAACCAGCCTAAAAGATGGAAAACACAGAAATAGAAAAGGGGGCCACCAATGGGCGATGTCAAGACTGGGGGGGGGGGGGAGGGGGGATAATAGGGGAAAGGATAGAGAAAGAGGGGGAGGCTACCAATAGATGCAGAGAACATAGAAATGTGCAAGGAAGAATAGCAATTGACAGTGACTGGGGTAGATTTGCATGAATTTATACACACTAAACACGCGCACACGCTTGAATATAAGTAGCAATACCTATATATATGTGCCCATATACACAGGTTCATACTATCTTCTGGTTCATTAAGCAGTTGAAGTTTCACCTCACACCGCCAGTCTTCCACTTCTCTAGTTTTCTTCTTCTCTAGGATCTTGTTCTGTATATCCCCAACTCTGTGAGTGGCTATTGAAGTCACCAATCACAAGACAGTTATCTTTTTCTGTGTTAATTGTGTGCAGAGATAGGCTCTTGTCTTGTGGGCAATAATAGTTATACAGTGATCTCTTTAGTTGGAAGGGTTAAACAGATTCCAATGATTTCAGCCTGTTCTTCTGTGTTTACTCCGATTTCAGAGGCAACAATATTTTGTTTTTGTTTACCAGTATAAGAACTCTGTTATGTCTCTTTTCTATATCACTCCGAACTGTTTGGTATCCTCGGATGTTGAATCTATTAATGTTTGTGAGGTGTGTTTCCTGTATACATGCTATATCAATTTTCTCTAAGTGTAATCGGTTTGCAAGTGCAGTCTTTTTATTGTAGACACCCTCTGCATTCCACTGCAATATTTTCTAGTGCTTGTTTTTATCTTTGTCTGTATCATGTTCTTTATGTGTTTTTTAAAAACCAGTAGTTATTTTCCTCTGATCACTTTTCCTGGCTCCACAAATTGAGGCAGAGGTACCACCAGTCGCTGAGGGTCTCCTTCGAGGCTTATAGCCCGGCACTTCATCCGCTTGACGGGATTCCACAGATGAAGCACCAAAATTAATCATCTGCAACCTTTTATTTGACATGTGAAGTCAATGCGTGACACTGTGGTTGTCAACCTTGGCAGTAATTCCCTGGATGAACTATTTTGTACCTTTCGGCCCATATACCCTCCATATCTGGAGGAAGTTTCACGATCCGCAACCTGTGGACGCGCCTGGTAGGGAATGGTCGCCCCCCCCCCGAGACATTCTTCATTAGTGATCTTTGCTGTCCAAGGAATGCGTAACTTTCTTTGAATAAACCACATTTCTGCTGCCTCCTATACTTCATTGTGATGTATTATTTATTGTCCATGCCTCACTTTCATAGAGCCCGCCGAAGACGGACGTGTCGGACAATTGGCGTAAATAAAACCGCGATACAACGCATTTCCATTCTCTGGACTACATCCTACTGAAAATCTAGTAGGACCACGTTCCTGCTGTAAGGGAGATCCAGTGGGAGTTTGAGAATGAACGCTGAAGAAGAATACTTCGATAGAGTAGCACTGGTTCAATGTAGCATTTGAGGACACGTTTTCTAGTATCAATCGATATGCAATTGTTTCACAGAATATTTTTCGTTTTATGGAATGCTGCTTTTGCTTGTCTTATTCTGCTTATAATTTAGGTCTTGCATTTACCATCTGAAGTTATTAATGTTCCTAAATATTTGAAACTTTTCACATGTTTTAAGTTTTTTTCATTTAATACTATTTTACTATTTGGTGGTGGTACTATTTTACTATTTACTATTTATTGATATTATCATTGTTTCTGTCTTTTTTGTTTAAACTAAGACCTTTTTGTTCACTTTCTATCACCGCCCTGTTTAACAGATCTTGGAGATGTTCTTGGCTTTCTGATATCGGCACAGTATCATCTGCATATCGTATATTATTGATATTGTGTCCTCCTATTTTAATGTCTGGCATATTCTTAATTGATCTCAAGATATTCTCGCTGTAAAGAGAAAATAAATCTGATGACAATACACATCCCTGGCGTACACTTTGTTTTATTTGTGTATACTTCCCAGTTATATTATCCACTTTCATGTCTGCTTCTTGGTGCCAGTATATATTTGAACGCCCTACGGAAAAACGCACGAGCAAATGACTATAAGCGACGATGACTTGTTCCATGACTAGAATAAAAGAATTTGGTTTGAAATGTTGTGTCGCTAGAACGGAGCGGTTTCGTGGGCAAGAAAGAATGATGGTCAATCAACTGCGTACTGGGATCGTCAGTCAACATGTAATGACGGCTACACTCAAGGAGAGACATGAGCACCTATGGACTTGTCCGGAATGCAATGACGATGATCCAACGACTAACTAACTAACCAACCAACCAACCAACCAACTAACTAAGTATATATTGCGCAAAATTCTAAGATCTTTACTGTCCATATTAATATCTTCTAGCATTGTGATAATCTAGTCGTGTTTTATTTTGTCGAATGCTTTGGTGTAATCAATAAAGCAAACGTATATATTTTTCTGAACTTCTAGTGATCTTTCAATTAAAGTTCTTAATGTATATATGGCATTTTGTGTTCCTTTCCCTTCAACAAATCCAAACTGTTCATCCGCTATTTCCTCTTTAATTTTCTTGTTGTTCTCATAATAATCCTTAACAAAATTGTTGTTATGTGACAGGAAAGATTAATTTTCTATATTCTTCACATTCTATTGCTCCCTATTTCTTTGGTAACGCTATAAATGTTGATTTTAGAAAATCATCAGGTAAGTTACCACTGTCATTAACATCATTAAATAATTTTATTATTATTTATTCCGGTGTCTTCCACGGAAATATTATCAGGGCCTGTTGCTATCCCTTTTAACATGTGTTTTATGGCAACTATCATTTCCTCTTCTAGTATTTTTTTATCACAATTTAGTGTACTTTCTATTAATTCTGGTCTTCTTTCTCTATAAAGCTAGTCTATGTATTCTGTCCATCTTTTACGTCTTCTTTCTTCAGGAGCATTTTGCAATTTTTAGATTTCATGCATCCTGTGTTATATTTTGTTTTTCTACCAATAAGTTCGCTAATCCTTTTGTGTATTGTTTTTATGTCTCTATTATAAGATGTTTCTATTTTTTTACATTGTTCATTAAACCATTTCTCTTTTGCTTTATTGTATTTATGTTTTACTTCTTTATTTATCTTCTTATATTCCTCTTTATTATGTTGTTTTTTCCTTCGTTTATCAATTATATTCATAATATCCTCTGTTATCTATTTATTCTTGGTATTTTCTATATTAGGTGGAAGCACTTCTTGTCCTATTTGGTGTATGGAGCCTCTCAACAATGCCCACTGTTCATGTACACTAGTTATTTTGGATATTGCATTGTATCTATTATTTATTATTATTTGGTATTGGGCTCTCAGTTAGTGATTATTTTTAAGAACGTCTGTGTTGAGTCTTAGGCCTATGTTTTTCATTTTTGTCCTTGTTTTCTTTAATTTTATTCTGGTTTTTCCACAAAGTGGGTCATGGTCACTATTACAATCAGCTCCTGGCATTTTTTTAGTTGTTAATAGTGCTGTTCGGAATCGTCTGTTGATTAGTATAGTCTATCTGGTAGAAAGTCGTATGATCTGGGCTTCTCCATGTTGTCAATCGTCTAGGGTGTTGTTTAAACCATGTGTTTCCTATGTATATGATCATATTATGTATGTTTGCCCATTCTAGTAACTTGCTGCCTCTCTCATTTCTTTCACCTAATCCATATTCACCAGTTACATCTGTTTTTTGGGGTCTTTTTCCGTTTTTGCATTAAAGTCTCCGATGACAAGATTACATTCATGTGATTTTGTGTGTTTCATCGCATTTTCCAAAATCATCATAAAATAACTGTATATCTTCGTCAGAGCTATCTGATGTTGGAGCATATACTTGTATTATATTTATATCTATTTGTTTTCCTTTTATTTTTACTATTAGTATTCTATCTGGTATGCCTAAATAGCCTGTGATTGCTTTTGCTGTTTCTTCGTAAAGCATTAATTCTACTTCTTTTTCGTGTTTGTCTCCCCCTGCGTATATGAATGTGTGTTTATCTGATTTTATATTTCCTGTACCTGTATGCATCCCCGCCATCCAAGGAGGCTCTCCAATTATGCAGGTCTAGTATGTATGACTGATTCTGGGCTCTCCAAGGAAGTTGTTACACAATTCACAGAGTTGGTTTTCATACACACCCTATGTGTCACATGTTCATAGCCGGGACACCACGTAAACGTTGACGGATAGGAACATGGTCATCTGGTTACTTCAGCTCATCTGGTTACTAAAGCATGATGTGCAATGATGGGTTATCTTAAGGCTGCTCCCCCCCCTCCGAAATGAAAAACGTAATTGCACAAAGGGGATGGTAATTGTACAGATGGCACGCTGTATGATTTTCATAAGAGGACAGTCTCTATATTGATGTTATCTATTAATCATTTTCTGTTGCATAATGGGTGGTTGATGGACAAATAATGAAACCTTCAGACCTTCTTGCGATTTTAAATGGCTAAATTTATAAAATTCTCTCATGAATTGATCAATATTGCAACCCTGGTGTGGCTAAAAAAAATATGGAAAATAACTCAACTATACAACTAATGAAAAAGGTATTAAATATATTTCATGTTAATATTTTGTTTATTTCCATGTATTTTTTATTAGGACAATCAACAGATTCAATAACACAAAATTTACATTCTGCAACATTCACGTCTTTTGTGTGTGTGGATTATTGTTAGTGTCAATAATTTATCCATTGGATAAGTTCATCCCTGGTCGTTGATTTCTGAGAAATAACGTTCAAGTAGCTCAAATGAGACGTGGTTCTGGAACTGGAAATAATATTCAATTATAAACATTACGATATGTTTGATTGCTTGAAATATAAACAATTAATTCAAAATGTAAGAATTGCAGAAAATAATCTATTATCAGGGTTGCCATAAAGTTCGAAATATATATGTCCTCATTTTATATACAAATGACCAGAAAATAATCAAACTTTTAAATCATGAATATTACAAATACTATTGAAAACATATGTGCAAGCCTACAATTATCTTGAATTCATTGGTATACGCTTAAATGCTTTATTTCTAATAAATGCATCTAGTAGATTTATTTCATTCTGTTTATTTATTTTAGAAGCAGTTTTGAGATAAAAAATTAAATCAACAATCTTACTTGCTGGTATGATTACATTTTGTCATATTTTCCTAGATTAAGATAATATGAAAAAGTATCGATCTGGTCAAGAATACAAAAATGGCAAAACGTGTGAAATTTTGCCTTATGGCTAGTCTGTCAATCCTCGTTATGTTAATATTATGGTGATGGATGACTCCGATTATAATCTTAAAGCTAACTTTGAGAATTACTAATAATATATATGTATGATGCCTGAATGTGTGTATGAGACCACTCATACAAATCTATTTTTTTCCTTTGCAACGTATGAAACACATATACAAAATTTGAGGTTTGGTGGAATGTTGAATATATGAACCAAGAAAGAGTAAGTCTAAATGTTGGATATATAGATTACTAATACAAATTATGATATTTATCTTATCATTGCACGTGTAGGCAGGAAATACAGGATAGTGACATTTTTAAGAATGTTGTATGTGTGAATTAGTAGTCACATTATCAGAAATAATGTATTCTATGAATTCTATTCAGAAATCTATGAATTTTGAATCTGTGGGCCACTCATGGGGGTTATCAATACATTAAGTCAACAATTACTGGGGTAAGGGAGGTCTGAAAAGTGTGGACATTTGTTGACAAGGAGAGTTAATAATAATTGACAAATAGTCAACTATTTTTATAACTAATTAAATTGATTGAGAGAAGGAAACCAACAAATTGGTTCTAACAGCACTTAATATGAAGAAAGAATTGTTAGAGAAAATAAAAATCAAGCAAATAAAATATTTTGGACACATGAAATGACAAGACACTTTGTTCAAGACCTTACTATGCGAGCAAGAGGTAGGCAGAGATACAAGTGAGAGAGTAAATTCAGGAGATGGACAGGTAACAATCTAGCAGAGCGCACAACCAATTAAGCAGGAAGATCGTTGAATTCTTGACAAGTTGTTGACAAAGGGAAGGAGGTGTCGAAATTGTAAAAATAAATGTTGACGTAATTTGTGAATAAGGACCATGAAATTTTTCAGAAATTTGGTGTATGAACCACTGGTATAAATTATCAGGTTAATCATAATGCTGAATGTGTGGGTCACAAATAGAACGTGTGAGATTTGTTGGAATTTGGAAAGTGTGAACAAGTGTACAATACTGTACAATATGAGATTATCTCATATGTAATGTTTTCAGCGTGGACCAATAATATAAATACTGGTATCATCTGAATATTGCATATTGCACAACAGATACGAGATTGTGATATTTGATGGAATGTTGAATGTGTGAATCATTAAATACAAATTATTAGATTTATCAGAATATTGAATGTATGGTCCACTCGTGGACTTATATTATAGCTTATCGATTATAGACTGAGATTGATTGGAATGTTGATATATGGTTCAATTTAAACAACGGATTCAAATTACGAGACGTGTATGCGTGTTGTATGTGTAAAAATGAAACAAAAACTGCAGTATGACTGTCTACCATTTGGTAAATGACAATTTGTAAAACAACACACAAATAATTAAATATCTTTTTTACAAATAAGATGAATACACAAATTCAACGTTTCGACCGGAAAACCCTTGTCAAGATAAGGACAAACACAAAAACTGGAAAACTCGAGTAGACGAAAAACTACATTGGAGGAAAGTATGTAGGCATCTATGTTACTATACGAGAAATATATGTAAGTAAAGTAGAATACAACATAAATATAAGCTACATGTTGAGATAGGTAAGTAGTTAATGGTAATGTGAAAACATGTATGATAAGTAGGATTAACAAGTAAAAGTCGCAAATTAATAATAAGATAACTTTCCTGATCTGTGAAGTCTTATAGTGTCCCATCTCTCCACAAGAATGCAGTGAAAATTATTAGGGGAGGGGGAAGGGGGATGCTGAAAAGGCGGGAAGAAGGGAGACAAATCTGATTTAATCTCCAGTGGTTCTATACTCTGTTCATCTAAAAATGAAGTGGGTCAAAACACCCCCCCCCCCCCTCACATTACTCCACTACAATATGTGATTTTTAAAGAGCTGCTGACATGTAAAAGCAATATTATTTAAAATATTTAAAAACAATATTTAAACAGCATTTTAAAAAATATATTTAAAAACGAAATTTAAAAACAATATTATTGGGCACTTAACAATCGATTAAAGCGTTCTGCGTCAATCATTCAGAAGCACTGACCCACTCCATTCTTAGAGTGAAAAGTGTATAACTATGATAGCCAGAGGGCATGATCCCTGGAGAGGGATCAAGAGAAATGCAGGAAAAATGAATGGGACATATTAATATCAGAGGGTTGATGAGTGCACATGGTATGAATAAGGCTGTTCTCCGTGTCGAAGCGGTCTTGTGGTCTAATGTGCAAGAGTGCAAAATATCAAGCTGTTACCAAGATATCTAATATCCACCTTTGGCTGGGGTCATTCATTGAAATGAGAGGCAGGAGGCGTATTTTCCACAAGACAAGAATCATAGATGTGCCAGGAATAAACGGCCACAAGGACATCTCTCACAAGATGGCTCTCGCCCTCAGCGGAAGAATTCATCAGATCGGATCAAGTTCATCATGACATATAGCCATCTTAATCGAGTTGCTCAACAGGTCATGTTCAGACATTTATCCATTTTTATGTCGGACCCAGCGACACATGGGGTTTTCAAGTTTGGACTCTTGGGGGGTATAGATGCGACTGCAACCTTGTCCATAGCCGTCTCCTGTCCATACATGTAGAAACAGAGGTACTGCTCCTTGTTGTAGATCGTGAAAAACCCGCAATTTTGTGGTCCAAAATAATAGTTCCCTTCCCTAATGCTACATTCATCATCCATGAAAGCTTCCCATGTTTTTCTAGGAATGTCATATATGCAATCACGTGTAAACGATGCCATCATACATACATTGGGGAATATGGTCTGGGACCTGGGGACTGTTGTAGCAGGCATCTATCTCTATGGATATTGGTGTAAGGAAAAGAACGCATGTGACATCTCCTTTTAACGATCCCAGTCATAAGGCGACATTAGATATCTCGGTAACAGATACCCATTCTTGCACATTAGACCACATGGGCTGCTTTGAAATGGAGAACTGCCTAATTCATACTATGTGCTCTCTTCAACCTTATGGTATTAATATGTTTCATTCATTTATGTAGCATGCAATTCTTGTGATCCGTCTTCTGGGATTACACCCTCTGGCTACCATATTTAGAACCAAAAACAAGTAAATTCAAGTAGGAAACATGAGGAAAATAATTCTTACAGCTGACAGGATTGGTCATATTTAGAACCACTGGAGTTTCAGTTTTTTCAGACTTATATTGTTCTGGTGGGATGGTACACTATAAGACTTCCTAAACCAAGTTAGTGATATTAATTTAATTTGTGACTTTGACTTGTTAATCCTACTTCTCATACCTGTTTCTACATTTACATTAACTGCTAACTTATCTCAACATTTAGCTTATATTAATTTTGTATTCCACTTCCATATGTTTTCTAATGGTAACAAATGCCTACATACTTTTCTAAAATGTAATTTTCTGGCTACTGTAATTCCAATTTTCCCCCCATAATTTGACAAAGGCTTTGTGGTCGAAAAGTTGAATCTGTGTATTCGTCCTATGTGTAAAAATTATATTTTTAACAATTTTTGTGTTATTTAAAAAAAAATTCATTTTTGGTGTGTGGGTTACTAAAATCTAATGCAAGTTACAAGATTTGTATGCATGTTTTTTTATGTGTGGTGTCACTAGCAACACTACACATGGGATGGTACGAATATTGAAAGTGGATATATATATATATATATATATATATATATATATATATATATATATATATATATATATATATATATATCATAAATGCATATTGAGATTAGTAATCAGGGACGTAATAGAAATAACTTTATAAATTTGTGGAGAGGTGGGAAGAGAAGCTTCCTGAAAAAAAAATATTTTCACATCGGTTTTGTTGTTGTTATTGAGAAAACCAGTGCATATCAAGTAGTTTTGTTACTTGTATTTTATTGCAAAATGTAAAATTATATTTCCTTAAGGAGACCTATAACCCCCTCTCCCTTGTACATGCGGGATGTTATGTATGGGCAGCGTAAGACTACATTCTCGGGAGCTTACGTGACATAATGAGCAAAAGAGCCATTTAGCAACGTACAGTAGAATTAGGACAACCTCTACGCCTGTATTACATGCCTGTGGTATGCTAGAGGCTAACGTGTGAGCCACGCATTACAAATAATGAGCTTGGTAATAATTAATGTAAAGATTACTAGTATAAACAATGTGTACGAATGTTGAATATATAGAACGGGCCTACTGAAGTAAATAACAAACTGTCAAAGTATATCCGATCAGGTGGAGAGTGCCGCAGTAACAAAAACAAAAATAATAAGCGATAACAGTTATTATAAAGTATTGAACCTATATTACACTAAGTAGTTATTTTTTTTCTACAACAATCCAATTCGAATCAAATATCTTCGTCATTTGTGTTCACAATTGTAACGGTTATTTCCCTTTAAAGGCAGATAATTTTTCGATGTAACCTTGAAATTTTCTAGTTGATATATGAGGTGTAGGCCTAAGACATTCCGCATGCATTTACATTTGTAAAGTAAAAGTAATTTCTGTCCAAAAATTGCTTATATTAAAAAGTGCATTTTTTAAAGGTATATTTTTCTTATTTAGTATCACTTAGCTAGTTATCCATTATGTAATAGGCCTATTCAGTGTTAATACCACTTCGGTTTATTTCTGCAGAAAGTTTTTGTAAAATATAGGCCTACATCTTTCCCTCCAAAACTTACATTATAGAGAAATGAGTACTATGTCCATAAAAGATTAATATACAACTTAAAAAAAGACCTTATAATGCATACATGAACCTGATAAAACTTAAACTATCCAGTAATAATATTTTTATCATGGAAACCCTTCAATGTTGTAACAGATGGTTCACACCTATTATAAAGTATTATTAATAATTGTAACACTTGATCATAGTTATTATCTGTACTAATGTAAACTAGGAGAAATGTAGGAATGTTTAATGTGTAGACAAAACCTACTAATATCAACTATGATCTGTGTAGGAATGTTTAATGTGTAGACAAAACCTACTAATATAAACTATGATCTGTGTAGGAATGTTTAATGTGTGGACAAAACCTACTAATATAAACTATGATCTGTGTAGGAATGTTTAATGTGTGGACAAAACCTACTAATATCAACTATAAAATGTGTACTAATATGCAATATGTGGAATAAATCTACTATTATAAAAATGAGATGTGTAGTATTGTTTAATGTGCGGACTAAACCTACTAATTATATTAACATAATTATTTAATTCAATTAATTAGAATTAAATATCAATTGATATCACATCCTATGAGATAAATATGGATGTTGAATGTCTGGACTAAACTTAATAATATCAATTACAAAATGTGTACTAATATGCAATATGTGAAATAAATCTACTAATATAGACTATGAGATGTGTAGGAATGTTTAATATGTGAACTAGACATACTATATATATATATTGTGATTTATACCAATGTTGAATATGTGGACTAGGCCTACTAATATAGATCAGGGGTCGGCAACCTATGGCACGCTTGCCACACTTGGCACGCCAAGCAATTTCAAATGGCACGCAGACTCTTCACGTTTCTTGTATAAAGTTGAAAATCCATTTGAAGTAAATGTAGATGAGCTTCAAGGGTACATTGAAACACTCAAAGCAGAATTTGATAAACGAAGTAAAGACTTTCACATTCCTGGATCCTTATTTTTGTATCTCATTAAGCCTGATATAATTGATTTGGAAACTACCCAGTTGGAACTATTTAGTTGGATGGATATTGATGACTTTGAAATATAACAGATTGACTTCAGATCTTCAGAATTATGGACATCAAAATTTGTTGAACTATTAAAGTCTCTGGAATTCTCTATTCTCAGCTGTTGGACATCCCTTCCAAATTATTACATCTTTTTGAAGAAAATTACTTTTTCTCTTCTTTTAGCTTTTGGATCAACATATTCCTGTGAGCAAATTTTCTCTCACATGAAAGCAGTGCTAAATCCACAGCGTAGTGGCCTAACGCCTGAACATTCAGAAAATTGTGCCAAACTCAAAGTGACAAAGTACGAGTATGTTGTCGATATTGAGCAACTGGCCAAGACCATGCAAGGGCACGGCTCCCATTAATAATAAAAACGTTTTTATAAAATTCTTTCAAGAAAATCAATTTCTTTTAATGTTGTTTACAACTTTACATATTATTGAAAATTGCTATATATTAATTAATTAAAATATAAAAATAAAATATATGATAAAATAAGAATATTGGCCTCAACTTGTATAAAATGATATGTAATGTTGACACTGAATAATTTAAAACCTTAAGTTGGCACACAGTTAGCAAAAGGTTGCCGACCCCTGACATAGATCATGATATTTGCTTGAATGGTGACCATATGAAGCAATATTATAATCGCACGATCTGTGCTGAAAAAATTCTATTGAATGTGTTGCAAAATATGTTGCAAGCGTTCTTGAGCATACATCTTGCTAATTTCTCTGTGTTGTGTGTAGCAGTGTTGATGGAGGTGCACCACTGGAGGAAAGACTTCGAGTGACTTGTAGTTTTTTTCTACCTTATGTCAATGATCAGAGTGATGTCTCATCGTTCGCGATTTTCAGTCTATTTGTGCTTAATGACAGTCTTTTTGTTATATATGTTTTCGGCAACTGACCATGCATATTGTAATTTGAGCATTTGACGAAACTAGACCAAAATCCTTTCTTGACTAAGCAGCTGTGCATGGAATAACGAAATTGTTTGTTGAGCAGGGAGTGAATAACTGGGTTCCAACATGAGTTGCTGTAGGCCAACCACAAGAACGCCTGAAGGGAGAAGAAGAGCACAATTAGACTTGATGGTAAAGAAATTCGACTGAGTGGACAAGCTAAAATTAAATAGCATGTATCTAGATTTCTTCTTTTATGTGACGTGTCTTTTACAAAACGTTGTCCTCATCTCCAGTAAATGAGACTTGGTCTCACCTCCAATATATGAAACTCGAGACTCGGTCCCACATCCAGTATATGAGACTCAAGACTCGGTCTCAACTCCAGTATATGAGACTTGAGACTCGATCCCACATCCAGTATATGAGACTCGAGACTCGGTCTCACCTCCAGTATATGAGACTCGAGACTTGGTGGTCTCACCTCCAGTATATGAGACTCGATTCTGTAAAAACAGTCCTGCTTCTTCCAGTGGCGTAGCGAGAGGGGGGCGGAGGTGCGGACCGCCATGGGCGGCATCATCGGTAGGGCGGAAAATGTATTTTCGTCCAGGCTTTCACAATCACTGCAATATTTTGTTTATGTCACAAGGGCGGACAATTATGATTCCGCCCCGGGCGCCATTGACCCACGCTACGCCACTGGCTTCTTCTAGTGTCAAATTCTAAAGGTCCACGATAGCATATGTCAATTAACCTCATACGTACCATCTTTTACAACTTCCTGGATTATTTTCAATGTTAATTTTTCTAACCCACATTGTCTATCTTATATGTCCGAAATATGTTAGGTTTCAATTTTTACAATGCTTGTGAGGAGCTAATCTTCCTCTATGTTCAAATCTTTGTGGACGTCTATATTGGATGGTCTTTCTGTATTTTATATATTCCCTATATATTCTTTAAGCATTTCTATAGTATTTCATGTCAAATGTTAAGGTTTCATGGTGAATGAAATTGTCCACAACTCATAATCTTATGTGATCACTAAAAATGTATCTTCTTAATAGTTGCGTCTTTGCTTTCAACTATTTTCAAAGGAACTGTTGTAGAGTCAAACTATTTAACTAAATAGTTTAAAAGTTCGTTCCGAAATTTATGCTCTCAGTTTCGTGTAATTTTCTTATAAACCATTTTATTAATTATTAAAATTTTTCAAACAGGTTCAGATTACTGATTACTAACAAAACGAGATGCATTTGTTTATAGTTAGTTTGGATTGCGTACAACTTCCAATGTGTTTGATCTTTTTTTAATATGCACAGGAGTCTGAAAATATCCAGTTTTACAGTATTTCAATACTTTTCGTGTTACGTACATTCCAAGACATGTACTTAATGGATTCGATTAAATGAATACTTTTTTGTGTGTCTTTACAGATGGCCAGAATTCAAGCCAGTGTAAAAATTACAGACTACCAGATCCTCAATCTGCTCCTAACCTCTCTCATAGCTGTGTTACCGATTTGTGATCTGCTTGTGCGAAACCAGTATATACTTAACAAATCTGTGTTGAAGGATGTATGTAACAAAGTTACAACTATTAATACGATATATTTTATTATTGGTCACATAAGATTTGGGCAATGTCATCTACCATAAATCCTCAGAATTTGGAAATGCAATGCTATAGAAATGTCCTAACATAGGGAATATATAAAATACGGTTGTCCTTATATCTCAGACCAAACATAGACGTCCGCAAAGGCCTGAACTTAGAAAACTAGCCCATAACCATTTCAATGTCGCACACATTTCTAAAATTGCAAGCTAACATTTTCGTCTGCTACGCTTGTCTTACAGAGTCTATTCATATGATTGCAGACATCGACGCTTGTCTTACACCACAGAGTCTCTCCATACAATTTTATGCATCGAAGTTGCGCAGAAAATTCATCAATCAATCAAGTGTCATGTTGAGTGACGTAGCTCAGTACTTTATGCTGCACAATGACAGTTCAGTCCTTTCCTAGAATTAATTGATCATGAAATCGTTCAAAGCTGTTTTGCAGTTATCCTTACATCTCAGGTTTACAGATATCGTTACATCTCAGTTTTACAGATATCCTTACATCTCAGTTTGACATATATCTTTATATCAGTTTTACAGATGTCCTTACATCTCAGTTTTACAGATATCTTTATATCTCAGTTTTACAGATGTCCTTTTATTTCAATTTTATAGTTGTATTTGTATCTCTGTTTTACAGGTATTTTTATATATCAGTTTCATATATATCTTTATATCACATTTTTACATATGTCCTTATTTCCCAGTTTTATAGACGTTCTTATATCTCAGCTTTACAGTTGTCATTGGGATGCAAAGGATCTCGCATTGCTCTCGTGCGGACCCAGCTTTAGCAGATAACCATGATCCTAAAAGTACCTCCTCCTGGTGCACCCTGGAAACATAAATACAGCGGTTCTTGCTGTAGTCCTGACTAACACTTTTAGGCTCATGTCCGTGGATGTTTATGCAGTGGATGGAAAGAGAATTTCCCGTAGAGAGACAGGAAATATCTCCGAAACCTCTATGCCATTACATCCAATATATACATGACACCTGGCATTCGAACTTCGCCGACTTAAAAAGCAGAAATATTGGACGGACGACCAATGTCAATGCCCCTAACATACGGTGATCTTAAGAGTACACACAGAATCTGGAAAAGGTTAGAGCAGGAGTTGCAAAATTCTTAAAGCCATGGCGTCCTTAACGTTCAGATTATTTCCGGCGGCGTCCTTAATATGAAGCAAAACTAGAGACCGTATAATTTTAAGTCTAAATCTTAAATTTAAATAAATTCTTTGCTATGATCTCTAAATTTAAATTTTAGATTTTTATAAGACTTTAATTTTGTTTAAATACTTTGTGAATAGTTGTTGGTAAATTTATTTTTTAGTAATAAGGAGGAAAAAGAAAACGTAAATAAATCGAAAAATACAGAAAATCATATATATCTTTTGGGAACAGAAATAGTAATTAATACAAAACCGAATCATTCTAAACATAATTGGGTACAAGTAATAAGAGTTTTCAAAAATGTTTTCTGTCCTAATGAGAGGGATATGCTTGTTTATCTTTGATCAATTCGTGGAATCTTTCTTTTATTTTTGATAGAGCAACACGAATTTCATTTTCGATTTTGTTTGTTTGTTTGTTAAATGGGGGAATTAAGCCTCTTAGCTGAGGCACGACACTTTCAACCTAAGACAGAAGTTTATTTTGGTTATATCAGGCCGTATTAGCTTTTATCTAAATGTGACCTAATGGTCTGGGTGTTTGGAAAGCCGTGCGTGCTATTGCTATGTATTATCTATATTGCTAGGTGGAGTTGATGTTTATTTGTGGCCACGATGCCTTTTATCTAAGTGTGACCTATGGTCTGGGCGAATTGAGAACCGTGCGAGCTATTATTGCAAAAGAATGTTATGTTGCTAGTTGTATTAAACTGTTTATTTACGGTGGTATTGCTTTTTTTATTTAAGAGTGACACTAATGCCTGGGGGAGTTTGAGAAACCATGCGTACGATTATGCCAAAAATTGTCAATATTGCCAGTCTCTCTGGCAATTAGCTCTGCCGAGCACTCACGCTCACTTACAGAGGATATATCGTTTTATTATTAGACCAAGTGATATTGACTCCGCTTAAACTTCTACAAGCTATTTTAACATTAAATCTAGCATTCAATTTACAAAATGTTAATATTTATTTTGAGTAAATCAATGTTGATTATACTTACAATCAAGTGTAAAAAATCTGTTTAATAAAAATAATTTTGTAACATATATTTTTCATTTTTTTCCCGTTGTGGCGAGGGTGCCGCGGCGCTCCTGTGGACTCTTTGCGGCGCCAGGCACCACTGCACACACTTAGGGAACCTCTGGGTTAGATGGCAAACACGCTAGAGAACAACATAGTGTATTTGAGTCAATTAAGTGGCAACGGCGCTACAATGGTCCAGCATGAGATCAACTGGCGGAAGTGCTGTTCACGCTCGAAAACACACAGAAGCTCTCATGTCCCAGCACAATTAACCCCATTCAAAGTAGGAGTCATGACTCAGGTAATGGACATGTCAACTTGACCATGCACTCCTGGGTATGAAGAAAGCTTTGAATACAGCTCCCCACGCACACAGTACAAGAATTGAACAAATATCGGGGAGCACATTGTTCAAATCTCTTACCGACGCAGTATTGCGACTCGGAATCTGGACACTGGGGCAGCGTAGAGGGAGGGGGCGCAAGTCTTTGACGACACTGCAGACTCAGTCCAACTCGACTGTCGGCCGTTGCCGAACACGGCTCATACAGAGATAATTGGGTTCAGTACCCAAGAAACCACAGCGAAGTTCCTCGTCCAAGATTCTTATATAAACCTAGCTCTTTGGGGAATATATGCAATGGCGAAGAGTCTAAATACACAGACCGCGCCTGGCGATGGGTTGGAAGGATATCTCAAGCGGACGAGGCGAGCGTGTGAAAAATGCAGAGGTCACATTCCAGACGTCCGACGTGTTTGGCAAAGCAACACCTCGTCTAGGAAGGTGTATCAACCGTGAGTCTAATTCGACCGTCGCCGTTGTCCAACACGGCTCATTCGGAAGAAATTAGATCTAGGACCTAGAAACACAAAGGGTGGTAATGAAATGGCCTTCTTATAAAAGGAACAGCTCGTTGGCTGCGAAGCGCCTCGTCAGAGGATAGGAAAACAATGGGTGACCCAAGCTATCAGCTCGCATCGTCTCTTGTACCCCGCCCTCCCCCAGTAGAAGGTGAATGGGCATTGCAGTAAGCCGAAAGGTGAAGTCTTTTTGGTAAGAAAGAAAGCTCAGAAACCTACCCATTGCAAATAGGAAGTAAGAGCTAATCGCTCGAAATTATTGGGGTTTCTCAAACAAACAAATAAACAATTGTCATTATATCTCAGTCTAACAGTTGTCCTTATATTTAATTATTACAGATATCCGTATATTTCAGTTTTACAGATATACTAATGTCTCATGTTTTACAGATGTCTTTATATCTCAGTTTTACAGATGTCTTTATATCTCAGTTTTACATATGTTCTTATATCTGCGAGGAGCGCGGTAGCCTAGTTGATAGTGAGCTTACTTACTATTCCCGGGTTACAGCGTGCTAGGTTCTAGAGCAGTGTTTCCCTACGTTGGGCCCACGCTCCTCATAGGGGCAATTTTACTGTTCAGGTGGGCAATTTGAACAAGTTGTAATTAGGCTTCAGTTAGGAATAATTCAATTTTTGAATATTAACAAAATATGTGTAAGTTACATGGGGCGGGGGGGGGGAAGGGGGGGGGGAGGAATCAGAATTTTATAATTACTTAGGTGGGGCATGGTGAAAAAAAGTTGGGAAACACTGTTCTAGAGTATTTGATAGTGATCTTACTTACTATCACCAGTTTACAGCGTGCTAGGTTCTAGAGCAGGGGTCGAGAACCCATGGCTCGCGAGCCAGATGTGGTTCTATTGATGGCTGCATCTGACTCGCAAATAAATGTTCGATTATAAAAAAAAAATTTTCTTCAGACTCCTGTGATCTATATATTAATTGCATATCAATATTTCATTCTACAAATGAGCTAAAGTCTACTGCAGCTCAGCACCAGACGTCGCATTAATGGTAAGAAATACGCATTATTGATTAGCAACAACATAACAATGTTATTAAAAACAATTCAGAGACATAATTATTGTACTTTTAGTGTTGAAATTACACAAAATGCACACATTTACTTGAATATTTAGTTTTAAACATAATGTATGGCTCTCTCAGAATTACTTTTCAAAATGTGTGGTGTCCATGGCTCTCTCAGATAAAAAAGTTCCCGACCCCTGTTCTAGAGTATTTGATAGTGAGCTTACTTACTATCACCAGCTATCACGAAATACTTATGTGTAGGGCCTATACAATATGCTCAGCACGAAACACTGATAAATCATTATTTTAATTTTCAATATCACTTTTGAGTTTTTTTGTTTTTTTTGCAGGCCATCTCTGTCAGTTTTTAAATGTTGTTGAAACTTTTCCTATACGTATATTAATATCGAGTTCGATCCCCGCCACAGGCAATACTGTATCCGGACCAATTAGAAAGCAATGGCAAACTACTGTACCTAGTTATATATTGCCTAGAAAATTACTACAGCCAAAAATGATAAGTTAATGGCTACATCCTGAATAGGATACGCTACAAATATTGACCTCTTTATCTAGTAATAATGTGAATGCTACTAATCAAAGATAGTTAAGCTCTGCACTGTATGGAGTGGAACATCATTTAATGTATTGCTCCTGTTGGTATGTTATTTGTATCACCAGGTTACATATATCATCCGGCCTGGATAAGATTACAAAGGAAGAGTTAGCAACTCTGGGAGATTATGGTATCGAAAGTATCACCAAAATGTTAAATGGCATCTACAACAGTGGCTATATTCCATCTGATTTGCTACAGTCAATTTTCATAGCCCTACCAAAGAAACCTGGTGCAGTAGATTGCGAAGACCACAGAACAATCAGCCTTATGAGTCAGATGACCAAGATTCTACTGCGCATAATAATGAGACGTATAAGAGGAAAAATAAAACTAGAGATAGCAGAAGAACAATGCGGATTCGTAGAAGGAAAAGGCACAAGAAATGACCTACATATAGTAAGCACATTAATGAAGAGGGTCATAGAAGTACAACAAGACATATATCTGTGCTTCATAAATTACAGCAAATCATTTGACAAGGTGAAGAATTCAGAGATTATAGAATTGCTATAAAATGCAACACGTCCAAAAACACCTAGTAATATTCACATACTTCCTGTATGCTCTATAAGCCCTTGAAAACTGGAATACAACAGTAGAGAAAACTATAATCGACATACGTCAAACTACAAACATAAATAGATCATATGGCATCAATACTACACTATGACAAGTATCTTTACAGTGGATACTAGACCGCACATGCATAAGTGGGAATGAAATTGCGAATAAACTGGTAAAAAAGAAACCAGTATGCTCCAACCAGGAATTCCCACCAACCTTAGAACATCTAAACATATTATCCACAACAACTGTAAACAAGAATGGATGGACCGCTGGGCCACTGGCTCATAAGGAAATGTGCTATATGCAGACATGTCCCAACTAAATCCACATGACAGCGTAATTAGATTATACAGCAAAGATCAAACCACAATATTTAGGTTGCGAAGAACACACCTGTAGAACTTAACAAACATCTACAAAGAATTACCGCAGACCATACACCATACTGCAACCACTGCAACAGACAAGTGGAGGAAACAGAAAAACATCACCTTATTGAATGCGCTGCACTACAAGACCTACGAAAACAACTGTTACCACTAAACCCCTCCATCACTAACGCCCTTTATATAGATACAACACAGCTGAAGAAGACATGCACCTACCACCACCTGGCACAGGGTGAAAAGGTGAAAGGATGAAAGCTCGCTACCTCGGGAACCGGATAAGTAGGAAAGTACTGCTACTATTATTACTACTACAGCACTTACTACTGCTACCACTGCCGCTATTACCACTACTGTAACTACCACCACTACTACTACACTTACAACTATTATAACTACAACTACTACTTCACTTACTACTAGTATTACTACTACTACTACTATTACTACTAATACTATTACTACTACTACTACTACTACTACTACTACTACTATTACTACTAATACTATTACTACTACTATTACTACTAATACTATTACTACTACTAATATTAATACAACTACTACTTCACTTACTACTACTTCTACTACTATTACTACTACTACTACTACTACTACTATTACTAATACTACTACACTTACTACCACTAATAATACTACTACTACCACAACCACCACTACTACTACTACTACTACTACTACTACTACTACTACTATTACTACTACTACTACTACTAATACTACTACTATTACTACTTAGCTATACTATGAACATTTTATACAATTCCATCATTAGTAAAGTTACCCGATTCACAATTCATTAAGCGTATTAACCATTGTATTATTATATATTTAAAAGTGGACAAAACCACGTGACACAATATAAATGTCTAAGACCTGGTGTTAACAAGTATGCACCTCTCTAATCCTCCAGGTGACCATCTGAGGTTCGTAAATCTGTACAATACTGATCACTCCAAAAGGTAACCAACATATCACATACGTGCCAGCGATAAACATAAGAAGTAGTGCTGCCTGCAATGAGATGTCACCGTGGGTGAATTGACGTAATGATAATTTATAACATAATATGTACTTTAAGTTGTAAATTCTTTACAAGGGTAAGTATTGGCTGTATTGAAGTCATGCTGTCATATGGACTGTGCGGTTGAAAGTGGCCAACATTGATACTAGCAAGTGGTACAGAGGGTTTCTTATATACTATCCTGGGTTAACAAAACCATGATCCTATAAGTAGGCCTACTTTTTCGTGGCGTGCCCTTGAAACATAAATACCGTGGCCCGTTCTGTGCTTCTGGCACTTTTCATACTTTTAGGGACTGTGTCCGTGGATATAGATTGAATTAGAATTGATTGCAAAAAATACAAGTAATATCTCCGACACCTCTCAGCCGACACATCCAGCGGCGCTGTAAACACACATAGTGCCGCAATGCATTCTGGACCCGGACAGTTGGAATACAGATGTATTGAAGGGGTGACCAGTATTGATGTACGGATACATGGAGATTTCACGGTGTAGCGGCGTACACATTGAATGACTCTGGAGAAGACAACACGCGCTAGAAGTCATCCCTGTGTAAGGAAACGCTAAAGTTACAATGAAGTCCAACTTGTCCAGCACGAGACCTGCCTGCTGAAGTATTGTTCATGGTCGAAGACATTCAGTAGCCAAAAAGATGTATCCGATAGCAAAAGTTTCATCCCGATTGACCCATTTTAAAGTAGGAACAATGATTCAAATTCTGGATACGTACATGTACTTCTGGATATGTAGATAACTCTTTGAATACAGCTTCACTTTGCCCAAGTGAAAAGCGTCGAACAAATGAATGGGAACACATGTGTCTCAACTGTATGACCGAAGCAATGTTGAGAGACTCTGAAAGATGTGAGCAGCGTAGACGGGAAGCAAGTCCTTGTCTTTGAGGACGAGCTAAATCTCCGTCTTACTCGGTTGCCGCAGCTGCTCAACACTGACCAGAGATAATTAGGATCAGTACCAAAGGGCCAAGGATGCGATAATGTCGTATTTTCTACACGTAATTTTTTTCGATGGCTGCGTAGCTATTCGTCCTAGATATACGTAATATACCCTTTCCTTTCCCAACGCAATGGCGAAGAGTCAAAGCGCATAATGTGCATGGCGATGGACCATAAAGTCATCATCGCAAGCGGATGAGGTGAGTGTGAAAAGTGTTCAGGTCAAATCCCAGACGTGTTTGGCGATGCAGCACAGTCTAATTCGGATGTCGCCGTTGCTCAACGCGGCTCATACAGAAGAATTTAGGTCTGGGGCCTAGGGGAACAGAGGGTGGTAATGGAATGGTCTTCCTACACGAGGAATATTTTGCCTGCATCGAAGCACTTTGTCGGAGGAAAGATGCGCAGTGGATGGCTAAGGCAAAATACCAACTCGTCTCGTAACATATACCCTGTCGAGTAGAAGGCTTCCTCATAAGGCATTGTTTAGCTGAAACCTCCCGTGTGTGAAAGAAAGTTCTAACAAACCACATCCTTTGCGCACAGGAAATAAGAGCGAATCGCTCGCAATTCTCAGGGGTCTCAACAAAGAATACACATACATACTATCAAATGATTGCAGGCTATGCGATTAGGTTTCTGCATATACAATGGCGGAACATGCCTTCTATAAACATACACATAGATCCCCCACTCCCCCGAGAAGGAGTCTTCTTCTCATTGTTACACCGATGAGAATAGGAGTTTTCTTCTCATTGTTACACCGATGAGAGTATGAGTTTTCTTCTCATTGTTACACCGATGAGAGTAGGAGTTTTCTTCTCATTGTTACACAGATGAGAGTAGGCGTTTTCTTCTCATTGTTACACAGATACGATTAGGAATCATCTTCTCATTGTTACACCGATGAGAGTAGGAGTCTTCTTCTTAAAACATTGTTATACTGATGAGAGTTACTCATTTATGAAAATAAGCACTGGTGAATTCATAACTTCCTTCACTAAAAACAATATTTCAAACAGATACAGGATCTTCATTGTGCGAAATTCCCGGGTAACTAAATAAAAACAACGACTAAACAAATACACAAATCAGTACCCGGTTATGTGCTTTACGATATAATATTAGTACCCGGTTATGTGCTTTAAGATGTTATATCATAACCAGGTTATGTGCTTTAAGATGTGATATCATAACCAGGTTATGTGCTTTAAGATGTGATATCATAACCAGGCTATGTGCTTTAAGATGTGATATCATAACCAGGTTATGTGCTTTAAGATGTGATATCATAACCAGGTTATGTGCTTTAAGATGTGATATCATAACCCGGTTATGTGCTTTAAGATGTGATATCATAACCAGGTTATGTGCTTTAAGATGTGATATCATAACCAGGTTATGTGCTTTAAGATGTGATATCATAACCAGGTTATGTGCTTTAAGATGTGATATCATAACCAGGTTATGTGCTTTAAGATGTTATATCATAACCAGGTTATGTGCTTTAAGATGTGATATCATAACCAGGTTATGTGCTTTAAGATGTGATATCATAACCAGGTTATGTGCTTTAAGATGTGATATCATAACCAGGTTATGTGCTTTAAGATGTGATATCATAACCAGGTTATGTGCTTTAAGATGTGATATCATAACCAGGTTATGTGCTTTAAGATGTGATATCATAACCAGGTTATGTGCTTTAAGATGTGATATCATAACCAGGTTATGTGCTTTAAGATGTGATATCATAACCAGGTTATGTGCTTTACGATCTTGATTACACTGGTTTACAAAAAAATTAAGTTGAAAGTTGCCTATAATTTGTTAACTGAATTATGAGCATTTTGTGCCACTGAAGCCATCAATGACATCCATTTTTCTCAATCAGGTCAGGTTTTTTTTTCTAAATTGATTAAATTGTTTTTTTTATTCTCTGACTATAGCCTTCTATTCATAACTACATTTTGGTGATATTAGTAGTTGATTTATGACAAACATGGCATTATATAAATGAAGAGAAGACATTGAAAAAGGTAAGGACATGTAAATTATGTCATACTGAGCAAAATTCAAGACATAAACTTCAATTTTTTCGACTTTCTCGAGTGCTCAGCAGCAGGGATGTCTCTTTTCAGAGTCCAGCAGTAATCAGCCATCATTACTGCATTCCATTTCCTTGATACCTGGTCTCCATCTTTTGTATGTACTGATGGTACCTCTCTCCCTGCTCGTCACTTATTGATCCAAGATTCTCTGGAAACCGATCCATATGGGAGAATAAATAATGCACTTTATGCTCATGTTGCATCCAAGGTTTTTGAAAGCAGTCAGCATATTGTTGACAACTTCTTCATAGTTACTAGCTTTGGTGTTATCTAAAAATTCTTCACAACCAGAACAAAGGCCTTCCATGATTCTAATTCCAATTTGTTCATTGCTTCATTGCTTTTTCAAACTCAAGATATCTGATGAGCTGACGAACTTGAGGGCCATCAAAAATGCCACCTTTCAACCTCTCTATGGTTAATCCTGGAAAAGCGCGGCACAAGTAAATGAAGCAGCCACCATCCTTGTCCAGGGCTTTGGTGAACTGTTTAATCAAGCCAAGCTTAATATGCAGCGGTAGGAATAGTATCTTGTTTCTGTCTACCAGAGGATTGTTGACGATGTTCTTTTATCTACCCGGCACCAGTTCTTCTCGTGCAGGCCAGTCCTTCTTGGTATAGTGCTGAAACCTGTCCCTACTATCCCACATGCACAGAAAGCAGGGGTACTTTGTAAAGCCAGACTGCTGTCCCAATAGGAAATTCACCATCAAGTCAACACAAATATACCACTCGCACTGATAGTAAGAAACTATATCCAGCACATACTTCACCGTATCATACTTCTCCTTCACTGTAGTCGAGTGAGCAAGGGGTACAGAAGCAAACTGATTGCCATTGTAAAGCAGAACATATTTTATGCAAGATCTTCTAGTTGCAGCCATTTGAATCACTTGAAACCTTAAAAAATACGCACACAAAATTAGCAATACTAATAAGTTTAAACATGTGAAATCTTCATAATTTGTATATTCCAAGATAGATTAAGAAATTTTGCAACATATGGCGTGAAAATATCCATTCATGTGACAATAAAATACTTGCTTTCTATATCATTGGTCCTTTTAAATGGGAAATAAAAACACTTTTGATCAAATGTGTAGAAAAAAATTGACGTTTTACTGATTGATTTGACATGGAATATGAACAACCTATAAAAAACGTCATTTGGTGCTAGATAAAAATCCTGACCTGAGCAAAACTAATGTGGTTTTTGGATTCAGCACAATAATATTATTCTAAATCTGTAAAAAAAACACCATAGACAGCAAATTTGATCTTGACCAGTGTAAGTGTTTTATTTACATTTATAATTTTTTTAAATATATTATCATTATCCGCTTTACGAAATATAATTACACTGTTGCGTGCTTTAAGTTATATTACTTTGTTATGTGCTTTGAGATATATCAGTACCCGGTACGCATACCGTTGCGTCTGTGGGTCTCACCAATGACCTACTAGACAAGCTAGACTAGTCGCCCATGCAACAGAAAACCTTAGTAAATGACATGCCGCTATATTGAGGCTCTCTTATGGAAGCTTCGTAGCATGTCATCTATACAATTATAGACTACCTCTGAATAGAAGGATCCTTCAACAGGCATTGCACTAAGCCGAAAGCTGAAGTATCCTGGGTATGAAATAAAGCTAAGAACAACCACCCCACTACACATAGGAAGTAAGAGCTAATCGCTCGCAATTCCTGGGCTTCACAAACAAACACCAAACATCAGTACCCGGTTATATGCTTCAAGATATAATATCATAACCAGGTTATGTATTTTAAGATATAATATCCGGTACTATGATCTCAGTCCAACCACCGTTTTCGTTCTTGTTGCCCATTAGTGCATACCTACGCATTTTGTGGTTAATTGATCTAAATATTATATCAATAAATAATCAATAGAAAACTTCATTTCTAGAGTTAGGGTTTAGGGTTAATTATGATTTATATAACTAATCATAACTCTAACCCTAAATATAATTATATTCAAATTAATAAATGATAGATATAAACTGATAAACATAGGCAAGGGAAAGAATTCCCTAGGCACTAATTGGCGCAACGGGGGTTGGACTGAGATCATAGTACCTAATATCCTAACCAGGTTATGTGTTTTAAAATATAATATCCTAACCAGGTTATGTGTTTTAAAATATAATATCATACATGTAATATCATTACCAGGTTATATGCTGTAATATACCATATAATAACTGGTTATATGCTGTAACGTATCATATAATAACTGGTTATATGCTGTAACGTATCATATAATAACTGGTTATATGCTGTAACATACCATATAATAACTGGTTATATGCTGTAACATACCATATAATAACTGGTTATATGCTGTAACATACCATATAATAACTGGTTATATGCTGTAACATACCATATAATAACTGGTTATATGCTGTAACATACCATATAATAACTGGTTATATGCTGTAACATACCATATAATAACTGGTTATATGCTGTAACATACCATATAATAACTGGTTATATGCTGTAACATACCATATAATAACTGGTTATGTGCTTTAAAATACAGTACCATCACCAGATCGGGGTGCAAAGGTTTTTGTGTGCACCACTCTCGTGCAATCCCAGGCTAGCAAATAAATCAAGCTACCTAGAAGCACGTCCTCCAGGTGCATATGGGAAACCGATTGTTTCGAAACTCGTGCTAAGCAACTTAACTAACGCTATATGTTACGTGCCCCAACAGTGTAGACGGCGATAGAATGATAATTGATAGCGCAAGACAAACATAATCTCTGAATAGTACCTCAATAGGTCCAGACAATATCACATTAGAAGAATTAGCAGCTTTAGATGACTTTGGAGTTGAAATAATCACAAAATTGCTGAATGACATACATAACAGCGGAAACATACCCGATGACTTAATGAGATCCATATTCATAGCATTACCTAAGAAACCAGGGACCACCGAATGTGAAGAACACCGTACAATCAGCCTCATGAGCCAAATAACCAAAATACTGCTCAGAATCATCATGAAGAGAGTGAGAAACAAAATAAAACCAGAAATAAGTCCAGAACAATGTGGATTTGTAGAAGGCAAAGGCACCAACAATGCGATTTATATATTGAGAACACTAATAGAGAGGTCTATAGAGGTAAAAACAGATCTGTACCTCTGTTTTATAGACTACACTAAAGCTTTTGACAAAGTTAAACATAGCAAAATTATACACATGCTAGAGAATCTGAACATTGACAGCAAGGATTTAAGAATAATCAAGAACATGTACTGGCAACAAACAGCAGCAATAAGAGTAGGAAAGCAATTTGGCCCTTTTCAACAAATAAAACAAGGAGTCAGACAGGGATGCGTGCTTTCACCAGACCTGTTCTCTCTATACAGTGAGAACATATTGCGTGCAATAGTAGATATCCCAGGAATATCAGTGGGAGGACATAACATAAATAATTTAAGATATGTGGATGACACTGTTCTGATTGCAAAAAGTGAGGAAGACCTTCAAAAATTAATTAAAGTAGTAGTCACAGAAAGCAAAGAGAAAGGCCTCTTCCTAAATATCAAGAAAACAGAAGTAATGGTTATTTCAAAGAAAGAAAATAACACACCTTGCAAGATCATAGTGAATGATATAGTATTAAAACAGGTCCACCAATTCAAATATCTAGGTACAATTATAACAGCAGATGGAAGAAGTTCAACAGAAATAAGATGCAGAATAGGACAGGCAAAAACAACATTCAGAAAAATGAAAAATATACTGTGTAATATGACCTTGTCATTAGAGGTGAGAAAGAGAGTTCTGCAGTGCTATATAACCCCTATACTAACATATGGGTGCGAGTCTTGGACAATAAACAAACTGGAAAGTGGGAGATTGGAGGCAACAGAGATGTGGTTCTACAGAAGAATGCTGAGAATACCATGGACTGCCAGAAAAACTAATGTAGAGGTATTAAAAGAGTTAAATGCGAAACGGACCTTAATCAACAATATAAGAAAAAGGCAATCTTCTTTTTTTGGCCACTTCATGAGACAGGCAGGTTTAGAGAACATAATCACAACAGGCAAGATTGAAGGCACCAGAGACAGAGGGCGACAACGTGAGAAAATATTAGACATTTTGACAACCTGGCACGGCAAAGAAACAACAACGACTTTGATACATAATACTGTGGACAGAGAGCTGTGGAGATCCATGACCGCCTACGCACCCGGCATGGCACCTGATGATGATGAGTACCTCAGTGCCTACCCCGACCTCCACAGACCGAAGGAGCACAGTGAAAACGGTAGGTCTGGACAACCGGGCGTTTCATGTTCATAGCTCACGAAAGCGAGATTAGTGAACAAGTCTATGAAGAAGTAAGGCAAGCACACATTGAGTGGCAAGGCACTACAGCACTAGAATGTAGTATCAAGTCCAAGCACTGGTACCGCCGAGAACGCGAAGTACCTGCATAAGGTATAACGAATGAGCGGATAAAATGAGTTTCTACGTACATCCCACATGCATGTGGCATGGAAAGAGGTGATAAAATGTGTTTCTAGGTATCTCCTACATGCATGTGGCATGTTAAGAGGTGATAAAATGTGTTTCTAGGTATCTCCCACATACATGTGGCACGGAAAGAAGTGATAAAACAGTTTCTAGTTACCTCCCACATGCATGTGGAAGATGGACATACAAGGAGGGTTTGGAGAACATAGTCATAACAGGCAAGATTGAAGGCAACGGAGACAGAGGGAAACAATGTGAGAAAATATTACACAGTTTGACAACCTGGCACGGCAGGGAAACAACAATAAAATTTACCCGGAAAAGTGCAGATGGTTGGTGTTTATGGTATTATTTAAGTTTATATATAAAATAATTTTTAGAAAATCATACAAACATGGATGTGGATATACAATCATACAAACATGGATGTGGATATACAATCATACAAACATGGATGTGGATATACAATCATACAAACATTGATGTGGATATACAATCATACAAACATGGATGTGGATATACAATCATACAAACATTGATGTGGATATACAATCATACAAACATGGATGTGGATATACAATCATACAAACATGGATGTGGATATACAATCATACAAACATGGATGTGGATATACAATCATACAAACATTATTGGAGATATATAATCAGATATCTATACCACGAGTCTTCATATTATTGCAGTTACATATTAGATTATGAAATGTCAGGTCATTTATTTTGCACATCTTTTGGTGATGTACACTAATAACAACCGCGGACATGAGTCCAGTTTGTCTGTATTAGAACTTACGAGCATTGTAAAGGTAATGGTTATTGCAGTTCAGGTACCCCTTAACCACGTCCGCTGACTAGTTGTGATGGATTACGAAATCATGCAATATATTTAGAATCTATTGAATACTAACACACACACACACAAATGAGATGTAGATTTTACAGACGGCCTTACACTGCTGGCCCACAACTGCATACAGATGGATGAAAGAACAGACGGCCTTACACTGCTGGCCCACAACTGCATACAGATGGATGAAAGAACAGACGGCCTTACACTGCTGGCCCACAACTGCATACAGATGGATGAAAGAACAGACGGCCTTACACTGCTGGCCCACAACTGCATACAGATGGATGAAAGAACAGACGGCATTACACTGCTGGCCCACAACTGCATACAGATGGATGAAAGAACAGACGGCCTTACACTGCTGGCCCACAACTGCATACAGATGGATGAAAGAACAGACGGCCTTACACTGCTGGCCCACAACTGCATACAGATGGATGAAAGAACAGACGGACTTACACTGCTGGCCCACAACTGCATACATATGGATGAAAGAACAGACGGCCTTACACTGCTGGCCCACAACTGCATACAGATGGATGAAAGAACAGACGGCCTTACACTGCTGGCCCACAACTGCATACAGATGGATGAAAGAACAGACGGCCTTACACTGCTGGCCCACAACTGCATACAGATGGATGAAAGAACAGACGGCCTTACACTGCTGGCCCACAACTGCATACAGATGGATGAAAGAACAGACGGCCTTACACTGCTGGCCCACAACTGCATACAGATGGATGAAAGAACAGACGGCCTTACACTGCTGGCCCACAACTGCATACAGATGGATGAAAGAACAGACGGCCTTACACTGCTGGCCCACAACTGCATACAGATGGATGAAAGAACAGACGGCCTTACACTGCTGACCCACAACTGCATACAGATGGATGAAAGAACAGACGGCCTTACACTGCTGGCCCACAACTGCATACAGATGGATGAAAGAACAGACGGCCTTACACTGCTGGCCCACAACTTCATACAGATGGATGAAAGAACAGACGGCCTTACACTGCTGGCCCACAACTGCATACAGATGGATGAAAGAACAGACGGCCTTACACTGCTGACCCACAACTGCATACAGATGGATGAAAGAACAGACGGCCTTACACTGCTGGCCCACAACTGCATACAGATGGATTAATTAAATTACTATTTATAATGACCCATAGCATCGAATATGTGTGAACATACACAGATACTCTAGAGTAATGTATCTCAGCGTCGTAAACGCTAATGACAGATATTCAGAAAACCATAATTAAGAAATATGGTTTATCAAACTAATGAAGCTATTATTCAAACCTTGCTGTCGTGTAGATTTTAGCCAAGGTAGTTAACAGCACCATGCTAACAGCCATGTTTTAACAGCATGGAGTTACAGCCTTAGAACGGTAGCACTAGCGGCGGAAGAGACCAGGCAAGATACTGCAAGACAGAAGCGGGCACGCAGAAAAGAAAAAACATCTCAACGTCCCATAGACACCCTCTACAGTTGTCAATTCTGTAAAAGAACATTTTGTGCGCGCATTGGACTTGTTAGTCATTTAAAAACGTACTATTAACTTTATTACTTTTTATTACTTATTACTATTATTATTATTATTATTATTATTATTATTATTATTATTATTATTATTATTATTATTATTATTGAGTTTTTGGTCATTGTCGATTACGACGGACGAACATCATCAGCCAAGTTGGTCAACATTGATATGCCTAAATGGTTATAAACGTTCACGTGATTGGATATCTACAAATGTTCTGGTGGAACATGTTGTCTACATTTAGACATACTTAGACTCCCTCTGTGTAGGAGGTTTCATCTACAAATGTACTGGTGGAACATGACGTCTACATTTAGACATACTTAGACTCTCTCTCTCTGTAGAAGGTTTCATCTACAAATGTACTAATGGAACATGTCTACATTTAGACATACTGAGACTCCCTCTATTTAGAAGGTTTCATCTACAAATGTACTAGTGGAACATGTCTACATTTAGACATACTTAGACTCCCTCTGTGTAGGACGTTTGATCTACAAATGTACTGGGGAAACATAACTTCTACATTTAGACATACTTAGACTCTCTCTGTGTAGGACGTTTGATCTACAAATGTACTGGTGGAACATGACGTCTACATTTAGACATACTTAGACTCTCTCTGTGTAGAAGGTTCATCTACAAATGTACTGGGGAAACATAACTTCTACATTTAGACATACTTAGACTCTCTTTGTGTAGGAGGTTTCATCTACAAATGTACTAATGGAACATGTCTACATTTAGACATACTTAGACTCCCTCTGTGTAGAAGGTTTCATCTACAAATGTACTGGTGAAACATGACGTCTACATTTAGACATACTTAGACTCCCTCTGTGTAGGACGTTTCATCTACAAATGTACTGGTGGAACATGACGTCTACATTTAGACATACTTAGACTCCCTCTGTGTAGGACGTTTGATCTACAAATGTACTGGGGAAACATAACTTCTACATTTAGACATACTTAGACTCTCTTTGTGTAGAAGGTTCATCTACAAATGTACTGGGGAAACATAACTTCTACATTTAGACATACTTAGACTCCCTCTGTGTAGGACGTTTGATCTACAAATGTACTGGTGGAACATGACGTCTACATTTAGACATACTTAGACTCCCTCTGTGTAGGACGTTTCATCTACAAATGTACTGGTGGAACATGACGTCTACATTTAGACATACTTAGACTCCCTCTGTGTAGGACGTTTGATCTACAAATGTACTGGGGAAACATAACTTCTACATTTAGACATACTTAGACTCTCTTTGTGTAGAAGGTTCATCTACAAATGTACTGGGGAAACATAACTTCTACATTTAGACATACTTAGACTCCCTCTGTGTAGGACGTTTGATCTACAAATGTACTGGTGGAACATGACGTCTACATTTAGACATACTTAGACTCTCTCTGTGTAGAAGGTTCATCTACAAATGTACTGGGGAAACATAACTTCTACATTTAGACATACTTAGACTCTCTTTGTGTAGGAGGTTTCATCTACAAATGTACTAATGGAACATGTCTACATTTAGACATACTTAGACTCCCTCTGTGTAGAAGGTTTCATCTACAAATGTACTGGTGAAACATGACGTCTACATTTAGACATACTTAGACTCCCTCTGTGTAGGACGTTTGATCTACAAATGTACTGGTGGAACATGACGTCTACATTTAGACATACTTAGACTCCCTCTGTGTAGGACGTTTGATCTACAAATGTACTGGTGGAACATGACGTCTACATTTAGACATACTTAGACTCCCTCTGTGTAGGACGTTTCATCTACAAATGTACTGGTGGAACATGACGTCTACATTTAGACATACTTAGACTCTCTCTGTGTAGAAGGTTCATCTACAAATGTACTGGGGAAACATAACTTCTACATTTAGACATACTTAGACTCTCTTTGTGTAGGAGGTTTCATCTACAAATGTACTAATGGAACATGTCTACATTTAGACATACTTAGACTCTCTCTGTGTAGAAGGTTTCATCTACAAATGTACTAGTGGAACATGTCTACATTTAGACATACTTAGACTCCCTGTGTGTAGAAGGTTTCATCTACAAATGTACTGGTGAAACATGACGTCTACATTTAGACATACTTAGACTCCCTCTGTGTAGGACGTTTCATCTACAAATGTACTGGTGGAACATGACGTCTACATTTAGACATACTTAGACTCTCTCTGTGTAGAATGTTTCATCTACAAATGTACTGGTGGAACATGTCCTCTACATTTAGACATACTTAGACTCCCTCTGTGTAGGACGTTTCATCTACAAATGTACTGGTGCAACATGTCGTCTACATTTAGACATACTTAGGCTGCCTCTGTGTACGAGGTTTCATCTGAGAGCATTACGTTACACTGAGAGTTTGAGCTGTGAAACAAAGCTCTAGAGAAATACATTACACATAGGAAATAAGAGGTTGACTGCTGGTAATTGCTCTGGAAGGAAACAAGCAAACAAATAATTCAACAGACACAATCTTACCTTTACTTCAGGCTTACTTTTATTCGTCATTGACATTTTGCAGGAAATGTCTGAAATCATGGAACCAACATTGGAAAATCTCCGCGCATTAGGTACACGCAGTGCCGATGTAGTGGCGGATAGATAGCTGCAAATATAAGGACCGACCGATTGTTTTCTATCTGATGAATGAAAATCAGCTGTACTAATTGATTCCTCAGTATACGTTATGTGTCCTGGAAATGGATCATTTATGTACCTATTATCGATATTGTCCTTATCTGTTGAGGTTTCTATAAAAGAAATACTGCGTTGTTCAGGTATTTTATTGGAATTGTTAGCTATAACTTGCGCACTATGGTATGATTTACGTTGTTCAGTGCGATTTGTTATGTTCCAAGGTTGAGATGGGACTGTTTCGTCAGTCTGTTTTGATTTTCGTTGTGCATCTTTATTTCGGGTTTCCGCGTTATTAGTACCAAATTTGAAGCACCCTGCTGTTGTAGATTGGTCTGTGATTGTGTCATCATCAGCATCGTTATCTCCGGACGTTTTCGCATCATTTTTCACAACCATAATGTTTTGACGTAAAGCAACTAAAGTAAAACCTGCGCGCACTTTCTTCAAGTCTGAAACTACAAATGCATAGATTAATGATTAAACCATACAGGAAATGAAACATAAGTAACTCTCAAATTAGACATTTCATATCAGCAAACTATATCAGGGATTCTTAATCTAGGTCTTCGGAATACCAAGGATCTGTGATCGGGTGGTTCGCAAATAAACTGTTATGAACTTATATTACATATTATTGATCTTTTTAAACAACATACCATTTTGGCTCATCTATCTTCCCCAGGTTTTGTGTTCACGATTTTAACTGTTATTTTCCTTGAAAGCAAGTTTTGTGTTCACGATTTTAACTGTTATTTTCCTTGAAAGCAAGTTTTGTGTTCACGATTTTAACTGTTATTTTCCTTCAAAGCAAGTTTTGTGTTCACGATTTTAACTGTTATTTTCCTTCAAAGCAAGTTTTTTTACGTGTATGCTTGAGATATTCAAGATGATAGATTTGTATGATATTCTGTAAGCATTTAAAGTTGTAAAAGAACTTTCCAAAAAATTGTGTACATAGGTCTGCATTTTTGTGGAATTTTTACAAGGTATATTTTTCTTATCTAATTTCCATTTAATTAGTTTTCTACAATGAAATATTAGGTATTGATACCACTTTAGCTTATTTCTACATTCAGTTTTTGTAATGCTATACTCCTTTATCTCCAAAAATTAGTTACATTGTAGAGAAAAGGGTACCATGCCAATATAAACATTAATATACAACTTTCCAAATTTAATTTTTACATATTCTTCGTATCTGAACCTAATACTCTTGAAATATTTAGTAATCATATTTTTTTTATCATTCAAAATTCATAAATAAAGTAATAGAAGGTTCCCTGTTCCCTCTAAAATAAATATAACCGATTTTTGTGTGATTTCCACCGGGGATTGTGACATACACTTTGCTACCTTTTGCGCCACATTGTCCTAGTACATCCTTCCGGAAGCTTTTCATTTGAATGAGCTTCCATAGCATGTGGCAGCCTTCTAAAGCCTTGTAAGAGTGTGTATGTCAGATCTTCGCCATGACAATGTATCACCCACTGATACCCTCGGTCTATGCACGTCAACGCATACACTTGAGTGACAGCACCTCTGGGATGGAGAAATAAGCTGTAATTTGAACTTCGGATAACAACGTCTATCTCGTACGATGTGTTCCGATGTCAGTGAACTTGTTTAATGTATTTAAATAGTTCTTTTCCCAGTGCCTTCTACTAAATCCTTTCTCATCTAAGATCCTAGTTTTAATATTGGAAATTGTTCTCATCTGGGAGCCTAGTTTCGACACAGGAAACACTCGACAGCAGAAGTGGACTAGGGTTGGTCGTCCTCTCTGCCGAGGCCTCGTTAATCAGCAGTGTGAGCATATCGACCAATCCTGAGCATCTGCACACATTTTCAGCGGTTAGGAACGATATGGTTTCCTGTTTCTAGATTTTTTCACGCAATGTGCTTCGGGAAGACCCGCTAGAAACTTACCCTCAAGCATGAAAACACTGCTTTAGTTATGACTTCCGCTTTTAATTTTCTCAACTGTTCTTGCACATTGCGGTGCCATCTGACGCCGTGCTACCATAACACGGCACTCATTAAATATTCTTTACTCCTCCGGAGACTTGCTCACTATTTTCGCTGTCGTAACAGGTCATCCCGACTGGCGATTCAAACCTCCATCTTACAGTGTACTGCAAGTGTTTTGTCTGTGGGGACATATACATTCAGAGAGTTTCTTGTCTTGTGGATGGTTTCCATTCCATCTCGATCAGCACAGACTCAACACGATGCTTAAAGCGTTAGCAAGATTTCTTTGCACGAGATTTGAAGAAATGTTTCCAGAATGCACAACTAGGAGGTCATTTAGGATCATGGTTATGTTGTAACCCTGGGTTTGCACGAAAGTAACGTAAAACATATCGAACCTCAGACAAATACTGTCAATGAAATTCATGTAGAAAATGCTACCACACTTACGAGAACTATATCCCTAAAGGTGTTTGAATATTGTAGAAAATTTCAACGAGACATCAAATCTGGACCTTTCACAATACCGATATTGAGCTAAATAGCAAAGAATATAGATAACATAGTAACCAAGATTTATAACGTGTTTGATTGTGTTAATATGAACATTTACCAAGATTTATAACGTGTTTGATTGTGTTAATATGAACATTAGTGGGCATCGGCTCACTAGTATATATTATGTATTCATTCATTCATTCATTCATTCATTCATTCATTCATTCATTCGTTCATTCATTCATTCATTCATTTATTAGTACCATGACTTCCGGCGTAGGCGATCATGTCTCTCCACAGTTCTCTGTTTGTTATACTTTCAAATATAGTTTCTGATCATTCTACATCATTCAAGGCTGTAAAGCTATCCAACATTTTCTCACGTTGTCTTCCTTTGTTTTTCTTACCCTCGATCTTTCTAATTGTTACAATGTTCTCCAACCCACCTCTTCTCATGACATGACCCAGAAACTGTGATTGTCGTCTCCTAATACAGTTAATAGGTTCTCTTTTTGAGTTGACCAGTTTTAGAATTATAGCATTACTCTTTTTTTAGCTGTCCATGATATTATTAACATTCTTCTATAAAACCAAATATCTGTGGCCTCCAGATGTTTTCTTGCAATATTGTCAATTGCCCATGCTTCACTACCATATAACAGTATGGGCTTTATGTAACATTTTAGTATGTTCTTTCTTACTTCTATTGATAATGAATTATTACACAAGATGTTCTTCATCTTCTGGAATGCTGCTTTTGCCTGTGCTGTTCGACTTTTTATCTTCATGACACATCTACCATCTGAAGTAATAGCTGTGTCTAAATATTTAAATTAGTCTACTTGTTTAATAACTGTCTCGTTGACCTTGATGTTACATTTAGAAGGGTTAGATGTTTTAGATGTAACCATTACTTGTTTTTTTTTGGTGTTCAAGCTGAGATCTTTACGCTTTCTACTTCTATAGATGTAATCAATTTTTGTAGTTCTTTTTTACTCTTTGCTACAAGAACCGCGTCGTAAGCATTTCCCAGGTTATTCACATTATACCAACTAACAGCTATTCCTGGCATATTTTCTATAGGATTAAACAGTTAAACATATCAGGTAATAGCAGACACCCTTGTTGGACTCCTTGTCTTATTGGATGTAATTCCACTGTTTGGTTATTGATTTTGATTGCTGCTGTTTGTTGCCAATATAAGTTCTCTATTATTCTATAAAAGATGCGATTTTAGTCAGGACTTTCAACTTGTATATTCTCAAGCTACTATGAATATAGACCGGTCGGTCGACACACAGCTAGATTTCACACTCAACAACAAGCATACAAAAACACTATACGTATATAAACGTACTATACGCATATAAATACACTATACATATATACATATATACATATATACATATACTATATGTATGTATATACACTATATGTATGTATATACACTATAAATATATATATAAATACACTATACGTATATAAATACAATATACATATATAAATACACTATATGTATATAAATACACTATACGTATATATATATTTCTCGTTAATCAAAATTAGCACTTTTGAATGTTTCCGTTTTCAACGAGACATCATAACAAGTATCACGCAACCACCCAATGGAAACCAGAAGGCAAATCATACATTCAACCTTCATACCAACAGAATAAATGCGATAAATATCAGACATGGACACTAACTAAAAACACAAGAGAGATAGTTTGCGAAGTGTGAATTGAGCTGTCTAAGAAAAGAAGAAAATAGAAGAGATAATGTGAGGAATGAAGAGATTACAAGGACTATTGAAACAACGTCTGTTGTCTAATATATTGAAAAATAAAGACTGAAATGGTTCGACTACGACAATGAATCCGCATTGGCCAGATGCTAGTTTATACAACATGAGAATGGAAGAAACAACGGCAGAGGAATACCAAGAAGAAGGTGGATTGAAGGAGTTACCAACATTCTGAGACGTCACAATATGACTGCATACTAACCGCCCAAACGTGCCGTAGAGCGAAAACCAATTGTCATTCTGTGACACAGAACAGAAAAAGCAGAGAAAAGACAATATATAGACAAATAACAAGTAGCTAAAACAAGTATTATGTGATACATTATTGATGAATACCTTGTAGGCGTCGTGCATTCTCTCTGTCCTGTTTGATGAATTTATTCTGTTTCATGACCAACTTAAAGATCTGTAGGTAGACGAAAATGACCACTAGACAAGGTAAGAACACAACTAAAACTACTGTGCCTATTATGTACAGATCCGTCGGTAACTCGTTACAGTAGGAGACGAAACCTATGAAGGTGTCGTTGCGTTGAGCTTCATGGGTGGTAATGTTGCTGTAGACGACGGGTAAGCTCAATAAGAACTCCTGGTGATGAGAAATTAATGTATTTGTTATAAGTGAGAAACAAATGATATTTTATTGTCTAATCCTAGGTCGGTGATGTAGCTGCTTTATCAACACTTGCCGTTATCAGGATAGCTTTAGCTTGCTCTCCTATAACAGATGGGTCGTGCTTAGTTGTTCAGAGATGGTCACAGTATCTTTAATGTCTGCCTAAAGTTGTTTTTTTCTGATGACTTCTCTTGGACCTACAGCCGCGAGCAGATTTAATTTTTCACTTCTTTTGTTATTCTATTGCGATGTCCCAACAATTGTGTTTGTTTCAGCTCAATATATTCAATACAAAATGTTGTACATACTTTCATTTTAATGTTGTCGTTTCGTATTCTTCCTCGTCCTTGTGATGTATTTTTGGTAGAAGAGTTGTCTTGGTAGTTGTCTTCCTCGTCCTTGTGATGTATTTTTGGTAGAAGAGTTGTCTTGGTAGTTGTCTTCCTCGTCCTTGTGATGTATTTTTGGTAGAAGAGTTGTCTTGGTAGTTGTCTTCCCGTCCCTGTGAAGTATTTTTGGTAGAAGAGTTGTCTTGGTAGTTGTCTTCCTCGTCCCTGTGAAGTATTTTTGGTTGAAGAGTTGTCTTGGTAGTTGTCTTCCTCGTCCCTGTGAAGTATTTTTGGTTGAAGAGTTGTCTTGGTAGTTGTCTTCCTCGTCCCTGTGAAGTATTTTTGGTAGAAGAGTTGTCTTGGTAGTTGTCTTCCTCGTCCCTGTGAAGTATTTTTGGTTGAAGAGTTGTCTTGGTTGTTGTCTTCCTCGTCCCTGTGAAGTATTTTTGGTAGAAGAGTTGTCTTGGTAGTTGTCTTCCTCGTCCCTGTGAAGTATTTTTGGTAGAAGAGTTGTCTTGGTAGTTGTCTTCCTCCTCCCTGTGAAGTATTTTTGGTAGAAGAGTTGTCTTGGTAGTTGTCTTCCTCGTCCCTGTGACGTATTTTTGGTAGAAGAGTTGTCTTGGTAGTTGTCTTCCTCGTCCTTGTGAACTATTTTTGGTAGAAGAGTTGTCTTGGTAGTTGTCTTCCTCGTCCCTGTGAAGTATTTTTAGTAGAAGAGTTGTCTTGGTAGTTGTCTTCCTCGTCCTTGTGATGTATTTTTGGTAGAAGAGTTGTCTTGGTAGTTGTCTTCCTCGTCCTTGTGATGTATTTTTGGTAGAAGAGTTGTCTTGGTAGTTGTCTTCCTCGTCCCTGTGAAGTATTTTTGGTAGAAGAGTTGTCTTGGTAGTTGTCTTCCTCGTCCTTGTGAACTATTTGTGGTAGAAGAGTTGTCTTGGTAGTTGTCTTCCTCGTCCGTGTGAAGTATTTTTGGTAGAAGAGTTGTCTTGGTAGTTGTCTTCCTCGTCCTTGTGAACTATTTTTGGTAGAAGAGTTGTCTTGGTAGTTGTCTTCCTCGTCCCTGTGAAGTATTTTTGGTAGAAGAGTTGTCTTGGTAGTTGTCTTCCTCGTCCTTGTGAACTATTTTTGGTAGAAGAGTTGTCTTGGTAGTTGTCTTCCTCGTCCCTGTGAAGTATTTTTGGTAGAAGAGTTGTCTTGGTAGTTGTCTTCCTCGTCCTTGTGAACTATTTTTGGTAGAAGAGTTGTCTTGGTAGTTGTCTTCCTCGTCCCTGTGAAGTATTTTTGGTAGAAGAGTTGTCTTGGTAGTTGTCTTCCTCGTCCTTGTGAACTATTTGTGGTAGAAGAGTTGTCTTGGTAGTTGTCTTCCTCGTCCTTGTGAACTATTTATGGTAGAAGAGTTTCTGTGCTTGTATTTAGATCTTAATGTTTTGTCTTCTCCTTTTTATGTTTCAGTTTCTCAAGTTATGCTATACTGGCAATCCTTCCGGTTAGTCCAGTGTTTCCCAACTTGGGACTTACG
This sequence comes from Meghimatium bilineatum, assembly GCA_034231615.1. Lineage (NCBI taxonomy): Eukaryota > Metazoa > Mollusca > Gastropoda > Stylommatophora > Philomycidae > Meghimatium > Meghimatium bilineatum. The sequence goes on from CM067320.1 coordinate 32,265,059, forward strand.
CCCCACAGGGGGGCAGTTTGATTGTTCAGGGGGTAATTCGAAATAACTGCAATTAGGCTTCATTAAGAAAATAATTCAATTTTTTAATATAAAAAAATTTATATGTTATATAGGGGGCATCAGAATATTAGAAAGACTTAGGTGAGGCATGGCAAACAAAAAAGTTGGGAAATACTGACTTAGTCCATCTACCATGTCAAGGTCAGAGCGGATACCCCATGTATTTTGTCTTAGCTATGTATCCACTGACCATGAACGTCTACAATATAAAACATACTGACTTATTGGAAATCAAGCTTTCTTAATGATTGGCTGGTTGGTTGCTGTTCCAGCGGTCCATAGGCTCATGCTCTTTGACTCAATGCCATTGTGTGATATGTGCATGTGTTTGTGAGCTGTTGTTTTGTTCCATATGATGTGTTCATTTATCTGGCCCTGGAGGGAGAAGCATTTTTATTTTTTTGACGTCATCCAGTGCTGGACATTCAAAAAAGGTGGTGGTGAACAGTTTTATAGGGATGTGCACACAGCCGGCACCCTGGAGTGTGTTGTGGTTGTATTCTGTTCAGATGATTGTTAAGCTGTATATGTTGTGTCTTTCTTTCCCAAGAGGTTGATGTTGCCTTTAGGATTTGGGTTGGTCATACATTTATAAATTTTCTTCTCAGTGTTTACCATGGCCCATCTGTTAATCCACTTTTCTTTGTTCACAGTTTTCAACATTATTTTAACATTGTGCACGGTTGTTTGTGTATATGGATGTTCTTGTTGTGCTCCCTTCTTTGCTAATCTGCCTGCCTTGTCATTGCCAGGTGTGCTTCTTCTTCTTCTGCGTTCGCTCTCAAATAACCACAACGAATATTTCGTGTGATTTCCGCCAGGGAGCGTGAAGTACGTTGTGCTGCAAGTTCCACAGTAGAACTGTTATTATTTGCACCCTGGTTGGCCACCTGTGGTCAGGACGTCCGAGGTCCAGCACATCCGTTTTCGTCATTCTTCAACTAAAGACCAAGAACACAGACTTCAACCTACTAAATTATTATTGTCCAAATGACCAGTCCCTTTCCCTGCACACAATACCATACAGAGGAAGACTGATAGTATGTGGAGATTTTAATAGTCACTCACAAAGCTGGGGTTATGACCACATGGATAAAAGAGGAGAATAACTTGAAAGCTGGCAAGACGATAAATGTCTTCTATTGCTTAATACGCCAAAAGATCCTCCAACATACTACTCAAGAGCATGGCAAACCACTTCCACGCCAGACTTGGCATTGTACTCAGCAGACCTAAACTGGGAAATCAATAGAACAGTGGGGAAGCAACTTGGAGGTAGCGACCATCGACCAGTCCTCCTTAGTATTAAAAATGAACTCACAGGAAATGCATGTAGCCTTCCAAGATGGAATTATAAAAAAGCAAATTGGGGACTATTTAAACACCGCAGTAGTGTTTTAGCTGGACAAATAGATATGGAAGGAAAAGACATAAACGCCATAGTCAAAGAGTTCAATAAATGTATTCATCAAGCTGCCAAGGAAGCAATACCAAGAGGAGCACGCAATCAATACAAGCCATACTGGAGTGAACAACTAGAACTGCTGCAAGAGGAATTAGAAAAAGCACGGAAGTGGAAAATAACCCAAGCCAGGAACATCACAACAAACATCAACACGCAAAAGCTAAATTCCAAAGAGCCAAACTAGAAGCTAGAAGAAAGAGCTGGAAAGAGAAAACAGAATCCTTAAATTTTGAAAAGGATGGAAGAAAACTGTGGAAACTGGTCAAACAACTAAATGATAAGGGAACAGGAAGAAGCACAAACATAACACTCGTACAGAATGGCAAAATGATTACAGAAAAGCAAGCAGTAGATAATTTCGCTAGGATATTTGCTCAAGACTGCAATATTGAAATTAGTCCAGAGAAACAGCGTACAGTGCAGAGCGACCAAAAAAGTAAACTGGAACATGCTCAGACTAGAATCAGTGATGAAAACAGCGCAGATGAAATTATGGATACATTGTTCACATATATTGAATTGGAATTAGCAGTCTCTAAACTAAAGCTAAATAAGTCCCCAGGAATTGATGAAATATCAAATGAAATGATAAAGAATCTAGGAACAACAGCCAGAAGGAAACTATTGGACATCCTAAATATTAGCTGGACTACTGGGAAAATACCACAAATCTGGAGAGAATCAATTATGGTCCCTTTGCTTAAACCTGGAAAAGATGGAACAACACCAACTAGCTACAGACAAACTCACAAATAATCTTTAACTGTGAGCAGGTAGCTCTTGACAAGACATATCATTTCTGACAGAAGTAAAAGGTTCTCAGCTGTGTGGCTGAGGCGAGACACGGACTCATGTAAGGTTGCCTCAAAGGCATGGTTGTATATGGACGGGGGAAAGGGGTTATGGATGCATGTTTAGTACCGAAAGGGAGGAATTCCAGTGAGGAAAAATCCACAAAATTCCGAGCGCCAACTCTCTAATTATTCTTCTGTCAGATTTGTTGACCAATCAGCAGTGACTCATCTATCATTCCCCGTCACCTAGGATTCTTTCATAAAAGGACACCGCTGGCCTGCATTCCTTCGTCACTCATGGGGGTTATTGGATAGAAAACAAATTTAAGAAATTGGACAAGATGTGACAATGATCATTTTATTTTCACAGGTAACAGATTGTCTGCTTATCCTCACCCCCACCAACTTTTCTCATTCGCCTTCTACAACATGCACTGAAAGAAGACAGTCGTCCTATTCCTTGCATCCCGAACTAGAAATCCAGGCCCCAGTTGTAGAAACATGGGAGTGTATCAAGAAAATAAATAAATATCAAAAATTTGGTTTTGGCATGATGATGTTTGTTGCGAGTAAATAGCTCTTGACAACATATTGCCTTTCAGAAAAATATACAGGTCCTCCTTAGTGGAACCGCTGTTCTAGACCTCGTATAAGGTTTGCCGTTTTAAAGGCATGGTTGTGTTAGGGGGTTTACGCATACATGTTTAATAGCCGAAGTATTCTAGGACGTTATGTCCTGCCAGGAGTGCAGTATATATTTCTGGGCCAACTAGTTAATCATTCCTGCGTCAGCTTTGTTGCAACTGCAGTCATGAAACTTTTGGCCTTCTCCGATGAATGGGAGTCTGTCACAATAGGGCACAGGTGAAATGTGCGCTTGTCTGCATCTCTTCATATCTATGGGTATTATTTTGATAGAAGGCAAAAGTAAAAAATGAGACAGGACATGCAAGTAACCCATGAGTGGGGGACAAAAACAGGACATACAACATAAATCAATCAAGTGCCATGCCTAATGCCGTAGGCGATCGTGTTTCTCCACGACTTCTTTGTCTCTTGTGTTGTCAATAAGTTCGGTTAGTGAACTTCTACCATGCCACAATACTAGTCCATCTAACAACTTTTCTCTTTGTCGTCTTCTATTTTCTCCTTGAATTTTTCCAGTAGTTATTAAGTGTTCAATCTGTGTTCTTCTCAGCACATGCCCTAGAAATTTTAAGTGTCTGCCCTTAATGTTTGATATGATTGATGTTTTTACGCCAGCATCAATGAGAACCTCTGCATTAGTTCTCTTAGCTGTCCATGGTATTTTCATCATTCGTCTCAGAATCCAACACCTCTGCAGCCTCTAATTCACGTTGAATATTTTTGTTTACAGTCCATGCTTTAAATCCATAAAAAAACAATTGGTTCTATATGATATCTCAGCACTCAAATTCGGGTCTGCATTGATAGTCTTCCAGTGCACAAAATGGTTACAACATAAAACATATAATTGGAAAGATAAATATTGGAACGATTTTCACTGAAAGAAAAGCCCCACGATATAGCCATGTTATCTATTGGAAGTATACTATTTCCTGGTGTTTTGTCTGGTAAGTCATTGCGAAGACCCACAGACCTTCCTCATGCAGGTTGATATTGACAATAAGGCTAGTAATGAAGATGGTGATGATGATGATAAACAAAAGCACAGACTAACTGCTCACGAGATTTTGAGTGGTATGTTGGCCAAGTCCGAGACCCAGTGTGAGAAACGCACTAGCAAAGCTGACACTCCACACCATGAATATGAGTGCATTGATCCGACTTTTTGTCATATAAAAATCGTAGTGCAGTGGGCGTGTGATTAAGATGTATCTACAGCAGATAGAAAAACAATAACAAGATATGTTATCTGCAGTGTGATCACAAATAAGGCAAAACAAATATTTGTATCTACAGCATGACATCACACAATATAAACTAAGTTATCTGCTGTGTGATAACACAAGAAGTAAAAAAAATATATTCTACAACATGTGGAACGAAACTAGGTAGGGACAACCGGAGTAGACGTACCGATTTAAATCGACAAAAGCAATCCCCAGGGGAGCAACAGCGCATTTAGTTTATATAGGTCCAGAGCTTGAGCTCGCCCGGGGCTACTTCATGTCTAATTAGTTTCAGCGCTGTAAAACGATAACAAACATAAAACTGAAAGATAACAAATAGTTAGAGCGCTTTACAACACGATAACACACATCAAACTGATAGATATCAAATAGTTAGAGTGCTTTACAAAACGATAACACACATCAAACTGAGAGATATCAAATAGAATGACAATAATATTTGAGACATGAAAGATGTTAGAGGAAATAATAAGAACAATTGTGACAACAACTTTGATACGAAAAGCTATAACCCTAAATACACGACAAGAATAGTTGCGTTACGGCAGATCTGACAAGAATAGTTGTGTCACGACAGATTTGACAAGAATGGTTGTGTCATGGCAGATCTGACAAGAATGGTTGTGTCACGAACGATCTGACAAGAATAGTTGTGTCAGGACAGATCTGACAAGAATGGTTGTGTCACGACAGATCTGACAAGCACAGTTGTGATATTAAGGATATCACAGGAATGACAAAAATATATATTATCATGTGACAAGAATAGATATTATCATGTGACTAGAATATATGTTATCATGTGACAAGAATAGATATTATCATGTGACTAGAATATATGTTATCATGTGACAAGAATATATGTTATCATGTGACAAGAATATATGTTATCATGTGACAAGAATATATATTATCATGTGACAAGAATATATGTTATCATGTGACAAGAATATATGTTATCATGTGACAAGAATATATGTTATCATGTGACAAGAATATATATTATCATGTGACAAGAATAGATATTATCATGTGACAATAATATATATTATCATGTGACAAGAATAGATATTATCATGTGACAAGAATATATGTTATCATGTGACAATAATAAATATCATGTGACAAGGATACTAGAGACGAAGCTGCACACAACAAAGAATATTGCATAAACGTATTAAATTGATGATGTGCCTCCTTCGCAAGCGAAGATGAGCATGGCATGAAAAACAATAAATGCGATGGAAAAATAATAATAATAATAAATTGGTAATTGTCTAATGTGGTTTGTGAGTTCGTAGATGTCGATGAGTCTGATTCGTGCACGGAAAGTTCTATTGCAGTGCATGCAGGAGAGCTGAAGGTTCGGGGTAGGAGAATTATCGGATTTGTCCCTCCGCTTCTAGCGCTTGTGGATTGCCCGCAGTGTTATAACTTTTTCAAATTTCGTGATGCCAGCAGTGATCTGGGTGTGCCAGGCTGAGCGATCAAGTGCTGTAGTCTCCCAGGAGCTAGGATCGATGTTGCAGTGCTTGAGAGAGTTTTTTAGGTGATCCGTGAAGAGCTTTTTCTGTCATCCACTTAAACATTTACCTTCGCACACATAGAAGGTAATTACCTACATTTACCTACCTCCACATAGAAGCTGTATGTGAAACGTATTAAATAAGGATAATGTAGAGAGAGAGAGAGAGAGAGAGAGAGAGAGAGAGTAATATTTTTAATTACTAACGCATTGGCTTATCGCTCGTGGTTCCGGATTTACATCTTGAGACACTCTGAAGTGGATCAAGCCGTGGATCTGACAACACTCTGAAGTGGATCTGACAACACTTTGAAGTGGATCAAGCCGTGGATCTGACAACACTCTGAAGTGGATCTGACAACACTCTGAAGTGGATCAAGCCGTGGATCTGACAACACTCTGAAGTGGATCAAGCCGTGGATCTGACAACACTCTGAAGTGGATCTGACAACACTCTGAAGTGGATCAAGCCATGGATCTGACACCAAGACCTCCTATCTTAATTAATTTTGACCTCGTTTGTGACAATTTTTAAAATATTTTTGGACTTTTAATTGGTCGCTATTTACATAATTGGAGCCGCTTGCCAAAAATAGCAACGGCCAACCAATAGATTTCACACAAATCGGAGACTAGTTCTTGTTTACGGTTTAGCGAACAAGTCTCCTATACTGCCGACTGTCGCGATCAAGCTGTACAACTTGAGCTACCAGACTCGTACAGTTAAGGAGTTAAAAATAGCCCAAACTCGAACAGTTAAGGAGTTAAAAATAGTCCAGACTCTACAGTTAAGGAGTTAAAAATAGTCAAGAATGGCATCTATTCCTTCTAAAAAAAGATAAACATTAGTACAGTCATCAGTTGTAGGAGTCCAAAAGGGGAGCAAAGAATATAAAAATTGTGATCATCTATTCATGTAGGAAGAAACGAGTAAGGAGGTTTAAAGGATGGTGTTGACTGTGCCATCTCATATGTCATAGTGGCTCAGAAGTTGTAATGGCGTCTAATGTGTCTGTAGGAAGGCATAGCTAGCGAAGCCACGTCATACAACCAGGGCACATCTTACTTTGTTTTTCGATTTGCATCTTCCTAGTTTCTAAGAGCACGAGAGCTCATGCGGTTGTGTCTGTGGACCTCACCAAGAGCTCATGAGGTTGTGTCTGTGGGCCTCACCAAGAGCTCATGCGGTTGTGTCTGTGGACCTCACCAAGAGCTCATGCGGTTGTGTCTGTGGACTTCACCAAGAGCTCATGCGGTTGTGTCTGTGGACCTCACCAAGAGCTCATGCGGTTGTGTCTGTGGACTTCACCAATGAGAGCTCATGCGGTTGTGTCTGTGGACCTCACCAATGAGAGCTCATGCGGTTGTGTCTGTGGACCTCACCAAGAGCTTATGCGGTTGTGTCTGTGAACCTCACCAAGAGCTCATGAGGTTGTGTCTGTGGGCCTCACCAAGAACTCATGCGGTTGTGTCTGTGGACCTCACCAAGAGCTCATGAGGTTGTGTCTGTGGGCCTCACCAAGAGCTCATGCGGTTGGGTCTGTGGACTTCACCAATGAGAGCTCATGCGGTTGTGTCTGTGGACTTCACCAAGAGTTCGTGCGGTTGTGTCTGTGGACCTCACCAAGAGCTCATGCGGTTGTGTCTGTGGACTTCACAAATGAGAGCTCATGCGGTTGTGTCTGTGGACCTCACCAATGAGAGCTCATGCGGTTCTGTCTGTGTACTTCACCAAGAGCTCATGCGGTTGTGTCTGTGGACTTCACCAATGAGAGCTCATGCGGTTGTGTCTGTGGACCTCACCAATGAGAGCTCATGCGGTTGTGTCTGTCGGTCTCACCAATGAGAGCTCATGCGGATGTGTTTGTCGGGTCTCACCATTGAGAGCTCATGCGGTTGTGTCTGTGGGTCTCACCAATGGCTCACTAGACAAACCGACCATGCAACAGAAAACCTTAGTAGATAACATGCCTTTATATTGAGGTTATCTTCTTATAGAAGCTTCATGGCAAGTCATCTATACAATCCCGTAGTCGTAACCTTCGATAACAGTTACCATGTTGTTCCGACAGGCCGACGCTGTGCTTTAACTAGTTACGGGCACGGCGTGGGTGGGCGGAACAACAAAGAAACCTGTCGCAAGGGCCAGAGTTGTGCCCTGATGTCGTCGTCTGTTTCTGCGGCATTTGACTCGAAACACCATCGAGTCGAATGGCTGCTGGAACAGAGGTCAGAGCACTTATTGGAATGCCCCACGTGCCGTGAGGCCAGTTTTCTAATGAAGAAGAAGAAGAAGTAGGAGCATGAGAGCGAAGGCAAAAAAAGACTCATCCACTGGGAGGCAAAGTACATCTCACACTCGGAAGATAGAAAATGTCATAAGACCAGACTTACCGTTCAATCAACACATAAGAACACAGATAGTTACAAGAATCTGGCTATGTATCAATCAAATACACACCGTGTTTCTAGTGGCCATACTACCAATTTCACTATCAGGCGTAGATAATTATGCTTTTGGACAATTTGGTAAGCAATGGCAAATTAATACACATAAATATTGCTTAGAAATTTAAAACAGTCGTAACAAAATGCTAGATTGATCGCTACTTCCTGAATAGGACAAGCCACAGATATTTCTCTAACAAGAGAAATGAAAGAAATGTGTTTCTCCAACATCCAGAAAATCATCCACAAGGTATATGACACGAATTGTTCTCCAACACCCAGAGGATCATCCACAAAGTATATGACACGAATTGTTCTCCAACACCCATAGGATCATCCACAAGGTATATGACACGAATTGTTCTCAAACACCCAGAAAATCATCCACAAAGTATATGACACGAATTGTTCTCAAACACCCAGAAAATCATACACAAAGTATATGACACGAATTGTTCTCAAACACCCAGAAAATCATCCACAAAGTATATGACACGAATTGTTCTCCAACACCCAGAAAATCATCCACAAGGTATATGACACGAATTGTTCTCAAACACCCAGAAAATCATCCACAAAGTATATGACACGAATTGTTCACCAACAACCAGAAAATCATACACAAAGTATATGACACGAATTGTTCACCAACACCTAGAATATCATCACAAGGTATATGACACGAATTGTTCACCAACACTCAGTAAATCATCCACAAGGTGAATGACCACGAATGTGAACCTGGACAAGAATAAATATAACTTCTTTCTGAACCAAAATACTTTGCAGTTATCATTACATTGGATATAAAACAAAAGTAACACTAGAAGGCATTGGATACCAAATAGCATTGCTTGAGAATCTACACTCTGTGTTTATATGTATTGATAGTCACGCAACAACGCTCAGACCCTTCAAGAATCAATCAGGTTTTCCATACCTTTGCTGTCATAAAAACATAAAAATTGAATCGTTTATAATAATATAACGTTAATGGTTGTGGTGACAAGACTACATGAACTACGACATCCATTATTTCAGTGATTAAAATCTCTGATATAACAAAAGAAAATCCGTTGTTGACAAGAGCGTGCCCCGCCAGGAGATATCCTTATTTTATAAATGTCAAGATGAAGTCGACGGCAAATGTTGATGTGTCTCAGTTAAAAAAAAGTACACCTGTACATTCATGTTGACTATATCCATATACATTCCCAGCTAAATGTGAACATCGGGGTGGGGAAGAAGACTATACCTCACATGGCTCGATAAAAACTTCGTGCCTGGGCAGGTGATGGTATTTACATTTAATTAGCATACGTGATAGTGGGTACAATTAATGTAACAAAAGTTAATGAAATATATGACTGCATTAAATACAACAAAATAGATAGTCATCACCAATATATAGATCTAGAATCATGAGTCTTTATCATGGTCCTTTAGTGCTTTCTCCACAATGACAGATGGGTACAACGGACATTCAACTCTCTCTATCTCTCTCTCGCCTTGGTGGCATACTCTGACAGACTGTATCTGCCCATCTCATAAAGTTCCCCCTTGTAGCTTTGTCTACATCTTGCTCCAATCCCCTCAATTTACCTTCAAGGTCTAAAACAAGTGTCGTGTTTTAAAATGTCCAAGAAATTTATTTGTTTCATTTGTATTTCCTTTAATGGTTCTCTTTTCATACAGATTACCGTGAGAACATCTGTGTTTGTCATCTTATTCTTCCAGGAAATTCTCCCTATTCTTCTGTATATTAACATCTCAAAGGCATCCTTTCTATTTTATCTGTTTGTTAATTATCCACGTTTCTAAGCCTTAATGTAGGGTAGATATATTATTTTATAATTATAGTTTACAAATTGTATTTACAATTTGTGTAATTTGTTTGGATGTTAATGGCTGCCACATGCCATTGAAAGCACTTTGAACTATTCCTATTATAGCTTTATTTTAGAGATATCAAGGGCTAAAACGTGAGAAAATATTATATTGTCTGACATCGTGGTAAGACTCAGTTCAAATAGTCAACAACGATCCTGATAAAAAAAATATTGGAAATAGAGAGTTGTGGAGATCCATGATCGCCTACGCCAGTTGGCACTACATCTGATGATAACGATGATTCTAGTTTTAACACCTTTCCCATCTGCCATCATTTGTAATTATGTGTTCATGTTATTGATAATGATCTATTTTTTGCATATTTATAGTATCTCTACTTGTTATTTTATTTTTAACGGCTGTTCCTCTTTGACGTTTGTTGATTATCATGGTTTTTGTGTGTGTGTGGATGTTTACATCTAGTCCATATCTTCTACTAGATTTATCAAATTGGTCTATTAACGAAAGCTATTTTCAGTAGTCTAGTTATGTGGTTCATCAAACTGATTGTTCTACTAATATTCTATAATTCTGTATAATCCATTGCCCCTTTCTTCTTCTACGGTAGTATTAGAAATACTGATGTTAGATCTTGAGGTATGGTGCCTGTTGCATATATATTATTGCAGAGTTCTGTGAATTTCCACGCCATATTCATGAGTTTCTACTATTTATAAGTTGTCGTAATCGTCCGCAGTCTTTCCACATTCAATTGTTTTTATTGCTGTTTATACTTATAATTTCTATAATGTTGGTCTGTCATTGTTTTGTATTGTTGATATTTTGAAGGTTTTTACATTATTTGATATCTGCACGCAAGTGGTGAAACGATAGACATTCGCACACACAGAGGTCATTTATGTGAGTGGCTTCTTCTCAAAACACTGCATTTCGCTGAGAATTGTAGTCGTATGTGCATGACATAAATCTCTGGATTAATCCCCAAATCGCACATAGCAAACATAATCTTCATCGTTTGTAATTTCTGGGAATCAAAACACACAAAAAAACAACAACAGTAAGAGCTCTTGTACCTGTCAACAGACATAACACAGACATTCAGAGATGAAGATGAACACGCCGCCATGGAGATTGAAGCCCAAATATAGCATGCTATGTTATTATAGTTTCCTAGAGTTATCACCTGTAAAAGTCAAAGTCAAAGTATTAAATGAACGGCGATGCTCATCAGTGACGGTACTATAGACCTACCTGGAAAAAAAGTAAACAGGCCTTCATTCCGTATGCGTTTTATTATTATCACGACCACAATTTCCATTGTTTACTATTTTTTTTACTTAGAGTAGCCTTGGCTATTTTTGACAAGTACATAAGTATTGACCAACGAAAAACACTGGAATAATCAAGAAAAGGAATGAATGAAGGCCTAATTAATTTAGAGAGCAGGTCTTCTACAGCCGATCGGTCGCGGCTGATCTAAGGGACTGTCCATAAATAGCGTCAACGATTAGTAGGGGAGGGTCCTCAACAAGTTTGACAATTGTTGACCCAAAAAAAGAGAGGGGAGGAGTAGACAAAATTGAATGACAGTAGAACTGTTTTTTGTAGACCAAAATAATTGTTAAAATTTAAAACATCAAAAAAAATTATCTGAAACAAAATATGCATTTATTCGTACTTTTCTTATATATATTAGGGAGGGGGATATTTTGATATGATTTGGAGGGAGGGAGGCTGGTCTCTTAATTCTTGAAAGTTGTAGAAACATTGACGTTATCTGGGGGGGGGGGGGGTGGGGGTTGTAAAAATAAAATAAACTTTGACGCTATTTATGGACACAATTATACATGATTATCACAAACCTGTGTGGTATATGTTGCATGAGTTCTGATTATTACAAATATAAATAACCAAATGGTCAGAGGGTGTCCGACAAATTGGATGGTGCCGCAGTAACCTAATGAACAAATAGTCAAGCAAAATGAATTAAACAGGTTACTAAAACACTTACCTTGCCTATTAATAAAAATATATAAAAAAGTATATATAAAAAAACATACAATAAAACTAAACAGGACAATTCTCCACGTATCGGCTCAAATTGAACCTTTTTCAAGAAACAGAAAACAACACAATAAAAACAAAATAGATGAGTAGATTTCATCAAGCCCCGTTTCCGTAACGCAGGGATGGCAACGCATCTAGTAAAAGAGAAAATGCGTGCATTCATTATAAACAAACTGGAAAGTGGGAAATTAGAGGCACTATAGATGTAGTTGAGATGTTTATAATGAGTGCAAGAATAATAAAAGAAAAAGATAAGAAAAATACCCCTTTTGTCACTTTATCAGACAGGCAGGTTTTAAGAACATAGTAACAACAGGCAAGACTGAAGGGAACAGAGACAGATGGGGACGTGGGAAAATATTCGTTTGACAACCTAGCAAGGCTTGGAAACAACGATCCTGATAACAATACCCCGCCGAAGACGGATGTGTCGGGCCATTGGCGCAAATAAAACGGCGACACAACGCATTTCCATTTTCTGGACTACATCCTGCTGGAAATCTAGCAGGACCATGATCCAGCTAGATCCAGTTGGAGTTTGAGAATGAACGCAGAAGAAGATAACAATACTGTGAACAGAGAACCATGGTCACCTACGCCAACCAGAATGGCATATGATAATGATAGATGAGTAATGATGAGGTTGTGTGGTGGTGGGGTGAGTGGGTTTGGGCAAGGAAGGATACAAGAAGAATCATCATTTGAAAACGCATGGAATGAATGTGAAACCAAATATAGACATAAACATATATATAAAACCAAACCTAAACATACATAGAAATGTATACACACACCAAGAGTTAAGAAATAAATATATAACAAAATGGACACAGATGTGTGAAGGATACCCACACAAAATGCACAGGCATGTAAATGTATCCACACATAGGAAAGGGCTCACACCAGAATAGGCATACACATTGACACAGAATGGAGATACGTGCATTACCATAAACAAGCGCTCACATAAATATATATATATACATAAATATGAACATGCATCCACATAAACACTTTCTCACATAAATAAAAACAATAACATTCGCACACATAGAAACATATACATATATTAATGTAAATATAAACGATCGTTCACATAAAGGTAATGATATAACAACTGCATATGTACACATACAAATGTGTGGCCCAAAGTAATTGTGTGGATACATAGAACCATGTAAAACAAAATGCATATACAAATAATTATACATGTGTGGGCACCCATCGAAGAGACAACTGCAATAACAACGAGGATTCCGTTTATAAATTCGTATAAATTATAATTATACCTGTTTAATTCATTTTGCTTGATTATTACAAACCTATGTGGTATATGTTGCATGAGTTATGGATACACATGACAGTCAAAAACTGAAAACACGACAATGAAGGTTGGCTAATCCCAGGAAACATATAATGCATACATACGAATTGATGCTTTAACTTCTTCTTCTGCGTTCGTTCTCAAACTCCTGCAGATTAGCAGGATGTAGTCCGGAGAACGGAATGCGTTGTGTCATGGTTTACAGTAATGTTGCGATATCTGCGCCTTTCGGCTAGACACATCCGACTTCAGCATGATGCTTTAACGTAAAAACTATTTCCAAGAACACATCATAACGCACACGAGTAAAGAATGGTACGATGACATAACAGTAAATTAGAACATATTCCGACAGTTCGGAAGAGTATAGATGTTAATAGAAAATATAAAACTTAGAGGCATAAAACAAAATCAACAGGTAATTGAGACAACATAAGTTGACATTATTTACGCGTAGAAATGATGGTATGTTAAAATAGAAATACCATCAGGTAATAAATTCTTGGATATACCGGTTTTAAAGTGCATATCGGGTCCAGGTAGGGAAACATGATTTAATGGCCGCCACCAGGACATACTGTTGACCAAATGGAGTGTGCTTTTGAAGTTGTCAGCAATAAGATTCTCAGACGTGTGGTTACTACTTTGCAAATGTTTGCAGAATCGGTCTCAGCCTGGAACTAAATGAATCATCTAACTTTGCCATCATGTTCACATCTGAGACCACTAATGACCTTGTGAACTTAATTGACATGTCTCTCTCTATTCAACCCTCATGTCTTAGCACATCATTACATTGCAAACCTTAATTATGCCCATAGCGTTTTCCTCTTCTTAACTCGGAGTCGGCGACAGTTCCCTGTCACTCTCTCAGTTCATTCGTAAATGAAGTTGAGAAGGGGAATCTTCCTCGACAAATCGCATGGAACTTTATCGTATAACATTGTCGCCTATGCTCGATCACTGTCCACACATCTGACCTGCATACAGTGTGCAACCTCTAACGTCAGGGCACCCTCACGGGTGTTAATTTGTGTTTCTGGTAATGGCAATTAGATCAAAAAGTCAATCCATGTGTGAGTTTTTTATTTTAACCAATCGCATTACATTTTGCTGCAGTTGTACATATTATGTATTCATTCATTCATTTTCCTTTTGCGCTGAAGTTAGCGCATAGGGCAGGGGTAAGATCTCTCCAATTCTGTCTATTCAAAGATATTATGTGCAGTTCTTGAATAGTATGAATATTGGTTGTTTTACTTTCTCTAAGTATTGTTCTGCTGAGTGTTTCTTTTGGTCTACCCCTTGCTCTTTTGCCTGTAGGTATCCATTCAAGAGATTGGTGGTGTATTCTGTTGGTGTCTGCGCGTAGGACATGCCCGATGTAGGACCAACGGCGTTTTCTGATAACATCTGTGATTAAATTTTGATGTGACTCTTCTGTGATTTTATCATTCGATTTAAATTCACTCCAATGGGTGTTAGTTATCCTACGAAGACAATTGTTCTATATTAAGTATAGATTTGATTATATTAACGATATAATCTGGAGTAGAACTGTTGTCTGCTGTCTAACGCTGTTTCACTAATGTGTGAAATATAAAAACATGAAGTAATTGTGTTTTTAAAACACAAAAAACAGCATGGATTGATACTTTAATGAAAATTGATGTAAGAAAATGATACAAATTTAGGCAATTGATAATCTAACTGTATTTTATGTCACTATAATGTTTTAAATGCTTGCCGTATCATTATATAGCTCTAAATACATACTGTATTAAAAAATAAACTTAAATACATACTATATTAAAATATCATCTTAAATAGATAGTATATTAAAATATCATCTTAAATAGATAGTATATTAAAATATCATCTTAATTATATTTTATATTGAAATATTATATTAAATCATCATTATCATCAAGTGCCATGCCAGCTGACGTAGGTGATCATGTCTCTTCACAGCTCTCTATCCCCAACATTACGTATCAAGATCGTTGTTGTTTCCTTGTCGTGCCAGATTGTCAAACTGTCTAATATTTTCTCACGTTGTCACCCTATGTCTCTGTTGCCTTCAATCATGCATGTTGTGACTATGTTGTTTTTATGAGGAGGATTAGTCGTAGCGGAAAACCCATGTCCTTCATGATATTCCAAATTAAAAACATATCTAAAATATATATTATATTAAAATATAATCTTAAATACATATTACATCATTATATAATATGAAATACATTTCAAATCATTATGCGGTCTTAAATAGACACAGATGTACCTCTGTTAAAATACAGATAGTTTTAAATGATTACTAAATCATATAGGTGTCATGTGACGTATTCCTTCCAGAACGTTGTCTTTCCAATGAACTCTCTGAACCCCTCTCTGCCTTGGGCGATGTGGCTTGCATTTTATAGCGATGTATTCATGTTATCTTTAATGTCGTCAGTCCATTGTCTTCTTCGTCTGCCCTTTCTCCTCTACTAGGCACTCCCCCTCCATTATTTTTCTTTCTAAACAGTTGTGTCTCTTTATATGACCAAACAGGCGTAGATTTCTTTTTGTTATTGCGTTTAGTAACCAGCATTATGGAATCTTCTATGTGTTTATAATATCTGAGTTTTTCATTTTTTCCTTCTATGATTTTCTAAGTAACTTTCTGTACCATTTCATCTCGAAGGCGTTGATCTTCTTTGCCGCTATTTTACTTAGGGTCAATGTTTCAAAGACGTATGTTGCAATCGGAAAAATTAAAGTTCGTAACATTAGCAATTTCGTTTCTATTTTGTTGTTGTTCCATATGTTTTTCAACCGTGTTATTGTACAATATGCCATTGCTGATCTCTTCCTTATTTCTGCCATGCATTCTCCTGCACCGTTGATGTTTCTTCCTAAGTATTCGAATTTATCCACACATTCTATCTCGGTATTGTCTATTCTGATTTGTAGTTGTTGTATTGTTATATCTGTTGACATGATTTTTGTTTTTGACATGATCATATAGATAAGATTAAAATTATTACCTAGATCATATAGATAAGATTAAAATTATTACTAGATCATATAGATAAGATTAAAATTATTACCTAGATCATATAGATAAGATTAAAATTATTACTAGATCATATAGATAAGATTAAAATTATTACTAGATCATATAGATAAGATTAAAATTATTACTAGATCATATAGATAAGATTAAAATTATTACCTAGATCAAATAGATAAGATTAAAATTATTACTAGATCATATAGATAAAACATGTTCAGATGGTTGTAAAATCGTACTATATTGTATATAAAGTGTTGAAACCTTACCAGACTCTGCAGGGTAAGTAATATACTAAATACCATGACACCACCACTAACAAGCAGGTCAGATATAGACAAGGAGACAATGAAGGCTGTTGTTTTCAAATTTCGTAGATTAGGTACACTTAAACTAATTACCTGAAATTAAAGGAACAATATTTATAAATGTTCACACAAATATTATGCTTGAATATTTAACTAATGATTATGCATAAATGTGCAAACAAAAAATTGATTTTAGCTTTTTAAAGAGTCAGAGGTAAAAATTCACGGTAAAAATTGTCACAGAAAAAATGTAAAAGAAAATGTCCCCGTTAAAAAAGTCATAGGGCAAAAAGCAAACGGAAAAAAAATTACCAAAGGAAAAACAATTACAGTCCGTTTATAAATTCGTAATAACACATTCAAGCCGTCCGTGTGTTGCCGGGGCCGAAAGGGGAGCAAAGAATAGCAACACTGTTTACCTACCACGCATGTCGTAAAAGGCGACTAAGGAGGTTATGGGATGGAGTTGGCTGTCCCATCCCATATAGGGTCAGTGACCCAAAGCCATGTTGAAGTCGGATGTGTCAGGCCGACAGGCGCAGATATCGCAGCAATGATGTAAACCATGACACAACGCATTCCGTTCTCCAGACTATATCCTGCTAATCTGCAGGAGTTTGAGAACGAACGCAGAAGAAGACACATTCAAGCGAATATTTTAGAAACTGGTAGCAGATATCTGTGGAATCCAATTTTGGATCCAGACCCACGCTTAAAAAAATTATTTTTCTAAAAATATTAGTAATTTAACAAGTTTCCTGTATAACGTATGCATTCCATCTGCATTGCGTATTCATTCGTTTTCCAGTATTCATTCGAGTGTACCCAAAGCAAATTACAGTCTAAATAATCGGAACACATTTACAGTGGTAACGTGTCGTTTGTATTGTGTGGGCTTTTCATTTGCTGTGAAGGAAAGTACAAATATATTGACCAATTGAAGACATGATACAAATTACGGACGTCACCAATCACGGCGTTATCCCTATCTAACAGCAGGGCTATGGTGTCATGTGATCTAAAAACAGGGGTTTGTGTTTGTTTAAAAAAACAACAACAAACTAGGTACTATCATTTCTTGTTTTGCACGGAAATATAGCCCGTGTTTCAGAATTGGTACCAGGTTTTCCGAGTGCAAACATTTTGTTTTGACGCCATACGTCACTCATGTTGACACAATTATCTATTCATTGGTAACTCCAGCGTGTTTTAAATATACTGACCAATAAAACAAGCAACAAATAAAGCGCTTTTCAACACCATTTTCTTAACAACATTGTGTTATCAGTGTCAAACTTGGACATTAGATTCTAGAACAATACATAAGATTAACACCACTGAAATGAAATGTGTGAGACGTATGATTGGAGTTAGCTTGAGAGTCAAAATCAGGAATGAAGCACTAAGGAAACTATTAGGGATCAAGTCAAGAAAAGAATACATCGAGAAACAACAAGTTAAATGGTACGGCCACATAACCAGACAGAAAGAGCAAAGTATTATCCAAAAAACATTTAACAAACGATACGAAAATAGTCGACCTATTCGACGCCCTCGTAAAAGGTGGATAGATAGTGTATTAGAGACACTCGGAAATATAACAGCAGAGGAGGCAAATAGAAGGGCAAAAGACCGTACACTCACTCTCCCCTCAACACCGAAAGGTACATGAGGACAGAAAAAAAGAAGAAGACCAATAAAACGTGCTGAAATAATTAGTTGGATCAACAGAAGTGATGCAATAAGTACATTGAATTTCATTTGTGTTTTTGCTAAAAACACCAAAATGTATGTCTCAAATATAAATTTGAAATTGCCGTTAAAAGTCGTATTTGACGTGTGGCAATTTGTGTTATCGTTTTAGTTTCGTGCAATTTACATTCATATTATAATTCACAATGAGTTTGAAGTGCAAATTTACTACTAAGACGAAAGCTACAGTTTTACTTTACTACTGTTTTTTTTCTTCAATGATTACTTCATGACATCTCTCTAGTACTGAAGCCCTGGCCCCAGATCTTGTGAAACTACAGTTCTTTACCCCCACCCTGACATGGCCAAATCTATACAGGTATTAACATATTTTTAAAGAGCATACACGGTAGACAATTCGAAGGAGACACAAACAGAAGGAGAAATCAGACTGCTTTCCCTTAGCTCAATTCTTTCATTCTTGTACACAACGCAACAGGTTTACAGAACCCCAATTTCACATCTCAGACACATACGGATTCACAAGTACCAAGACTAATTTACAATCTGAATGCCATGCGCATTATTCGCTTGCTAACGAGGAACATCAGTTGAATTTGTTAGGTGGAACCAGCTAACCACTCTATCACAGAGTATGCAAAACATATCCATTTACTTATTTTCATTAGGTATATGCCGCTGAGATGTGAACTATTCTTCATACCTCTCCCTTATACCCCTGAAGGTTAGTAGGATTCAGTTCAGGGACGGAAGGCGTTGTTCCTTGGAACTTGGAAGTGTTATTAGCGTCTTTGTACCTGACACATCCGACTTCAGCATGTCTCTATGCGACACTGTTACCCTTTATCAGACGGGACCACCCCTGTATTGCCAGGGCCCAAAAGGGGAGCAAAGAATAGCAACACTGTTTACCTTCCACACATCTCGTAACAGGCGACTAAGGAGGTTATGGGATGGAGTTGGCTGTCCCATCCCATATAGGGTCAGTGACCCACAGCCATGCTGAAGTCGGATGTGTCAGGCCGAAAGGCGCAGATATCGCAGCAATGCTGTAAACCATGACACAACGCATCATGGAAGCACGTAAGCAGAAGTTATCATTGATCTATCTATCTATCTATCTATCTATCTATCTATCTATCTATCTATCTATCTATCTATCTATCTATCTATCTATCTGTCTATCTGTCTGTCTGTCTGTCTGTCTGTCTGTCTGTCTGTCTGTCTGTCGGTCGGTCTGTCTGTCTGTCTGTCTGTCTGTCTATCTATCTAATCTAATCTAATCTAATTTAATCTAATCTAATCTAATCTAATCTATCTATTTATCTATCTATCTATCTGTCTAGTATATCTGTCTGTCTGTCGTTATGTCTGTCGGTATGTCTGTCTGTCGGTATGTGTCTGTATATCTAATCCATCCGTCCACCCATCCATCCGTCCATCCATCCATCCATCCATCCATCCATCCATCCATCCATCCATCCATCCATCCATCCGTCTGTCAGTCTGTCTATCTATATATCTGCTTGTCCATGCACATATCAACCAATCTATCCATCGATCTATGTACTCATCTATCTGTATACTTATCCAACAATTTATATTTATCTGTGTTCCAATATATGGAAGAAGATGGCATAGCTGTCAGTCTGGCTTAGCGGTGGCCAACCCATGACGCATGTGCTCATGGTGTCGCTAAAGATGAACAATCTTGACAATTGTATGGTAATGGCACATTACACAGGAGTTAAAGTAAAGTAAATTAACCCCTATCATGTATTGATGCAGTAGGTGTGTGAGATGTTAGCGATATCTTTTGCAAACATGTAAATGTATATCCTATGTATATCGATATAATTTACAACTATTTTATATCTCAGTGGCCCTGCTTCATGGGGACGGTAGCCATCTCCTGTCCCTCGCAGTCATTAATTCTGGACTGCTCCGGTACGCAATTAAGGCTGGGTCGATCCGCTAACACACCAGTACTAATAATAATAAATAAAGCATATCTATATAAAACGTATCAACTATTTTATACATTTTAAGGAATTCAAACAGTTATATAGCAAATGGTTAACAATGCTACATATGACCAAATGAACACATTAACAAAACAATTAATTGAATGTTATATCTATCTACATATCTGCCTATATACCTATCTGCCTATCTACATATCTGCCTATCTACCTATCTACCAATCTGCCTATCTACCTATCTGCATATCTACCTATCTGCCTATCTGCATATCTACCTATCTACCTATCTGCCTACCTGAAATCACCTGTTGAGATTTTCACATGTGAACTATAACGTAAAAAATTGCGCATTTGAACTAGAGCGCAAAATATTGACACTGGCCCATTTTAACTAGTGTTAAAAATTGCAGAAATTGAACTAGAACAGGAGTTCTCAACCTTGTACTCGTGAGGGCATTGGAGCTCTCGTAAGGACATGTATTAGCGCCATGGGAGTTAAAAAGTGGTCATGAGCACTAGTGATTACTTGTGTGCTTCGCTAGAAGTCTGAAATAGTTGAGAACTCATGAACTAGAACGTAAACAAAATCGACGTATTTAATGAAGAAGGTTGGCTACCCCTGATCTAGTTATTCATACGTACCAGAAATAATTTTTATTATTAAACATTCACGTAACAAAACAATAATCTGCTTACCAATACAAATAAATTGGAAATAATACCGAAGGTCGAAAGAAAAATTTCAAGTACAGGAGAAAGTGAATGGAAGTTTTGTTTTTCTTCTGATATAACTGTGAAGAAGATCTCGTTCAATTTGATGATATCATCTGTGTTATTTGGAGTTGTAACCATAAGTGGGGGGAATATATTGCTATAATTTGTCTTGTTACTCCA
The DNA here is from genome assembly GCA_034231615.1 of Meghimatium bilineatum. Taxonomy (NCBI): domain Eukaryota; kingdom Metazoa; phylum Mollusca; class Gastropoda; order Stylommatophora; family Philomycidae; genus Meghimatium; species Meghimatium bilineatum. The sequence continues at coordinate 32,286,440 of CM067320.1, forward strand.
ATCCCAATTAAAGGCGCCACGTCTATGAAATATTAAGACTTCCATGACTGGTAAACACTGCTACTGCGAAGCAGTGCGATGTTGTAGAATAATATGTGAAAGTTTAGGTAATCTATTCCGCGTCAAAGTTAATTGTACTCATGAATGAAAAATGTTGCGGACGATAAAACCGGATATTGTGTTCTGATTGGTGCATTAATATACATACAGAACATTGTATCTTGCATTTTGGGAATTTCCTTCTATGTTTTATTAGCTCGGTGTAACAAAATTTATCATAGTTACTTTTTTTATGTTTACTTGTGAAAATCTATATACGAGTATGTATATTTACCATCGCCTACCAAAGATACTTCTCTATGGTGAGCTGGTGAAGGGTAAACGATCTCAAGGTGGCCAAAAGAAGAGCTACAAGGACTCGTTAAAGACCTCACTGAAAGCGTTTCAAATAGACCAAGACACATGGGAAGAACTCGCACATAAAAGTTCTACATGAGTAAAAAAGAGTGCGTTATTTTGTGAAAAGAAATGCTGCAGCAGAGAGTAGCTAGAAAGTCACGGATAGACCAAAATCCGTCTACAGTGGTCATACTATATCCGAGCTATCCAAGGACATTTACAGCTCTAATAGTGCTCATTAGCCATCTAGGAACTAGTATGCATGGTCATAATTCTAACTGAATTTTTAATAGTGGTTGTAAAATGGTCATCATCACTTGTGATGGAAGAACACATATGTATATGTCTGTGGTTCGGTGGAAGGAATGATTAGTGTTCCCATCCACATACATCCACATGTAAAAAAATTCCAATTTCGGGCTTTAAAAAGGGTTTGGTTATTACGAACATAACACCAAACTCAATTTTCGCTTTATACCCCTTTATGACGTGCAGCGTCATGGATAGAAGAGTTCTCTAGAAATGTCTGTTTTGGTGCTCATATATGTATGTTTTCGCTGACTCTTTTTATTTCCGGAATCCTTTGTTTGCAATGTCTGCACTTGGCTTTGTATTCCTCGTGTCTGCATAGTAATACTATTTGAGGGGCACTGTCTGATGGTAGTCTGGAAGCATGCGAAAACTACTCATCTGTTGTCTTCTGATGTAATCCAGGATTGACACTGTGTTTGTTAGCCTTCTCATGTTTTAGTTCCTGATTCTGACTCTGCTTGTTACTCTGAGGATTCTACGTAGACAAGTCATCTCTGTTATAACAAATTTTATTTTGGATTCTGTTGTTAGTGTCTAAGTTTGACATTGGTAGCATAGTGATCGTTTTATATAGTGCAGTTTTGGTGTTCTTGTTCACATGTTTGCTTTTAAAAATAGGTGACACCTACCCCAAGATCCGGCATGCTATGTTGCATCTATGTTGGATTTAGTTAGTGTTTTTCCCATTCGATAATATGATGCTTTCATATAAGTGAATTCTTTCATCTTTTTAAGTTTGTTGGTCATCTAATAGAATAGTGTTTTTTTCTTCTGTTTTTGCGATTAACATTACCTAAATTGTTTTATGTGTTTATCTTCATGTAAATGTCCCTAGATGTTGCGTGAAGTCTATTTATATGTTGTTGTAGTCGATCTTCCGTTATTGTTATTACGTGCGTGAGAAATTCACAGTTCAAATCTCAGACCACCGACATGTTTGGCAAAGCAACACCTCGTCTAGAAAGGTGTATCAACTGTCTATGACAGATACTGAGACAATATAACTTCGACAAAACATCATAGAAGTTATTGAAGCGCTGTATAAAAATGTTATTTTCATATATAATGAGATTAGTGAATTTTTTAAGACACATATAGGAGCTCGCCAGGGTTGTATACTTTCCCTAGTACCTTTGAACATGCATCTTGAATAAATAATGCAGGAGACATTACAAGATCACCAGACATCAATAACAATTGGCGGTAGACTACTCTGTAACTTTCTCTATGCCAAATATCTCTATCCATTAGCTTGTCTCGAATCTTAATTGCAGAAAGTCACCTCACTGTAGCATACACTGGAATATATGATAATTTTATTTTTAATAACTATATTTTACTTTTATGTTATCGCTAACGTCGTGTTCAAAATGCGCACACATTCCCCTTTCTGATGTCACTGCCATGTTCTTTATCACAGCTTATAGTTTTTGTAAAATTAAGGCAAGGAGAAATAAATACAGTTACAAATCACGTTAAATGAGTTTTAAAGAGTGCCAACAAAAAAAATATAGACGTTTCGAACAAAAGGTCTTTATCATGATATCACACAAAGAATCGAGCATCGATAGAGAAAACGATTACATGTAAATGTTAATGCAAGCACATGGAATTACGAGAATGTCGAAGAAGAAGAATACAAGCAATTTTCCTGATTGTCCCTATCGTAATAGAGACCTTTCGGTTGGTTTCGATTTCTTCTTTGGTGTAGTGTATTTATAAAACTTATTTAACCGATTTTATAATTATATGTTTTTACCTATATATTACACGGGTTTACAGCAGTTTCCCCATTCATACGAAATCGTGGAAACGTGATGCTCACAAATCGTCTTAAGCAAGACAAAACTTAATGATCTCACCACACAGGCAACCATAATGACTTTAACATCTGCGGACACAACACTACTTGGTGTCCATACAAGATAGCAGTTGCTGCCAATAAGCCATTCAAACATCGAAACATTATATCAGAGGCAGTATTGGATGTAATCAAGCCTGTGTTCAAAGATCTCAGCCACCCAAGCATCTTGACAAAATGTTTAGAATGCTACACTCAAAATGCAAATAAGTCCTTCAACAGTATGATATGGCAGATCTGCCCAAAGCACTTATACCATGGTTTGACAGCTGTTAATATTGGTGTTGGCATTGCAACCTCAGTTTTTAATGATGGGTCACAAGCTCTGCAAGCTCCACTTAGGTTGTTGGAAGTGACTTGCGGAAAATTCACATTGGATTACTTCGAAAGAACTGATTCTGAGAGACTATTAAATGCACAAAATAAGGTTACCGAGGCAACCCTAGAAGTCAGAAGAGCCAGGAGAAGAAGGAGATTGGGTCTAGATGAAGCACAAGTTGAAGCGGAAGAATATCCATACCTTGCAGGAGGTTATTAAGGTAAGAAATTATATTTTTAATGTGTAAATTTTCTTTTCGTTCGGTTGCGAAAATTTGATGTTATTAACAAATCTGTTCTCATAACTTTTTCAAATATTAACCAATATTAATAAAATTTGGCATGCATATTCCTAACATAATTCCATATAGCGCAAACCAAGAACCTTGCTATCTATCTATATTTACAATTTTTAAAGCCATTCAAATTTGGAAAATTTACGCCTAAAATTAGAGAACTTTGAACCAGCCTGTATTAAAAGTTAGAAAATATATTCCAATATCCTTAGTTTGATCTATAGCTATTCCATTTCTATGCATATATTTTAAATTTTAACTCATTTGTGCTTACTATTTTCTCAAACATTTTTACCGTTTTGACTGTACCATTTCGAACATGAAAATTTTAACATTTGTGTTAAAGACCAAATAATGTCTATTTATTTTTATACTGAAAGAAACATTTTATTATAACATAATAGGGTATTCATTCAGGTATCTACTGTGAAAGTTGCAGCATTGTAACTTTAACGGTTTTTTAGATATGAATTTTTGTGTGCCCCTACCGTCTCCTAGGTGTACCTCCCCCTTTTTAAGCAAGACAAAACGTAATGATCTCACCACACAGGCAACCATAATAACTTTAACATCTGCGGACACAACACTACTTCAAATGAAAGAACTTCCGTTTCCTGTTGGCACGAAACCCGAATTATTTGTAGTCTTCCATTACTAAAAACATATTTATGTAAATAGAGAGAAATCGTGAAAGAGAGAGAGAAAGAGAGAGAGAGAGAGAGATAGAGAGAGAGAATGATGATGTATGTGTTGTATATTATTGTCACTGATAATAATAATAATAATTATATATATATATATATAAAGCAATCTATGACTTCCGTTTCATATTGGCACGAAAACCGAATTCTTTGTAGTCTTCCATGGCATAAAAAAAATATTGATGAAAATACGAGAAAATATTTTTCTCTTATTTTTCGTAGAGAGAAATCGAAAGAGAGAGAAAGAGATATAGGATGATGCATGTGTTGTATGATATTGCCACACATAATTATATATATATATAACACAATGTTGAATGATGATAATATCAGTCCATCGCAGGTGATGATTACGACAGTTTAAGAATTGTGATGTTGCTGATGTGAACGCTGATGACTGACAAATCAAATGAAAGTCAAATTTGGGACACTTATGATCAGAAATGAGCATCGGTGTGTTTGTTGTTCAGTTTTTGGACACTGTTTCATCTTTGATTCGGCGATTTGATGCTTCTCGAAAATGCAATCATCTATGCTGGTGTTGCTGCGGCGTATTGTGTGATTCCTGAGCGACAGACTTCCAGGATGTGAAGTCAATGTTAATGCTCTCAAGAGAGAATCTTTGAAAAGTTTTTTCTGTAACCGGCAGGTCGAATGATATGTGAGTTTGATGAGGAAGTATGAAGATAGTGTACTTAATAAAGTGATGGCTAGGCGTTCATTGTAAGATTTTCCAACATATTACAGTTTGATAATATTTCTTATAAAGAAACAACATGCAGTACATAATTCAACCAGTATGTAGTCCTTTTAAAAGCTTATATATCTTGTTGTATATATATACATATTTGAGTAATAATTCAATGCGTATGGAGATAAAGAAGAAAAAAGCGTTTATTTTATGACTTTTTTAAATCATCTTTTTTTTAAAAACTTACGCCTTGTCTTTAATATAATATACCGACTTTAGAATTTTTTTGAAAAGATGAGAGCTGACACGTTCAGTTAAAGAAAGGTTGTAAGAAATTATGAAATATTTAGTTAGGGGCAGATTATTCTATGATCTTTAAATTTAAAATAAAAAGGGTTTTTGTAAACACTCTATACAAATTATGATGTCTTGTATGTGAAAATTTCCATTACTGTAGACATACAGACAAGCGATAGAGAGAGAGAGAGAGAGAGAGAGAGAGAGAACGTAATTATGTTGTGGAAGATTTGTCAATCGTTAAATCTTTGATGCCAGGAATTTCAGGACGATTGATGTAAATTATTGGCTTACCATATTTAATACCAACTTTAACACACTACATGAAACAAATAGAGCAAACTTAACAGACTACATGGAACCAATAGATTAAACTTAACACACTACATGGAACAAATAGACCAAACTTACCTCACTACATGGAACAAATAGACCAAACGTAACACACTACGTGGAACAAATAGACCAAACTTAACACACTACTTGGAACAAATAGATCAAATGTAACAAACAAGATGGAACAAATAGACAAAACTTAACACACCACATTGGATAAATAGACCAAACTTAACACACTACATGGAACAAATAGACCAAACTTAATACAATATATGGAACAAATAGACCAAACAGCAAAAGGCAGAGGAAGTCCAGAACGAAACGGTGGACTGAAGAAGTTACTAACATTCAGATCACTGCATAATATGCGACTATGTCATAAAAATCGCTTCCGATAAAAAATGGCGTAGAAAATAAATTTGTTTTCTTGTGTTCTTTTCGATACACGGATTTCCTCCTGAAAACAATGGTAAACTACAAGAGTACTTTGTCTAGTAATTCTATCTTGGATATTCTGAGCACAAGTGAACTGGAAGACATAACAAATTTCCAGTATTTGAGCACAAACATAAATAGACCAGCAGACTGCTTTGTCGAAATCCAAAGAAGCATTGCAATGGCGACACTGAAACTTGCGCAAATGAAAAATCTGTGGCAAAGTACCAGCAGCAAAGCCAAACTATGTATGATCAAAACATGCGCATTTCCATTGGCAATATACGATTGCGAGGCATGAACATTAAATAAAACAATAGCAAAGAGAATCGCTGCTTTCGAAATGAGATGCTAAAGAAAGAATTTTTCGTATACTAGGACAGCTTAAACGACATATCAAGAAGTGTTAAGGTCAATAAACGTCGAAGAGGACTAGCTCATTAACAACATTCTTACAGGCAAGCTGTGTTGTTTGTGGTCATATAAAGAGACATACCAGCATTGAAAGATTAATAGCTGAAGGCAGAGTTAACGTCAACAGGGGAAGAGAGTGCACGAGACGGTGGTTATACAGAGATATATCATATTGCTTGAACATGTCTCTAGCTGAGGAAGGTAAACCGAATTCTCGCCCAGAATCGAGAAGTATTCAGAGAATCCATAAGGACGACCACGTATTAGAAAGAATATATCACATGAGAGAGAGGATAGAGAGAGAGGGGGGGGGAAATTGAGAAAGAGAGAGAGAGAAATTGAGAGAGTAAGAGAGAGAGAGAGAGAAATGTGTCAGAGCCCAAAAACTAATCTTCATTCAAAATTGCGACTCCTAGTAGCGAAAGGCGAGAAACAATAAATAGATAGATATGGAAAAAACATTAACAATGGCAAATACCCGCAGACTAAGTGGCATTGTGTCAAAGAGAAAAAGTGCATGCGCCACTGGATAACTGCAGAAGAAGGATTCTTCCTCTTCCATCATTTCGCTTTAAGGTCTAGGTAAGAATTTAAATTCTTATTCTTGATTAAGAAGCAGAACTACATCCATGGACAACTTCCCTTACACGCCTAGCTCGCCGATTCATCAACTGTTTAAGAGAGTATATGATCAATAAGGGCAAGGGTAAGCTGAGTTATCGACCAGCGCCATATCACATGGTTTCACATAAGTGTTCAGCTGTCTAGTCAGTGGTTTACCAGAAACATAAGTGTTCAGCTGTCTAGTCAGTGGTTTACCAGAAACATAAGTGTTCAGCTGCCTAGTCAGTGGTTTACCAGAAACATAATTGTTCAGCTGTCTAGTCATTGGTTTACCAGAAACATAAGTGTTCAGCTGCCTAGTCAGTGGTTTACCAGAAACATAAGTGTTCAGCTGTCTAGTCAGTGGTTTACCAGAAACATAAGTGTTCAGCTGTCTAGTCAGTGGTTTACCAGAAACATAATTGTTCAGCTGTCTAGTCATTGGTTTACCAGAAACATAAGTGTTCAGCTGCCTAGTCAGTGGTTTACCAGAAACATAAGTGTTCAGCTGTCTAGTCAGTGGTTTACCAGAAACATAAGTATTAAGCTGTCTAGTCAGTGGTTTACCAGAAACATAAGTGTTCAGCTGTCTAGTCAGTGGTTTACCAGAAACATAAGTGTTCAGCTGTCTATTCAGTGGTTTACCAGAAACATAAGTGTTCAGCTGTCTTGTCAGTGGTTTACCAGAAACATAAGTGTTCAGCTGTCTAGTCAGTGGTTTACCAGAAACATAAGTATTAAGCTGTCTAGTCAGTGGTTTACCAGAAACATAAGTGTTCAGCTGTCTAGTCAGTGGTTTACCAGAAACATAAGTGTTCAGCTGTCTATTCAGTGGTTTACCAGAAACATAAGTGTTCAGCTGTCTAGTCAGTGGTTTACCAGAAACATAAGTGATCAGCTGCCTAGTCAGTGGTTTACCAGAAACATAAGTGTTCAGCTGTCTAGTCAGTGGTTTACCAGAAACATAAGTGTTCAGCTGTCTAGTTAGTGGTTTACCAGAAACATAAGTGTTCAGATGCCTAGTCAGTGGTTGACCAGAAACATAAGGGTTCAGTTGCCTAGTCAGTGGTTGACCAGAAACCTCCTGACTACTTTCACCTTCACACTTGCTCGGAGCTCAGTAGCGATAACGCCATTTCTCCATTTTCTAATATCATGAGCTCTTGTGTTTTACGTCCTGTATCTGGATGAACAACTGGAGTAATGTTTTATTCAAAACACGATACCGAATAGACTTCAAACCTGGCTCTACTGGTGGACGGAAGAACGACTTAACACTACACAATCAGTCCCTTTCATATTCCTATATATTAATTTCACGTTTCATCAGCATGTTTGCATCTCTCTTTTCCTTCAGTTTTGAGTCTCTCCTCCTCTCTCTCTCCCTCCCGTCTGACATATAACACTTTATTTAAAATATGCTGACATGACAGACATTGCTAGACCAAGATGTTATTCTGTCTGACTGACATATTCACGTTATCCCTATATTCTCGAGAGCAGGATGGGATAATTACTAGAACATCAATGATGATTACTAGATTATTGAGACTAATTCAAACAATGAATCTTTCAACTTTTGTTAAAAACGATTGTCTGTTTCATCCATGAAATTGCAAGTAGGCAAGAGCATATAATGACTCTACAGTCTACGATATGCAGACTTTCCTAACATTACTTAATCTACCCTTGTTGTGGATATTTTTCTTTACGTTTTTCTTTTTTCTTATTGTAAAATTATCTAACTATATGGTCACTTTTTGATACATTTCTCTTCTGTTTTCATATTGCACCCGTGACATAGTTCTTCTTCTTTTTCTTCTTCTTCAGCGTTCATTCTCAAACTCCCGCTGGATCTCTCTTGTATCAGGACAATACTCCTACTAGATATCCAGTAGGATGTAGTCCAGAAAATGTAAATGCGTTGTGTCGCAATTTTATTTTATTTGCGTCAATGGCCCGATACATCCGTCTTCGGCGGGTGACATAGTTATATAGATATAATAGCTTTCACTGCTGTGAAACTATATAACAATAGTACTTACGTAGATAAAAACCAGTTTAGTCGTAGTGTTATGAAGACCAACAAAATACCGGACTATGTGGTGTATGAACGAGAGCATACAAAATGTATTGTATATTGTTATTTAAATTATTTCGACCATATACCGCATAGTCCGATAGTCTGTTTGTCTTCGTAAAACTGCGATAAAATTGGTTTTCTACGTAAGTACTACGAGGACAAGTCAATAAGTAAGGAACAAATGGCTGTACAAAATACATAAAGACGATAACAACTTGGAAACCAATTATTTTAAAACCTATATTGTCTTTTTTTCCCTACATAATTTCCACCAACATTGGTGTATTTATCCCATCGTTTTATCAATCCTCCCAAACCTGCTGTATAGAATTGTGAGCTATGTTTTCTAAACAACATTTTCACTTGAGATTCAATTTCATCATCATTTGCGAAATGTCTCCCGCCAGGGTGGACCGGAAAGGTGGAAATGGCTAGGGGCTAAGTAAGGTGGATGTTCCAAAATCTTTCATCTTAGATAATCAATTCTCTCCTGAGTTAATCGAGTCGTATGTGGTCTGGCATTGTCATGAAGGAACAATGCTCCTTTAGTGAACATGCCTAAACGTTTCTTTTTTTAAAATGACATCCCGAAGTATCGAAAGAACATCACAGTAGGATTCAGAATTCACATTGTCATCTTTCTTCTTGAAATTGGACTAGAAACACTCCTTGAAAATCCCAGAACACTGTCAGTATAACCTTTCCAGCTGATGGCGTAACTTTGAATTGTTTGACACAAAGCGAAGAAGAATGTTTCCATTGCATTGAATCAGACTTTGATTCGGGTTGGTAGTGCTGCACCCATGATTCGGGTTGGTAGTGATGCACCCATGATTCGGGTTGGTAGTGATGCACCCATGATTCGGGTTGGTAGTGATGCACCCATGATTCGGGTTGGTAGTGATGCACCCATGATTCGGGTTGGTAGTGCTGCACCCATGATTCGGGTTGGTAGTGATGCACCCATGATTCGGGTTGGTAGTGATGCACCCATGATTCGGGTTGGTAGTGCTGCACCCATGATTCGGGTTGGTAGTGATGCACCCATGATTCGGGTTGGTAGTGATGCACCCATGATTCGGGTTGGTAGTGATGCACCCATGATTCGTCACCCAGTAGTAATCCTGTTCAGCACGTCTTCTCTGTCATCTGCGTAGTGACAGAGACGATACAGGGACAGGTCTAATCGGTTCATTTTGTGTTCATTCGTCAGTTGTCTCGGTATTCACTTTGAGCATACTCTCTTAAATTTCAATCGATCATGCATTATTTTATATGCTGAACCACATGAGCACTCTTTTACAGTTGCAGTAGAGTCTATCGTTACTCGCCTGTCACCTCTAGTCATCTCTTGCTCAACAGGACATCCAGTTTGGACTTCATCAACCAATTTAGAACGTCACTGAGAAACATTTTCTACCCAGTTTGTTTTACGGAGCAAACATTTGTCAGCATAAACAGGAAGCACATTCCTAAGGAAGCCCTATGCAAGCAGTCCTTTTGGCCCCCCCCCCACCCCCAACGCACACCAGCATGCTGTTCTTTGATTTTACATTCCATAAGTACGGTCACTATTTTGTTTATGCGCATGCTACACTTATCGCCAACTAGTGAACGGGAACATAAAATTGATGTTGTTGTCACTTAATATAACCTTTAGAACCACCCACTTCATTTTCCTGCCATCCCACAATACTTTGTGCCTTACTTATCGATTCCCCCTTATTGATATACGTACACATTGCACTTTTTAGAGATTTTATTTTGTTAGAGTATCTTCATTTGTTCTTTCTCTATATATCTCTTTAATTTTATATTTCCTTTATCTAAAATGTCTCCAGTGATAACATATGGATGTGAGACATGGGCAATGGTATCGGCTACGGAAAATAAATTATCTGCATTCGAAATGAAATGCTATAGGAAGATTATAAGAATATCATGGACAGAAAAAAACAACTAACGTAGATGTTAGCAAAGATCTGAACACAGAAGAAGAATGGTCCCTCAAAACTATCCCCAAAAAATGTATACTTACATATTTCAGACATATAAAAAGATGTCTAGTCAGTGGTTTACCAGAAACATAAGTGTTCAGCTGTCTAGTTAGTGGTTTACCAGAAACATAAGTGTTCATATGCCTAGTCAGTGGTTGACCAGAAACATAAGGGTTCAGTTGCCTAGTCAGTGGTTGACCAGAAACCTCCTGACTACTTTCACCTTCACACTTGCTCGGAGCTCAGTAGCGATAACGCCATTTCTCCATTTTCTAATATCATGAGCTCTTGTGTTTTACGTCCTGTATCTGGATGAACAATTGGAGTAATGTTTTATTCAAAACACGATACCGAATAGACTTCAAACCTGGCTCTACTGGTGGACGGAAGAACGACTTAACACTACACAATCAGTCCCTTTCATATTCTTATATATTAATTTCACGTTTCATCAGCATGTTTGCATCTCTCTTTTCCTTCAGTTTTGAGTCTCTCCTCCTCCTCTCTCTCTCCCTCCCGTCTGACATATAACACTTTATTTAAAATATGCTGACATGACAGACATTGCTAGACCAAGATGTTATTCTGTCTGACTGACATATTCTCGTTATCCCTATATTCTCGAGAGCAGGATGGGATAATTACTAGAACATCAATGATGATTACTAGATTATTGAGACTAGTTCAAACAATGAATCTTTCAACTTTTGTTAAAAACGATTGCCTGTTTCATCCATGAAATTGCAAGTAGGCAAGAGCATATAATGACTCTACAGTCTACGATATGCAGACTTTCCTAACATTACTTAATCTACCCTTGTTGTGGATATTTTTCTTTACGTTTTTCTTTTTTCTTATTGTAAAATTATCTAACTATATGGTCACTTTTTGATAAATTTCTCTTCTGTTTTCATATTGCACCCGTGACATAGTTCTTCTTCTTCTTTTTCTTCTTCTTCAGCGTTCATTCTCAAACTCCCGCTGGTACTCTCTTGTAGCAGGACAATGCTCCTACTAGATATCCAGTAGGATGTAGTCCAGAGAATGTAAATGCGTTGTGTCGCAATTTTATTTTATTTGCGCCAATGGCCCGTTTTTATTGCGCCAATGGCCCCTGACTAGGCAAATCCGTCTTCGGCGGTTGACATAGTTCTATTGATATAATAGCTTTGACTTCTGTGAAACTATATAACAATAGTACTTACGTAGATAAAACCAGTTTAGTCGTAGTGTTATGAAGACCAACAAAATACCGGACTATGTGGTGTATGAACGAGAGCATACAAAATGTATTGTATATTGTTATTTAAATTATTTCGACCATATACCACATAGTCCGATAGTCTGTTTGTCTTCGTAAAACTGCGATAAAATTGGTTTTCTACGTAAGTACTACGAGGACAAGTCAATAAGTAAGGAACAAATGGCTGTACAAAATACATAAAGACGATAACAACTTGGAAACCAATTATTTTAAAACCTATATTGTCTTTTTTTCCCTACATAATTTCCACCAACATTGGTGTATTTATCCCATCGTTTTATCAATCCTCCCAAACCTGCTGTATAGAATTGTGAGCTATGTTTTCTAAACAACATTTTCACTTGAGATTCAATTTCATCATCATTTGCGAAATGTCTCCCGCCAGGGTGGACCGGAAAGGTGGAAATGGCTAGGGGCTAAGTAAGGTGGATGTTCCAAAATCTTTCATCTTAGATAATCAATTCTCTCCTGAGTTAATCGAGTCGTATGTGGTCTGGCATTGTCATGAAGGAACAATGCTCCTCTAGTGAACATGCATGAACGTTTCTTTTAAAAAAATGACATCCCGAAGTATCGATAGAACTTCACAGTAAGATTCAGAATTCACATTGTCATCTTTCTTCTTGAAATTTGATTAGAAACACTCCTTGAAAATCCCAGAACACTGTCAGTATAACCTTTCCAGCTGATGGCGTAACTTTGAATTGTTGGACATAAAGCGAAGAAGAATGTTTCCATTGCATTGAATCAGACTTTGATTCGGGTTGGTAGTGATGCACCCATGATTCGGGTTGGTAGTGCTGCACCCATGATTCGGGTTGGTAGTGATGCACCCATGATTCGGGTTGGTAGTGATGCACCCATGATTCGGGTTGGTAGTGGTGCACCCATGATTAGGGTTGGTAGTGCTGCACCCATGATTCGGGTTGGTAGTGCTGCACCCATGATTCGGGTTGGTAGTGATGCACCCATGATTCGGGTTGGTAGTGCTGCACCCATGATTCGGGTTGGTAGTGCTGCACCCATGATTCGGGTTGGTAGTGATGCACCCATGATTCGGGTTGGTAGTGCTGCACCCATGATTCGGGTTGGTAGTGATGCACCCATGATTAGGGTTGGTAGTGATGCACCCATGATTCGGGTTGGTAGTGATGCACCCATGATTAGGGTTGGTAGTGATGCACCCATGATTCGGGTTGGTAGTGATGCACCCATGATTCGGGTTGGTAGTGATGCACCCATGATTCGGGTTGGTAGTGATGCACCCATGATTCGGGTTGGTAGTGCTGCACCCATGATTCGGGTTGGTAGTGATGCACCCATGATTCGGGTTGGTAGTGCTGAACCCATGATTCTGGTTGGTAGTGCTGAACCCATGATTCGGGTTGGTAGTGATGCACCCATGATTCGGGTTGGTAGTGCTGCACCCATGATTCGGGGTGGTAGTGATGCACCCATGATTCGGGTTGGTAGTGCTGCACCCATGATTCGGGTTGGTAGTGCTGCACCCATGATTCGGGTTGGTAGTGATGCACCAATGATTCGGGTTGGTAGTGATGCACCCATGACTCGTCCCCCAGTAACAATCCTGTTCAGCATGTCTTCTCTGTCATCTGCGTAGTGACAAAGACGCTACAGGGACAGGTCTAATCGGTTCATTTTGTGTTCATTCGTCAGTTGTCTCGGTATTCACTTTGAGCATACTCTCTTAAATTTCAATCGATCATGCATTATTTTATATGCTGAACCACATGAGCACTCTTTTACAGTTGCAGTAGAGTCTATCGTTACTCGCCTGTCACCTCTAGTCATCTCTTGCTCAACAGGACATCCAGTTTGGACTTCATCAACCAATTTAGAACGTCACTGAGAAACATTTTCTACCCAGTTTGTTTTACGGAGCAAACATTTGTCAGCATAAACAGGAAGCACATTCCTAAGAAAGCCCTATGCAAGCAGTCCTTTTGGCCCCCCCCCACCCCCAACGCACACCAGCATGCTGTTCTTTGATTTTACATTCCATAAGTACGGTCACTATTTTGTTTATGCGCATGCTACACTTATCGCCAACTAGTGAACGGGAACATAAAATTGATGTTGTTGTCACTTAATATAACCTTTAGAACCACCCACTTCATTTTCCTGCCATCCCACAATACTTTGTGCCTTACTTATCGATTCCCCCTTATTGATATACGTACACATTGCACTTTTTAGAGATTTTATTTTGTTAGAGTATCTTCATTTGTTCTTTCTCTATATATCTCTTTAATTTTATATTTCCTTTATCTAAAATGTCTCCAGTGATAACATATGGATGTGAGACATGGGCAATGGTATCGGCTACGGAAAATAAATTATCTGCATTCGAAATGAAATGCTATAGGAAGATTATAAGAATATCATGGACAGAAAAAAACAACTAACGTAGATGTTAGCAAAGATCTGAACACAGAAGAAGAATGGTCCCTCAAAACTATCCCCAAAAAATGTATACTTACATATTTCAGACATATAAAAAGATGTCTAGTCAGTGGTTTACCAGAAACATAAGTGTTCAGCTGTCTAGTTAGTGGTTTACCAGAAACATAAGTGTTCATATGCCTAGTCAGTGGTTGACCAGAAACATAAGGGTTCAGTTGCCTAGTCAGTGGTTGACCAGAAACCTCCTGACTACTTTCACCTTCACACTTGCTCGGAGCTCAGTAGCGATAACGCCATTTCTCCATTTTCTAATATCATGAGCTCTTGTGTTTTACGTCCTGTATCTGGATGAACAATTGGAGTAATGTTTTATTCAAAACACGATACCGAATAGACTTCAAACCTGGCTCTACTGGTGGACGGAAGAACGACTTAACACTACACAATCAGTCCCTTTCATATTCTTATATATTAATTTCACGTTTCATCAGCATGTTTGCATCTCTCTTTTCCTTCAGTTTTGAGTCTCTCCTCCTCCTCTCTCTCTCCCTCCCGTCTGACATATAACACTTTATTTAAAATATGCTGACATGACAGACATTGCTAGACCAAGATGTTATTCTGTCTGACTGACATATTCTCGTTATCCCTATATTCTCGAGAGCAGGATGGGATAATTACTAGAACATCAATGATGATTACTAGATTATTGAGACTAGTTCAAACAATGAATCTTTCAACTTTTGTTAAAAACGATTGCCTGTTTCATCCATGAAATTGCAAGTAGGCAAGAGCATATAATGACTCTACAGTCTACGATATGCAGACTTTCCTAACATTACTTAATCTACCCTTGTTGTGGATATTTTTCTTTACGTTTTTCTTTTTTCTTATTGTAAAATTATCTAACTATATGGTCACTTTTTGATAAATTTCTCTTCTGTTTTCATATTGCACCCGTGACATAGTTCTTCTTCTTCTTTTTCTTCTTCTTCAGCGTTCATTCTCAAACTCCCGCTGGTACTCTCTTGTAGCAGGACAATGCTCCTACTAGATATCCAGTAGGATGTAGTCCAGAGAATGTAAATGCGTTGTGTCGCAATTTTATTTTATTTGCGCCAATGGCCCGTTTTTATTGCGCCAATGGCCCCTGACTAGGCAAATCCGTCTTCGGCGGTTGACATAGTTCTATTGATATAATAGCTTTGACTTCTGTGAAACTATATAACAATAGTACTTACGTAGATAAAACCAGTTTAGTCGTAGTGTTATGAAGACCAACAAAATACCGGACTATGTGGTGTATGAACGAGAGCATACAAAATGTATTGTATATTGTTATTTAAATTATTTCGACCATATACCACATAGTCCGATAGTCTGTTTGTCTTCGTAAAACTGCGATAAAATTGGTTTTCTACGTAAGTACTACGAGGACAAGTCAATAAGTAAGGAACAAATGGCTGTACAAAATACATAAAGACGATAACAACTTGGAAACCAATTATTTTAAAACCTATATTGTCTTTTTTTCCCTACATAATTTCCACCAACATTGGTGTATTTATCCCATCGTTTTATCAATCCTCCCAAACCTGCTGTATAGAATTGTGAGCTATGTTTTCTAAACAACATTTTCACTTGAGATTCAATTTCATCATCATTTGCGAAATGTCTCCCGCCAGGGTGGACCGGAAAGGTGGAAATGGCTAGGGGCTAAGTAAGGTGGATGTTCCAAAATCTTTCATCTTAGATAATCAATTCTCTCCTGAGTTAATCGAGTCGTATGTGGTCTGGCATTGTCATGAAGGAACAATGCTCCTCTAGTGAACATGCATGAACGTTTCTTTTAAAAAAATGACATCCCGAAGTATCGATAGAACTTCACAGTAAGATTCAGAATTCACATTGTCATCTTTCTTCTTGAAATTTGATTAGAAACACTCCTTGAAAATCCCAGAACACTGTCAGTATAACCTTTCCAGCTGATGGCGTAACTTTGAATTGTTGGACATAAAGCGAAGAAGAATGTTTCCATTGCATTGAATCAGACTTTGATTCGGGTTGGTAGTGATGCACCCATGATTCGGGTTGGTAGTGCTGCACCCATGATTCGGGTTGGTAGTGATGCACCCATGATTCGGGTTGGTAGTGATGCACCCATGATTCGGGTTGGTAGTGGTGCACCCATGATTAGGGTTGGTAGTGCTGCACCCATGATTCGGGTTGGTAGTGCTGCACCCATGATTCGGGTTGGTAGTGATGCACCCATGATTCGGGTTGGTAGTGCTGCACCCATGATTCGGGTTGGTAGTGCTGCACCCATGATTCGGGTTGGTAGTGATGCACCCATGATTCGGGTTGGTAGTGCTGCACCCATGATTCGGGTTGGTAGTGATGCACCCATGATTAGGGTTGGTAGTGATGCACCCATGATTCGGGTTGGTAGTGATGCACCCATGATTAGGGTTGGTAGTGATGCACCCATGATTCGGGTTGGTAGTGATGCACCCATGATTCGGGTTGGTAGTGATGCACCCATGATTCGGGTTGGTAGTGATGCACCCATGATTCGGGTTGGTAGTGCTGCACCCATGATTCGGGTTGGTAGTGATGCACCCATGATTCGGGTTGGTAGTGCTGAACCCATGATTCTGGTTGGTAGTGCTGAACCCATGATTCGGGTTGGTAGTGATGCACCCATGATTCGGGTTGGTAGTGCTGCACCCATGATTCGGGGTGGTAGTGATGCACCCATGATTCGGGTTGGTAGTGCTGCACCCATGATTCGGGTTGGTAGTGCTGCACCCATGATTCGGGTTGGTAGTGATGCACCAATGATTCGGGTTGGTAGTGATGCACCCATGACTCGTCCCCCAGTAACAATCCTGTTCAGCATGTCTTCTCTGTCATCTGCGTAGTGACAAAGACGCTACAGGGACAGGTCTAATCGGTTCATTTTGTGTTCATTCGTCAGTTGTCTCGGTATTCACTTTGAGCATACTCTCTTAAATTTCAATCGATCATGCATTATTTTATATGCTGAACCACATGAGCACTCTTTTACAGTTGCAGTAGAGTCTATCGTTACTCGCCTGTCACCTCTAGTCATCTCCTCCTCAACAGGACATCCAGTTTGGACTTCATCAACAAATTTAGAACGTCACTGAGAAACATTTTCTACCCAGTTTGTTTTACGGAGCAAACATTTGTCAGCATAAACAGGAAGCACATTCCTAAGAAAGCCCTATGCAAGCAGTCCTTTTGGCCCCCCCACCCCCAACGCACACCAACATGCTGTTCTTTGATTTTACATTCCATAAGTACGGTCACTATTTTGTTTATGCGCATGCTACACTTATCGCCAACTAGTGAACGGGAACATAAAATTGATGTTGTTGTCACTTAATATAACCTTTAGAACCACCCACTTCATTTTCCTGCCATCCCACAATACTTTGTGCCTTACTTATCGATTCCCCCTTATTGATATACGTACACATTGCACTTTTTAGAGATTTTATTTTGTTAGAGAATCTTCATTTGTTCTTTCTCTATATTTCTCTTTAATTTTATATTTCCTTTATCTAAAATGTCTCCAGTGATAACATATGGATGTGAGACATGGGCAATGGTATCGGCTACGGAAAATAAATTATCTGCATTCGAAATGAAATGCTATAGGAAGATTATAAGAATATCATGGGCAGAAAAAAACAACTAACGTAGATGTTAGCAAAGATCTGAACACAGAAGAAGAATGGTCCCTCAAAACTATCCCCAAAAAATGTATACTTACATATTTCAGACATATAAAAAGACACAGTATATTTCTACCAACACTGTGTTACCAGTGCTAAACCTGGTCTCTCTCATCTTCACATTACAGAAAGATAATGACATGTGAGATGAAATGCTTGAGGAAAGCTACCGGGGTCACCAGGCTTGATAGATTGCGAAATGAATATATCAGGGAAAGAATAGGTATAATATCTTGTACAGATTACATAGAGAGAGAACCGATCAAGTGGTTTGGCCACATTATGAGAATGCATCACGAAAAGTTGCCCGTACAAACATATAACCAAATGAGATCAGGGTACAAAGCCAGAGGAAGACCACGGAAAAGATGGATAGAAAACGCCAGGGACATCCTGTACAGTCACGGTCATAGCACAGCTGAGACCACACATCCGGCGATAGAACGCAAGCTCGAGCTCCATTCACCCCTACGATTTACGGCAAGAGTGGATCACAAACCACCTGGGGAAAGACAATAGACAATAAAAAGACACAATGGTTTGGAAAGATTAATCATGGAGGAGAAAGTGGTGGATAGAAAACATCAAGATAGCCTTGAACAAACATATGGACTAAATGCAACCAGTGACACATCTGACCTTGGAACGACAGCTTAAGCTTCCACCCCTACGCTTAACGGCAAGTGTGAATACGATCAACCATCATTCACTTGGGATCAGACAATAGACAATACCATAAATACTTTCAGAAATACAAATACATATTCAGACATACAAACACATACAAACACTCAATCAGACATATTTAAAAGCGCCTACATCTATTTGTGAATGTAAGCGGCTTAACGTTTCACCATTACAGAATATAACCGCCCCGTCTCTTGTTCTTATCTCGTCAAAATACTCCAGAATGGAAGATATGTGTATTTATAGCCGCAAATTTTCCCATTTTTTTCTCTGTTTTCATTTACATTTTCCTAACTGGCATCTGCGTCATAGGAAGTTTATTTTTAGAAATATAACGCGCATTTCACCAGATTTTTTATTATTTAAAAATTTTTTTTTTGTGTGGGTTAGAGTGTTTATCTCGTGTCTTGTAATTTATAAAGGCTTTCTAGCGCAGTGTTTCATTTCTATGAAGTGGCGCATTTAACTTTTAACATAATTTCATTGGTCACTGTATGAAGACTTTGCGTCGACAACCAATGGAAAACACGACAAAATGTAAATGCGTCACTGTAGATCATCATCATCGAGTGCAGTCTCCGTAACGAAGGTTGGCTGCAACTGACCTCCAACATCCCCTGTCTCTTGTTTTGATGCTGCACTCTGCTAGACTGTAATATGTCCATCTTGTGATGTTACTCTCCCACTTGAATCTCTGCTTTCTTCTTGCTCGCCGCCCTTCGAGTTTACCCTCAAGTAAGGTCGTCAACAAGGTGTCATGTCTTTTAATGTGTTCAACATATTATATTTGTTTGATCTTTAACTTAAAAATTCTTTCTTCATATTAGGCGTTGGTAGAAACTCTTTACTTGTTTTCTTCTCTTTCCATGATGTTCTTCCTATTCTTCTATAATCCACATCTCAAAGGCATCGATTCTGCCTTCTAATTATTTGTTTAATGTATATTTCTGACCCATACATTAATGTAGAATACATATAGCATTTATAATTCTCATTTTTAACTAGTTTGTAATTTGTTTAGATGTTAATATTTTCCTCATATCAGTGTAGATAGATGATTCTAAATTTCCCCCCCCCCCACACCTCGTATACCGTCAATGGCAACGGATTTTCCTAATTGGTAGAAAACGGTTGTGTATAGAGAGACATGGCAGAGGTACGACTGCGGCAGAGTGGAAGAAAACCAATGTACCAGATTCAAATCCCACGGCAGGCAACTGTACATCCGGATCGTTAAGAAAGCAATGGCAACCTATTAAATGTACTTATACTAAGCAACCATTACAAAAAAGCACCATCATATTTTTTACATGAGCCCATGCACGTACATACGCACTTTCATACGCAATATGCAAATACTTTCATACATACAAGCACACACTTTCATACGCAATATGCAAATACTTTCATACATACAAGCACACACTTTCATACATACAAGCACACACTTTCATACACACACTTTCATATGCAATATGCAAATACTTTCATACGTACGCACACACTTTCATACATACAAGCACACACTTTCATACATACAAGTACACACTTTCATACATACACGCACACACTTTCATACATACAAGTACACACTTTCATACATACACGCACACACTTTCATACATACAAGTACACACTTTCATACATACACGCACACACTTTCATACATACAAGTACACACTTTCATACATACACGCACACACTTTCATACATACAAGTACACACTTTCATACATACAAGTACACACTTTCATACATACACGCACACACTTTCATACATACAAGTACACACTTTCATACATACAAGCACACACTTTCATACACACACTTTCATATGCACACACACATACTTTCCTACACATATACATGCAAGCATACACTTTCATCTATACAAGCATACACATATACTTACATACATACACACACAATTTCATAAATACACACATACTTTCCTGTAAGTACACACTTTCATACATACAAGTACACATTTTCATACATACGAGCACACACTTTCATACATACAAATACACACTTTCATACATACAAGTACACACTTTCATACATACAAGTACACACTTTCATACATACAAGTACACACTTTCATACATACAAGTACACACTTTCATACATACAAGTACACACTTTCATACATACAAGTACACACTTTCATACATACAAGCAGACATTTTCATACATACAAATACATTTTCATACTTGATATACAGACGTACACATTCATATAGGTAGGCATGCTTTATTATACACACAAGCACGAAATTCATACACATACGTACAATTTACATACACACGTACACATTGGTCATTAACTTAGCTCAAGAAAGACTTCGCAGAACAACCATCAAAAAGAGTATGACTGTGGGTCTTAACAACATACATGAATTACACACACAGTAGCATGACATCGCTAGAACTGACAACACTAGTTTCTGCCCTATGCACTGCGATGTTTTTGTACATAGATGTACATAGATAAACAAGAGATACGGCAGGAAACCATCTCCAAACGAGATACGTATTGAATTTAAATTAACCGAAACTATGAAAAAAAGCTTAAATCTTCTTAAAGCTTTTATGAGTCACGTGCTGAATCAGATCCAACCGTCTGAAATAGAAGACATCTACACATAATTAATTAGTCCTTCATTCGTTACTTTTTTAAAACTTATTGTCGTGTTTCCGGTTTTCACTATTTATAAGGTGACTCCAAGTATATAAATAGTGACTAACGGATACACGACATTAGTTTAAAAAACATGACGAATAAAGTCCAAATTAATTATGTGCAGATATCTTCTAATACTGAATATAGTGATGCATTAACATTGCGATGCCTGGTGTTGTCCTGATGCATTAACAGTGTGATGCCTGGTGCCTTGTGTTGTGATGACAGATTCTCACATTTTGATGATTGCAGAAGAAAGGCACAACGATAGGTCGCAGTATTTGATTAACTTAGACATAGTGGTTACGTTAACTGTGAAAACATGAAGTGCAGTACTGGGCTCATGAAAAACATGAAAGGGGAGTACAGTGCTCATAAAAACATGAGATGGGAGTGCAGTGCTCATGAAAAACATGAAGAGGAGTACTTTGCGCACTCATGGGAGAATCCACCTCAAACATGTACGCTTCCTCCTCCATATGTTCTGCTGGATTATATACAGATCAGCATTTATTTCTCCTGGACGTCAGACTTGCTTTCCTCTATCAGCAAATGAGACATTAATTGGCTTATCAGAGAACATCGTCAATCTCCATTTTGCACTTAAGGATTAATGTTTTGTTAGAAACAGCCAGTCTGTTGGTCCAATGGTGACTAGTAAGGATAGGACCAATGTTAGGATTTCTGTTTTTCAAGCCAGAGGAGTGAAGCCTCCTTCGTACAGTGTTTGCGCTAATAAGTCACTGAGTGCCACGTGTATGAGCTGCTGTCAGAGTTGCTGGTTTGGAGGTGGTTGCACAGATGCATAAGTACAATCTGTCCATCTTGAGATAGTGATGTTATATGAGGTTTACCAGGTCTGACGCGGTCATCGGTGCTATCTGTTGCCAGAAATCGCGGTTGCAATCTTACTAAGTGGACTGGTCACAATTAGAATGTCTAGCAATTTTTCTGGTCGCCATTTCACTGAAAATCATACCAGCAGCTTGCCATCACTTTTGAAGTGTCAGTCGAGGCATGAAAAAACCATGAGGCAGTAACAACACTTCTTTTTTGGATAAATACCAGATAATGTATTTTGATAGCCAAAATTGTATTAATGTGTGTGCTAAATTTCAACTTGTAATGTGGTCATAATTTGTTTATGTGCTGTTTTGCATAAGAAGCACGAAAGATGTGAAAGAAACTTCACATCAACACAACAAAGGGACTAGACAAATATCACATCAACACAACAAAGGGACTAGACAAATATCACATCAACACAACAAAGGGACTAGACAAATATCACATCAACACAACAAAGGAACTGAACAAATATCACCACATGCACACGTTCTGGATAGAAATATCACTCACCAACATAACGTTTTAAGCGTGAAAACAAATTAAGTTTTCGATTCCATTTTAATGGTTGCTAGTATATTTCCTAAAACGTCACAGAAGCTGAAGAATTCTTGGTTGATCACTGTGTCCTGCTATCAACTTTTTAAAGGGACCTGTTTATTTTATACGAGTGTGTCTTCTGGATTCAAAAGCAAATTCATCGTCGCCTCTGCCATGATTAACGACACTACCAGCACAGTTGTATGGAGTAATTTCTCAGAAACTTGATGTTTATATAGTTGTGTGTATGAGTGTTATACACACAAAAATCAATAGATGCTTGCTCTTGGAATAGAAGATTTGATACGGTGTGATGAGATCATCAATGAGGAACGCACTGTAAGAGCTACTCAAACATTGGTGAACTAATCAAACATTGGTGAACTAATCAAACATTGGTGAACTAATCAAACATTGGTGAACTAATCAAACATTGGTGAACTAATCAAACATTGGTGAACTAATCAAACATTGGTGAACTAATCACACACTGGTGAACTAATCAAACACTGGTGAACTAATCAAACACTGGTGAACTAATCAAAAATTGGTGAACTAATCAAACATTGGTGAACTAATCAAACATTGGTGAACTAATCAAATATTGGTGAACTAATCAAACATTGGTGAACTAATCAAACACTGGTGAACTAATCAAACACTGGTGAACTAATCAAACACTGGTGAACTAATCAAAAATTGGTGAACTAATCAAACATTGGTGAACTAATCAAACATTGGTGAACTAATCAAACATTGGTGAACTAATCAAACATTGGTGAACTAATCAAACATTGGTGAACTAATCAAACATTGGTGAACTAATCAAATATTGGTGAACTAATCAAACACTGGTGAATTAATCAAACACTAGTGAACTAATCAAACACTGGTAAATAAATCAAACACCGGTGAACTAATCAAACACTGGTGAACTAATCAAACACTGGTGAACTAATCAAACACTAGTGAATTAATCAAACACTGGTGAACTAATCAAACACTAGTGAATTAATCAAACACTGGTGAACTAATCAAACACTGGTGAATTAATCAAACACTGGTGAACTAATCAAACACTAGTGAATTCATCAAACACTGGTGAACTAATCAAACACTAGTGAATTAATCAAACACTAGTGAACTAATCAAACACTGGTGAACTAATCAAACACTGGTGAACTAATCAAACACTGGTGAACTAATCAAACACTGGTGAACTAATCAAACACTGATGAACTAATCAAACACTGGTTAGTTAATGAAATAATGGTGAGTTAATGAAACAAAGCTACCTGCTCACAGCTAAAGCGATTATTTCATCATTATTATCTCATATATGAAAAAGAGCAATGGAAACTATTGTAGACATACACGGTTCTAGAACTCACAGGGAAAGAGTAAACTATAGACATGCTGGAGGAAAGAAATAGGTAAATGCACAGTTAAACCTACTTGGTGTACTTATCCTATTTTCACCCTTTCTCTCATTTTTCAGTATCTTTCACGCTCATCCTTTCTCTCTGTCTCTCCCTATCTCTTATATTGGGCTGTCAAGAGCTTCCTACTCACAGCGAAAAGAATTGAATCATCATCATTTCTTATATTCATCATTTCTTATATTCATCATTTATCTTATTTCTCATTATCTCTTATATTCATCATTTCTTACTTTGCAATAACTCTTACTTTCATCCTTCCTCTCATCTTTGATATCTCTTACTTTCATCCTTCCTCTCGTCTATCGATATCTCTTACTTTCATCCTTCCTCTCGTCTATCGATATCTCTTACTTTCATCCTTCCTCTCGTCTATCGATATCTCTTACTTTCATCCTTCCTCTCGTCTATCGATATCTTTTACTTTCATCCTTCCTCTCGTCTATCGATATCTCTTACTTTCATCCTTTCTCTCGCCTGTCAATATCTTCTTACTTTCCCAATTTCTCATTATCTCTTACATAACAATTTCTCTCATTGTGCAATATATCTTACTTTCACCCTTACTCTCATTTCTCAATATCTTACTTTCACCCCTACTCTCATTTCTCAATATCTTACTTTCACCCTTACTCTCATTTCTCAATATCTTATTTTCTAGGTTACTATATTTTTTTCTTACATTATTCCACCTTCTTACCCATGTTCTTTCTTACATTATTCCACCTTCTTACCCATGTTCTTTCTTACATTATTCCACCTTCTTACCCATGTTCTTTCTTAGTTTCCAGCTTATTATCTCTTAATCTTTCTTATTATCCTTTATTATTTATCATCATTCTTTCTCTATTTCTCTTTCTTTCCGCTCTATCAGTAAAACTGAAATAAAAATATAAAACCTGGAAATTTTGATACAATATTTGGAGACTGAAATGTCAGAATTCATCACATTCATTTCAGCCTCTGATCATTTCATCTTGTTTAAGCATTGATGAACGGAACGCGCGCATACTTGTGATTTACGATAGATCTCTGGGTGATTCGATTTCAACCAATCAACTTCCAATTTTCCCTATATTGATGATCTATCAGTGTTCGTTCCAACTGTAACATCCAGTTTATGGAACACATCATTTTATATATGGGTGACATTTTAACGGTATTGTACGTGTTTGAATCTCATATCAGTAATGTACGTGTTTGAATCTTATATCAGTAATGTACGTGTTTGAATCTCATATCAGTAATGTACGTGTTTGAATCTCATATCAGTAATGTACGTGTTTGAATCTCATATCAGTAATGTACGTGTTTGAATCTCATATCAGTAATGTACGTGTTTAAATGTCTTATTTCTTTCCTTTTAGCATTATACTCCTTTGTTTCTTACCGAGTCAGGGGTAAAAGAGTTCTATGGATGTGGTTTGTGTGTGTGCTTTATATATGTTTGTATTAGTTGACGCCTTCATTTCTATAATATATGCTTTGCATGGTCTACCACTGGCTTTGTAACCATCGTGTCTGTAAAGTAATGCTTTTTTGAGCGACACTGTCTGATGCTAGTCTGGAAGCATGTGAAAACCAAACTACGTAATCTGTTGAACAGTCTTCTGATGTAATACAGCATTGTCATTATGTTTGTTAGTCTTCTGATGCTTCCTTTTATGATTTGTATCTCTTTTGTTACTCAGAGGATTCTACGTAGACAGATAATTTCTTTTGTAACAAGTTTTCTTGAGGCTCATTAGTGGTGGCAATTTTACATATGCAACCGATATGTGTGATGAATAACAAGAGAAATAGAATACATCCTTGTCGTACTCCAGTGTGTATGTGGAATTTATCTGAAAACCCTACACTAGTTCTAACTGCACATTGACTACTTGTGTAACCACTGCACAAGTTGATTAGATGTTGTGGAACCCAATGTTGTTATAATATTATCCATAGTTATTATCTATTTACTCTGTTGAAGGCTTTTTTTGTCAACAAACGCGATATATAATTCTTGTTTATTTTCAGCTTTTTTTTCCCCTGCCAGTTGTCTAAGTGTAGAAATGACATCTGTACAGCTCTTGTTCTTACGGAGTTCCATATGAGTGTTGTTAAGCTGTGATTCGATGAATGCTCGTAATCTTCTTTCTAGAATTATACTAGTTTGCTGCATTCCTCATTGTTCGTCTTTCTATTTATTGTTCACTGATGCTATTTCTGCTTTATGGTCGGTGCCTGCGTTCATATTTGGTATTGCTCTTGCATCTCTTATGATTCGCCTGTAATTTTTTGTTGTTGCTAGTATGAAGTTTATTTGACTTTTGCAATTTAGATCGTTCCATTTGTACCACGCATATGTCTGGGATTCGCTTTGCTTGAAGAATTTGCTTATTACGAATAAATTTTATTGGATCTATTTTTCTAACAGTTGATATTCATTGTCTTTTTTTCTGTTCGTGCTATTCCCAAATTGTTCTAGATATTCTTCTATTCCGTTTTCCGTTTCTGCTCTTTCCTAGGTGGGCGTTGAATTCCCCCATGACAAATTTTCTTCTCTGTTTACGCTGTTCAATACGTCATTTAAGCTGTCAAAAAATTCTTCACACTCAACTTCATTGTTTCGGGCATCACATGGTGCGCACCCTTGACAGGAGTATAGGTTGTACTTTAACCGTTCACTGTCACAACAACTGATAGTATTCAATTCTTTCTGTTGCGTAGTTGATGTGGACGATTCATTGTGACTGTGTCCATTGTCACTTGTCTTTTATAGAACCTCTTTTGCCTTGTCACTGGGTCTATTAGAAATCTGAGTCTTGTGTTTAGCGCGTGCATTTGTGTCAACACCGACACAGAGTAATGTATAGTTTAGATGTAGTTGTTTACATCAATTACCTTTAATTCTGGTATCTGACAGGCCTAAAATTGAGATGCTTCGTTTCTTTATTTCCTCTATAAGAACTTCTGCTTTGTTTATTAATCTACAGATATTTATTGTTCTAAATTTGGTGGTTTGTTTACGTTTGATGAATGCCTTCTGAAAGCTTTCAATGTTTTCTACGAGCGCTTTCGTTCTACACTTTCGCTTTGCTAGACCAGTCACAATGTTGCTTCAGTCTCCGAATGGTTAAACCGTGATATAATCTATCACATTCAGAAAAGAAGTCATATATTCCTTTTAGAAAGCACTGAAACACCGAACCTTACTTCCTTTTTGGGCAGGCAGAGTAATATTGTGCGTGTTTAAATTTTAAATCTCCTCTCGGTATTGTCCGTATTTGAATCCCAACTCGGTATTTTATGTATTTGAATATTATCTAGGTATTGTATATATTTGAATTCATCTTTTTGTGTGTACCTGTTTGAATTCCATATCTGTAATGTACGTGTATGAATTTCATCTTGGTATTGTACATATTTAAATCTCATTTTTTTGTACGTGTTTGAATCTCATCTATTGTTGTATGTGTTTGAATATCATCTCGGTACTGTACGTGTTTGAATCTCATCTATTGTTGTATGTGTTTGAATATCATCTCGGTACTGTACGTGTTTGAATCTCATCTATTGTTGTATGTGTTTGAATATCATCTCGGTACTGTACGTGTTTGAATCTCATAACTTTTTTGTACTTGTTTTAATCTCATATCGGTATTGTACGTGTTTAAATCTCATCTCGTTTTTGTACATATCTGAATCTCATTTCGGTATTGAACGTGTTTGAATCTCATCTCGTTTTTTATGCGTCTGAATCTCATTTCGGTATTGAACATGTTTGAATCTTATCTCGATATACTACATGTCTGAATCATCTCCTCTAGGTATTGTATGTGTTTGAATCTTATTTCGGTATTATGTTGAAGGCGACAAGTGAATTATTTATGTTTGTATTCTCTTTCTATATGTGTGTGGATCGAGCAGCATTGTATGAACCCGTGTTAGTTACAGACCGTCGCAATATAAAATCTGTTGGATAGTTGTAAAACAGCAGTCTAAAATGACTCATTTGAATTTTCCTGTGACTTTCATTACATCACTATGGTTATACTATATGTCGACAGCCATTTCATTGCTCGGCATCAACCTCCACCTCTTATGGTCTTTTCAAGGTTGTCACGCCATTTAGTATAGCCGCAATATTATAATTTCTGGAGAGAACATTCTTGTTCAGTTGTTGTTTTTTTTACTTAAGTTCTCTCAGAATGTTCCTATGGTTGATATTTTTTGTCCATGGTATTCTAAGTCTTCTTCTGTAACATTTTGTTTCAAATTCTGCAATTGTGTTTCTAATTCATAAATAAATTTATTTTATGTTTTTTTTCCACTGCGTTCTTTGATGGAATTTGTGAAGTTTTCAAAGCCTTTCTTATTCTTTGAGGTACAGTAGCGTTGTATGATCAGAGAATTCTGATATCTTCTAACCTCCGATATTAGGTGAGTTGCTTCGATGCTAGTAATCTCTTACATTCTTCATGATGTTCTCTGAATAAACATTGAAGAGGTTTGAAATTAGGACACATTCTTGTCAGACTCCTTTTCCCACACTGAACCAATCAGATGTTTTACCTTTACTTTTACGGCTGTTTCTTCATCTTCGTACAGTATTTTAGTGATGTAAATTAATTGTAGAGAGACACCATGTCTCTCTTATGATGTTACACTATTTATGACATTGTACACAATCGAATTCCTTTCTATAATCAATGAAACGTGTAGATGTCAATCTTAAACTTTCTATAATCAATGAAACGTGTAGATGTCAATCTTAAACTTTCTATAATCAATGAAACGTGTAGATGTCAATCGTAAACTTACTATAATCAATGAAACGTGTAGATGTCAATCTTAAACTTTCTATAATCAATGAAACGTGTAGATGTCAATCTTAAACTTTCTATAATCAATGAAACGTGTAGATGTCAATCTTAAACTTTCTATAATCAATGAAACGTGTAGATGTCAATCGTAAACTTACTATAATCAATGAAACGTGTAGATGTCAATCTTAAACTTTCTATAATCAATGAAACGTGTAGATGTCAATCTTAAACTTTCTATAATCAATGAAACGTGTAGATGTCAATCTTAAACTTTCTATAATCAATGAAACGTGTAGATGTCAATCTTAAACTTTCTATAATCAATGAAACGTGTAGATGTCAATCTTAAACTTTCTATAATCAATGAAACGTGTAGATGTCAATCTTAAACTTTCTATAATCAATGAAACGTGTAGATGTCAATCTTAAACATTCTATAATCAATGAAACGTGTAGATGTCAATCTTAAACTTTCTATAATCAATGAAACGTGTAGATGTCAATCTTAAACTTTCTATAATCAATGAAACGTGTAGATGTCAATCTTAAACTTTCTATAATCAGTGAAACGTGTAGATGTCAATCTTAAACTTTCTATAATCAATGAAACGTGTAGATGTCAATCTTAAACTTTCTATAATCAATGAAACGTGTAGATGTCAATCTTAAACTTTCTATAATCAATGAAACGTGTAGATGTCAATCGTAAACTTTCTATAATCAATGAAACGTGTAGATGTCAATCTTAAACTTTCTATAATTGTCTATGATGTTTCGCATGTTTATAAAATAGTATCTAGGCTACCGTGCCTCTTCCTTGTTTAAAATCTGCCTGTGCTACATTTAATTTATCTTCCAGTTTATATTGTAATATTTTCATAATAATACTGAGTAGTATTTTGCAGGCATGGTTGATAAGTGCAATAGTTCTGTAGTTATTGCATAACGTTAAATTTCCTTTCCTTGGTAGTAGTCTGTAAGCTGTTCTAGTCAATTCCTTGAGCCATACTTCACACTTCCAGATTTTTGCACAGATGAATGATAGATAAAGACGGTGGATTTTTCTCTTTGGATCAATTAGGCAGAAATATTATCACATCCTGGGGATTTCTCCCGTATCAGATTTGTAATGACCTGTAAGCTGGACGCTACATCTAAGATATGTTTTGATTCTATTTAGCTGCTATTGTATGTGTTTTTGTCAAGATTTTTGTTGCTTTCTTCATACTTCTTCTTCTTCTGCGTTCGTTCTCAAACTCCTGCAGATTAGCAGAATGTAGTCCGGAGAACGGAATGCGTCGTGTCATGGTTTACAGCACAGCTGCGATATCTGCGCATTTCGGCCTGACACATCCGACTTCAGCATGACTTTGGGTCACTGACCCTATATGGGATGGGACAGCCAACTCCATCGCATAACCTCCTTAGTCGCCTTTTAGGACATGCATGGAAGGTAAAAAGTGTTGCTATTCTTTGCTCCCCTTTCGGGCCCCGGCAACACACGGGCGAATTTCATACAATTTATTACAATAATTTTTTTCATCTTTCCAGCAGTACGTCTTTGTTTTTTTCCAGTGTGTTTCCCTGTTTTTTCTTGTGTGATGCTCATTGATGGTCTAATTTCTCCACTCTGAATGTTCTGTTGCTTTATACTTGCTTTTTCATCATCACTAAATTGTTATTTCGTCGCCGAGCATCTGCTCTGTCCTAATGAAGACAGGTCTGTTGATACATCTTCGGTAGGGGGGAGGAGGTTAACTAAAAATGCATTTCCTCCATTTCGTGGGAAATTCTTTCGTTTGTTTTAGATTTTGGTGATTTTTGATTTGGAAAAACCGTTTTTAAAAATGGGTGGGGGTGTCTCCGTAGTACTAAATATCATGTTCTGATTTACTAATGGTGGTTTCAATCCCCATTCCCTTATCCTCAGGTTTGACTGCAGGTCTTCAGTATATGTTCTTTTTTTAATTCTTATCCGTGTTTTTCCTAATTATCCAAGCAATTTTTTTAATATTTAGTGTCATTTGTAGTGTATTTTTGGGGGTTTTAAGGTGTACTCTTTTTTTTCCAATTAATTTGAGTTTCCTCTGAAATGTAGCCTTTTTTTTACAGTGTCCAACTGCTAAAATTGAGTCAATTTTCTTTCGTCCTTCCATTTTCATTAAATTTTTAGTTCATTAATATTTTGTCTTTTTGTGTGTTCACCATTTCTCTTCACTGGTCCATTAATTGTTAAATACCATCTGCCAGTATTTTATTATTGCAGCTCGTTTAAAAATTTTTAGATAGCTTTATCTTAATGCTTGATGTATTTATTCCTAATGCCTCTTCACATGCTCGTCAACATTTTGTTATTGTTGCTATGGCATTGTATCTTTCCTGTAATATAATAATATATGTCTTTCATTCTATTGTTTAAGGGGGGGGGGGGGAGGTGCACATAGGAGACGGTAGGATTACACAAAAATTCAAATTAAAAAATGGTTGCAGTTACATGGCTGCAACGTTCACAGTAGATACCTAAATGGATACACTATAAGTATGTTTGTTTGTTTGTTTGTTTTGCGTTCGCTCCATTGTAACCATCACGGATATCCGTGCGATTTCCGCCGGGAGCGAGATTACGTTGTGCCACCGTTATGCGCATTGTAGGCCTAGCTCATCCGATTTCGGCATGACTATAAGTATAAGGTAAGATATTTCTTTCAGTATAAAATCAATAGATATTATATGGTCTTGTACAAAAATGTTAAAATATTTATGTTTAAAATGGTACGGTCAATTCTGTAAATCTTTTAAGAACATATGAAGTACAAATGAGTTATAATTTAAAAGACAAGCATACAAATGGAATAGCTAGGCTTACACTAAGGATATTAGAATATATTTGCAAACTTATCGTACAGATGGGTTGAAAGTTCACCTATTTTTCGGTGAAACATTACCAAATTTGAACGGCTGTAAAAATAGTAAATATACATAGAATATTTTATAATGTTCTTAGTATGTGCTGTAGGAAGCTAAGTAAGAAATATGCATGCAGAATTTCATCAATATCGGTTAATATTTGAGAACGTTATGAGGGTAAAAGTGAATTTATATCAAACTTTTTTTTCTAAATAACGGAAACAAATTTAAAACATAAAAGTAGAATTCCTAACCTTAAGAATCCCTTTAAAGTATGAATACCCTTCAGCTTTAACTTGTACTTAATCTAGGCCCAAACTCCTCCTCCTGGCTCTTCTGACTTGTTGACTATTCTAGCTCTCATCTAGGGTTGCCTCGGTATCCTTATTTTGTGCCTTTAAAAATCTCTTATGTTTATATACCAGGGGTAGACCTAGAGTACGCTGGATCGACAACATCAAAAAGACATTACAGGAACACCAAATAACATTATCTGAAGCTCCCAGAAAAGCGAGAACAAGAACATTGTATCTCCCTCGACACCCGTTAAGGGTAAAAGAGGAAGGAAAGAAGAAGAAGAAGAAGAAGAAGAAAAGTCTCTTAGCATCAGTTCAAAGTTTCTTTCTGTTTAAACTATGTTTTAATTACTGAAGAGTACATGGATGTTCTTCTTTTACATCATCGTTTTGTGCGGCGCTTACTACTGCTACCAGCAAACATACCATCCATTATTACTTTTTTCATGCTATTATATCTCTTACACAATCTCAGCACAATCTCAACACAATCTCAACACAATCTCAACTTTATTATTATAATGTTGTTTAAGAGCCAACCTTCTTCAACAACAATAGAGAAGAATTTCTACTGCAGTTTTTCTCCTGGCGCACGAGTTAGGGAAGGTAAAGACAAGAGTTGCTGCCTAATAGTTGCAGTTACTTAGAACATGAATAGTTATCTTCATCCCCGACTGCAGGTTGCTGCACATTTCTTTACTTTACCTCCTCAACACCTTCTTACAACTTGTTGATTTGTATTTTTCGCTGTTCATAGTATTCTCAGAATCTTTCTGTAGCATCTCATTTCGAAGGCAGCTCTTCTCTTCGCCATCGATTAATTATGTGTCCTTGTTTCACAGCCATGAATTGCTACTCGAAATATGATATGCTTTCTCTAGTCAGATGTAATTTAGCTTAACAGCTGCTGCCTTGCCAAAGATGTTTTATTTGTGCAAGTTTTGACGTCGCTTTTGCAGTTCTTCTCTTATTTTCTGCAGCACAATGCCCTGAATTGTTTATGTTTGCACCCAAATACCCAGAATTCATGACACTCTGTAGTTCGTGAATATCAATTATGATTTTTAAACAAAATACTATTATATAAACGGCAAACAATTTTATTTCAGATACAGCGATATAATATTGTTGTTCAGCCATTTCTCTTCTATGTTCAGATATTGCTCACCTTTTTTCTTAGTTCCGATGCGTGTCAGTTATCATGCTTTATGTGCCAGTGTCATGTGAAATATTCTCTCCAGAACTTTGTCTTCTCAATGAACTCTCTGAAGCTCTCTCTCTGTTTTTGGGCCATGCGGCTTGCATCTTACAACGACGTATACGTTATCGTTAATGTCACCAGTCTTCTTCTGGATCTTCTTTTTCTCCTCCTCCGAAGTGCTCTGCCCTCCATAATTTGTCTTTCTAAACAGTTGTGTGTCTTTATATGTCCAAATAGGTTTGGTTTTATTTTTGCTATTCATTTAGCTCTATGTACGTTTCTTTGATTGAGACATATTTATATTTAGGATCTACATTAATGTACACTCATCCAAGAGAGAACAAAATTACCTGTAACACCTGCTGATCACTCATATTATACCAGACTTAAGACTTATAATAAACTATGGGAGTCGTTGGTGTCTGCTTCCTGAAGAACTCAGCGGACAGAAGTTCTATAAAAGCATTGCCTAATGAGGTCTGGCCATAAAAATCCCAATCTGGCATCTGCAGCCAAAAATAGCCATTCTTGGTTTTTCTAATATAGATGCTGACATCATTGGATTGGGGAAAACTAGAACAAGACCAGCAAAAATTGAAACAGGAGAAAGAGTGAGAAGCATTGAATAAGTTTGTTCATTATTGGTTAAGGATAAAGAATTAAATATTTTGATTTGTTTAAAAAGTAAAGGAGGTAAAAGTAATGTGGTCTAGTACCGGTGGCTCTTAAAGTGTGCCATATGGTCCTCATAGGGACCACAGAAGCTTTCAGGTCAGATGGGGGAGGGATTCACAAAGAGACAAAAAAACTTGTAATTGGAGGGGAAGCACAGACCCGTCTGGGGTGAGGTGGTCTTTATTGTGAACAAAGTTCAGAGAAATGAGAAGAATTCATTCAGAGAAATGAGAAGAATTCATTCAGAGAAATGAGAAGAATTCATTCAGAGAAATGAGAAGAATTCATTCAGAGAAATGAGAAGAATTCATTCAGAGAAATGAGAAGAATTCTGTCAAATACAAGAGAAGAATTCAGTCAAATACAAGAGAAGAATTCAGTCAAATACATTAGAAGAATTCAGTCAAATACATTAGAAGAATTCAGTCAAATACATGATAAGAATTCATTCAGATACATGAGAAGAATTCAGTCAAATACATAAAAAGAATTCAGTCAAATACATGAAAAGAATTCAGTCAAATACGTGAGAAGAATTCAGTCAAATACGTGAGAAGAATTCAGTCAAATACGTGAGAAGAATTCAGTCAAATACAAGAGAGTTCAGTCAGATACAAGAGAATTCAGTCAGATAAAAAAATTAACGTTAGTTTAAATTTCAAAAATATCTGCAATCATACAAACATTTTATGAAATTTTTGCTTGAATGAATGATTACGAATTTATAACTGGACTATATATATATATATATATATATCTATTGCAGTGGTTCTTAACCTAAAACATATGTTCAGCAAATAAAAAAAATACAACCTAAAATGGGTGGGGGGGGTTAATAATACGAAGGGGAAAAATGTGACATTGGGTGGGGTACTGACCCGTCTAAATGAATGCATCTCAACTTTTTGTTTGTATAAGACTATGTCCAAACAAATTCTATATGCTCATAAATAACTTTACACCTCAAGGCAAAGCTCTTCGCGGCACGGTAGACATGATGCCGCAGTACAGCGGTTGAGAAGCACTGATCTAAAGATGTATAGAAAGGTCACTATGACAATCATTTAGACAATATATAATAAGATTAATTTTCAACATTATTGTTTACCAGCAAACACTTCCGAAAACAAAAGAGTTTGTCTTTAATGTTAGTTTGTGACCACGCTTTTATCTGATGTTACCTCGTTGGGGCCAATGTTTTTTTTTTTACCTGATTTCACCTGAAAGTGGTCGCGCTCGGAAAAATATTAAGAACCATTGGTATAGTACAATATATTACCTGAATGATGTGAGATTTAAACATTCAAATAGAGAACACCCGCCGAAGACGGATGTGTTGGGCCATTGGCGCAAATAAAACGGCAACACAACGCATTTCCATTCTCTGGACTACATCCAACTGGAAATCTTGTAGGATCATTGTCCTGTTACAAGAGAAATCCAGTGGGAATTTGAGAATGAACGCTGAAGAAGAAATAGAGAACACAAAAATAAAACATGTCAGAATTAAAGTACCTAGGAAGTATCTTCAAAGAGGACGGACGACTCGATAGAAATAGACATACCAGCTGTCATTTTTGCTATTGCATAAAAAAAATCAACATAAAAGACGTAAAGAAATAGATTATTAAGAACATCTTTATACCAACACTATGTGCTACCAATGTCAGACTTGGCAACTGACATCTACAAATAAGAGAAACATCTAGAATTGTAAAATGAAATGTTTAAGGAAGGCTATTGGAGTCAACAGGCTTGACAAAATGCGCAGTGAGAACATCAGTAAGATAATAGGTATCACATCATGCATCGAATGTATAGAGAAATAACACATAAAATGGTTTGTACATCTTATTTCTTCTTCTTCTTCGTTCTCAAACTCCTGCATATTGGCAGGATGTAGTCCGGAGAACGGAATGCGTTGTGTCATGGTTTACAGCATTGCTGCGATATCTGCGCTTTTCGGCCTGACACATCCGACTTCAGCATGGCTTTGGGTCACTGACCCTATATGGGATGAGACAGCCAACTCCATCCCATAACCTACTTAGTCGCCTTTTACGACATGCATGGAAGATAAACAGTGTTGCTATTCTTTGCTCCCCTTTCGGGCCCCGGCAACACACGGGGGTATACATCATGATAACAGTCAACTTCCCATAAGAGCTTATAGCAAGATAGAATCAGGAGAGATTCAAGGGAGACGGTAGAACAAATGAATAGACAACATCAAGATCATCTTGAATAAACAAGACTACACCTCAACCAGAGCAACACATCTGACTCTGGAGCGTAGACTACAACTCCTTCACAAATCCCTACGCTCAACGACAAATGTGGGAGCCACGATAGCAACAATTGATGATAAACAACAATATACAATGTCGGTCACTTTTGACAACGCATTCCATAATCAGCATGCTTTTAAATTTTTTTCAGATCGCAACGGCTCCCAGGTCGACCCAGCCTTAAATGGATACCGGGAATTAATCCGGGAAGTAAAGACTGCGAGGGAGAGGAGATGGCTACCGCCCTCATTTGTAGAGCCTCTGAAATGTGAGATCGCTAACATCTCACACCCCTACGGCATTAATAAATGCTATGGGTTACTTTACTTTTTATGCTTTTGAAAACTGCATATTGTTTTTATATTTTGCACATACTCGTATTTGATTTTTCTACCCCAGAACAATCTTTCTGTATCCGAAGTGAATATTTAACCATACACTCGAATCTATATACGCAATATATGCAAATACGTGGATAAACGCGAACCATTGGTTGAGCTGTTCTACCACATTGTATAAGCCAGGCAGCTTACAGTTTCTATCTTGTGTATATCACTGAGATAATCTGTTGCAATCAAAGTTAACATTTGAAATAACAATTTAAGGTTATTTCTATATTTGTTCTTTCCTATCATTCTCCAGTCATCATGCGTATGTATTTCTTATCATTCTCCAGTCATTATGTATTTCTTATAATTCTCCAGTCAAATGCGTATGTATTTCTTATCAATCTCCAGTCATTATGTATTTCTTATCAATCTCCAGTCATCATGCGTTTGTATTTCTTATCAATATCCAGTCATCATGCGTTTGTATTTCTTATCAATATCCAGTCATCATGCGTATGTATTTCTTATCAATCTCCAGTCATTATGTATTTCTTATCATTCTCCAATCAAATGCGTATGTATTTCTTATCAATCTCCAGTCATTATGTATTTCTTATCAATATCCAGTCATCATGTAATTCTTATCATTCTCCAGCCATCATGCCTATATTTCTTATCAACTTTAGTCATCATATAATTCTATCATTTTTCAGTCATCATGCGTATATATTCTTATCAATCTCTAGTCATCATGCGTATATATTTCTTATCAATCTCTAGTGATCATGTATTTCTTATCATTCTCTAGTCATCATGTGTAAGTATTTCTTATTCTCCGGTAATTATGTATTTATTAGCATTCTCTGTTCATTATATATTTTTTTCGTTTACATAGACAACCAACGTTTCCGACTATTTATCCGGAGCGAAGAATGCCCGGTTATTCATTTCCAGCTGAATATACTAGGATTTCAGAAATACTTGAAATTCAACACAGTGTGTAGGGAATTGTTTATCCCTCATTGTTACTGGGCATTCATATTCACTGTTTTCCCCCATTGTTTTGAAATTTGTATTGTAATCCCCTTGAGAGTCTTCACATTGATTAATATTTCTTTAGAATATGCTGAGAATATTTGAATACAGAAATGACAGGAAATGTGAATGAGGTTGCTATTCTAATTTCTGATTGTCGTTTCACTAAGTTTTAAAAACCGTACAAACTACCTAGTGTACATGTGTACATCAGTGTATACATGTAAATATCAGTGTGTACATGGTAGGTAGTTAATGAGTTTGCCTCTCTTTTGGAGAGGCGTGCCCCTTTCAACCAGCGGACAAAGTCCAATTAGGTTATATCAGGACACACTACCATAAAATATTAGAGGTAACAAAGACCCCATGTACATGTGTGTACTCAGTGTGTACATGTAAACATCAGTTTGTATAAGTAAATATCAGTGTGTACATGTAAATATCAGTTTGTATATGTAAATATCATTGTGTACATGTACATATCACTGAATATCAGATGTAGAATTGGATGTTGGTTTAATTGTTGCAACACCATCTATCGTATTTCCTGTAAAATGACAAAGACATTGAAAGGCCACGTAAAAACATTGGAAGGTCATGCAAAATGCCGTGTTCTTGAATAAAAAAATTGGATTGTCGCCCCGATTTCTGTCTTCGAGACTGCGAAGGGACTGTTAGAAATTCAATATCGATGTGGCAGAAATATTTCGAGCACAATAACGCCATTTCTAAGGGCGTACCAAAATAGACGGTACCAAAATCATATTGTTAGCTATTTCAATATGATTTTTCTGGAGTAGTGGGATGTGCTATTTGACTCGTTTTGTATATTCTTTTAGCATTTGCTTCCTTCCCATATTATGCATATTTCTGCTGCAATGTATTGTTCTTAGCAATTTCATATACAGAATATATATATTAATATATATATATATATATATATATATATATATATATATATATATATATATATATATATATATATATATATATATATATATATATATATATATATATATAATCAGGCGCCGCGCCTGCTGGCTTAGGCGATCATGACTAACCATAGCTCTCTCCAGTATTATGTATCAGGATCGTTGTTGTTTCTCTGCTGTGCAAGCTTGTTAAACTAATATTTTCTCACATTGTCGCCCTCTGTCTCTGTTGCCTTCAATCTGCTTGATTAGAAACTGGCTTCACAGCACGTGGGACATTCCTATAAGTGCTCGTCCTCCGTTCCAGCAGTAATCCCAGTGTATATGGACTCAGAGTCCCGGTCAGGTGTTGATTGCGTGATTTTTGGGACTTTCCAAAAAATGTACCTTTCCTTCCCTCCCTTCTAGATACTCCCATTTCTAAGTTTCTCTGTATTTGTATGTTCTCAGCCTCATTGACATCGTCTTCATCTTAAAATGAATTTATTACTGCCTTCATTAAGTCTGCTTTATCTCTTCTCAGCATTGTGCCGTATATATCGCCGCATTGCCTGTCAATAAGTCGGCTCTATCGTTTCCTCTGACCCCAGCATGTCCATGTAATTCTCTGAATATTTGAGTTGTTCAATAAGTCCCACTATTCTTTTATTAGCTTGAACTTTTCTATCTTTCGCAGCATGCTTTGAGAGCATGTGCGTATTACCGAGTGTGTTGATGTATCAGTTATCAACCTTTTAAGTGATTCTGTAACTCCCTTTATCTCCATCCTCATGCTCGATGTGACAGTGGAATATGCTGAAGATTTCTCAACCAACTTCACGACGTTTCTGTAGGCAACAAAATCTAAACAGTTTTTATTTGTATTTCTGTTAACTGAGCCATCCGTATATATAATTATGTATTGTGGTTTCGAGTGCAGCTGGGCGAGTTCATGCACTGTAACATGGTACCAGACACCCGTCAATTTTCGACACGTATTATCTAGTTGTATTATTACTTTAACCAGTGATTTCTTTTTAATGTCTACCTCCACCCATGCACTGCCTTTTCCTCTTTCTTACAA
This sequence comes from Meghimatium bilineatum, assembly GCA_034231615.1. Taxonomy (NCBI): domain Eukaryota; kingdom Metazoa; phylum Mollusca; class Gastropoda; order Stylommatophora; family Philomycidae; genus Meghimatium; species Meghimatium bilineatum. The sequence goes on from CM067320.1 coordinate 32,326,369, forward strand.
TTCACATACTCTTCACAGTGTGTCTTCAGCCTCTGCCATCCATGATCTGCCACGGTTGATTCGTTTTCCCTATGAATCATCTAGACGTTGGTGTAATGGGTGGTGTAATGGGTGGTGGTTGTATTGTGTCACTTTAAGATACGTCCTGATGTCGCAATCTAACACTGTGTACATCAATCAGAAATCTTATAGCAGAGATGGGTGTATCCCTAGTACACCACAGTACCGCTCTCATTGCCTTATTTTGGATTTTTTTTCAATCTATCGACTTGTGCCTGTGACAAAGTTAGTAGGCTGAGGCCATAATCTATGACAGATATCACCATCATTTGCAGTAGCAGAAACAACACCCATTGCTTGCATGTCAAAGGTCGCCATAGCGATATAACACTGATCCCTATTTTAGCCTTCTGAATCATATTTGTGACGTGTTTGTTGAATGAGTAAAGTAAAGTAAGCTATAGCATTTATTAATGCCGTAGGGATGTGAGATGTTAGCGATCTCACATTTCAAAGGTTCTCCAAATGAGGGCGGTAGCCACCTCCTCTCTCTCGCAGTCTTTACTTCCCGGAGTAATCCGGTAGCCATTTAAGGCTGGGTTGACCTGGGAGCCGTTGTGATCTGAGAAACATTTCCGCTTCAACTGGGGAATGAACCCAGGACCCCTCATATGCAAAGCCAGTGCGCTAACCACTGCGCCACGCGGGTCCCAGAGATTTGTATCAAAGATTAACCCAATATATTTAAGGCACTGTTCTCTTGCAATGAATGAAACCCATGCAGCTGACAGTTTCAATGTGGTAGGTTTCCGTTGCTTTTCAGATCCACATGGGGGGAGGGGGTTATCCATTTATATCCGATACCTTTGACAATACTTCCTGTCAGGATAAATGGGTGCCCCTGCCTGCCCAGTTGCAAATCTCCCTGAAGCTCCTTAAATTATGACGTTTTAATTGATAGTGTGTTACCTGAAACTGAAAGTCGAATAAAGAATAGTAACACTGTACCCTGTACCCTGTAAGTCGTAAGAGTCTCCTGAGGACATTCTGTGTAAATTGTAAGGTGCCACCTCCCAATTTCATTATCTCCGCTTTTATCAAACTTTCTGAAGACACATACCTGGAATGTTGACAGAGAATCTACCCTCTAGATCAGTGTTTACTAACCTTTAGTTTTTACCATGTCCCACCTAAGTTTTACTAAAATTCTGATCACTCCACTCCACTTATGTAACATATAAATATTTTTTTTTTTCAAAAATTGAGTTATTCCCTAAATGAAGTCAAATTACAACTTGTTCGAATTGTTTCCCTTGAACAGTCAGATTCAAGTTGGGCACCACGTTGAGAAGCATTACTCTAGATTGCAAAAAATGCCAATGTCACGTATATGAGTAAATACAGTATTGGCAACACGGCCATGTGTACATGTGGACAGGCAGCACAGGGTGCCAAACATATACTTCAAGAGTGTTCTGAGCATGAAACACTGAGGCATACATATTGGCCAGAGGAAACAACACTGGAATCACAGCTCTATGGGACACTGTATGAACTACAAAAGACAGTGAGTTTTATTAAGGAGACAGAATTACAGATATAGACATGTTTCAAGTGAACGAAAGAATAGATGGCATGGATAGTACACGTAGTAGTAAACGATTTGTCACGCGTATGTTGCTGGGGCTCGAAAGGGAAACAAAGAAGAGCGACACTTTTACCTGCCAAACATATTGTAAACGGTGATTAAGGAGGTTATGGGGTGGATTTATCTGTTCCATCCTCTAGAAGGTCAAAGTGACCCAAAAGCCATACTGAAGTCGGATTTGTCAAGCCGAAAGGCGTAGATATCTGTGTAAGAGGGTGGGCGGTTGTGTGTTCCTTCTTCGTTTGTTGTTTCCAAATCTGGAATTTCTGGTGATAACTACTTCTTCTGATGTTCGTTGTGTGACTGTGAGCTAAAGGAGGCTGATCACATCTGAAAACTTAACTAAGTCTTAACTTCTAAAAGACAGATTGTGTTACACATTTATATTTTTAATAACAACTTTCTTTCATTGACATACATTATGTGAAGAATATCTAACTTATGACATATACCACATTCGTTCAGTCTTTATACTCATAGAAGAGGAGGCAGTTGATGCCCTGGTTATACAGGATGTCTGCCTATTTTCCTAACATCAATTCAAAGGGTCTAACTCAACCATTTAACCTAACTAATTATCACTAAAAACATTAGTGCAAACATGTCATTGACAGTCACTATGAACCTATCCTACAAAGTCAATAGTTCGCAGTTGTCGAGGTTGATTATGTGATTAGTCACGCTGTTCAACAACGATCGAAAATAAAGTTGCCGGTGCCATTTATGACAAAATGTTGACTGTTCATAAGCTTGATGCATTCATTAGCTAGTTTATTTACTCAATTTAACAAGGGGTGTGACTTTGATAACGTAGTGTTCACAGTCTATTCACTAAGACATTTCATTGACTCGAAAACAGACTCCCGTAGATGACTGCTCCCAAAATAACGTTGACCGGTTGTATCTCGAAAACAGACTCAAAAACTTGAAGCAAAACTTCACACAGGCTCACTCGGTAGATAAGGCTTCAAAAACACTGGAACTAGCTACTCATTCTCTCTAGCTCTATGCTCTAGGAAGATATCGTAGGGAAGATTTTTCATTCTCTCAAATTTCAACAATCTGACCCTTCCTCACTATGGCCAGAACCATCAGAATAATTCATAATATGGAACTATTGTATTCCTTCAGCAGCAATTTCTTCACATGTGAACATGACATGTTGTCACGTCCCCGACGACCTATACGAATTCCTAACCAATCTAATTAGTTCATATAACTAAATTCTAAACTTTACTACTACTAACTCACTTCTAATATACCAGCCTTTATCCCAACCTATATCTACTCAATCTTATTCTAATACTCTAATGGTAACACTGAAATATTTTCAATATTTGCTCTAACACATCACAATAACACAGGGGTTCCTGACGAATTCAACACGACAAAATCTTCCTAACATACAATATATAACTTGCGTTCCAACAATTCTCTTTTCAAAACTATGGAGTTCGAAGAACCATACCCTCCTTCATGGACCGTTCCCTGGTTGAATTCTTCGCTACCTGGCTGAGCTGTTACCAAGTTTCTGGGAGTGAATGACTGCTCACTCAAGATTGATTACAATATATATTGATATATTCTCGTTTTTTTGACGTATTTTGTATCTTAATCGTATACTCAATACTCATGCACATTCACGCTTTTGTCCACAATTAATTTCCTATCTAACCGAAGTTTATCTTAATTTGCAATTAAAGGTTGTCAACAACTTCTTCCAGAATATTCTGCTATATACACCCCCCTCCTTAAATTAACAGTTTCTGTCAATATTTTATTCTCCCATACCATTCTCATATTTCAGTCATTACTGTTTGAATATTCATGATAACTAACTCCGTCGGTAACCTTGTCTCGTCAACTCTTACTAAGTTACTTTGTTACCGTATCTAATTTTTAATCTTCGCTTTTTAAAAGTATGTTTTGAACAACACAAAGGACAGCTGGTTTTAATATTATCTTTTGCCAATTTTTTTCCATGTCCGACTCTCGGCATGTCTTTCTGTCTGTCACATATTGCAGTGAAGCTGTAAACCATTTGAAAACGCTTTCTGTTTTCCAGACTACACCCTGCTAATCTGTAGGAGTTTGAAAACGAACGAACAAAGTAGAAGAAGAAGATTAGTATGCCCTTTACAGGACATCGGCTTCTGTTCTATTTCGTATTTACTTTTGCGTTGTGTAAGTCTGATACTTAAACTGACTTTTGCAGATGATTTATACCTGACTGTGCCATCCCTGACCTTTTATTAGCTCCACCCATCTTCTGTTAAATTGCAATACAAATACACATCATAATTTCGCTTAATAATTGATAGTTGTTCCAGAAACAACTTCGCTGTATTTAATAAACCAAAAATCGTTAAACTCGTATTGACTCAGCCATGCAGAATACGTAACCTGTTCTAACAGTGTAGTAAAGGCACAATCGGCAAATTGAATATTATTATGTTGAAGTAGAAATAGACATCTCGACAAATAATAAAATGTTATCGAAAATGGTTGTCAATTTTGTAACAGAACAGAACAATAAATATAGAAGGTAGGATATGTTAGTGATAGTAAGATGAATATGTGGTGGAAAAAAGTAGAGCGAAATATTTAAATATACAACCATGTAATAGAGTGTAACATAACACCATAACAGTAGATTGAATTATTATAATTAGAGATTTTAATTGAATTTGACTGAATTGAATTGAAACTCATGTTATTGTGTTTTAATTAGTTTGAGTACAAGGCTGAAGGGTTTAGTCATTTCCTGTATCTAACATTTGATCATGACAGTTATATCTGGCAACATATCGTATTATAGACTCAGAATAGCAACCTATCGTATTATAGACTAAGAATATCAACCTATCGTATCATATACTCAGAATGGCAACATATCGTATTATAGACTCAGACGCTTGTGTGTTGCCGGGGCCCGAAAGGGGAGCAAAGAATAGCAACACTGTTTACCTTCCACGCATGTCGTAAAAAGCGACTAAGGAAGTTATGAGATAGAGTTGGCTGTCCCATCCCATATAGGGGCAGTGACCCAAAGCCATGCTGAAGTCGGTCGGATGTGTCAGGCCGAAAGGCGCAGATATCACAGCAATGCTTTAAACCATGACACAACGCATTCCGTTCTCCGGACTACATCCTGCTAATCTGCAGGAGTTTGAGAACGAACGCATAAGAATAAGACTCAGAATGGCAACCTATCGTATCATAGACTCAGAATGGCAACCTATCGTATCATAGACTCAGAATGGCAACCTATCGTATCATAGACTCAGAATGGCAACCTATCGTATCATAGACTCAGAATGGCAACCTATCGTATCATAGACTCAGAATAGCAACCTATCGTATCATAGACTCAGAATAGCAACCTATCGTATCATAGACTCAGAATAGCAACCTATCGTATCATAGACTCAGAATAGCAACCTATCGTATCATAGACTCAGAATAATCTACAATAACAGTTCATCTTTTTATTTCGCGTTATACCTTGTAGCGTCATAGTTAGAAAAGTTCTCTGGAGATGGCTTTTTTGTGTACGCTCCATATATGTTTGTTTCATTGACTCTTTTACACGAATGAACTATTCTGATCTTTTAGTTTTAAACTGGGTATACATAAACCAGAAATGGGATTGACAGAAGGTGTGACCACTTTCACACTCCAGATACGTTTATTATTATTACCAGGCCAGGCAGGAGCGTAATTAAAGGTAGATAAGAAATGCCATGGGAGACAAGAACTGACCTAAATAAATTAGTAGACCATTTACAATACCAAGACAAACCACACTATCACATTCTCATCATCATTAAGTGCCATCTCCGCAACGAACGTTGGCTGCAACGTATCTCCAAAATCTCCTATCTCTTGTCTTGGTGGTGCACTCTGCTAGACTTTAACCTGTCCATCGTGATATGTTACTCTCCCATTTGTATCTCTGCCTACCTCTTGCTCGCTTCACTTTGACTTTACCCTCAAGTAAGGTCTTCAATAAGGTGGCATGTCTTTTAATGTGTCCAAAGTATTTTATTTGCCTGATCTTTATTTCTCTTAGTAGTTCTTTCTTCATATTAAGTGTCTTTATATCACTTTATATGTGTTCTTCTCTTTCCATGATGTTCTCCCTATTCTTCTATATACCCACATCTCAAAGGCATAAATTTTGTCTTCTAATTGTTTATTTAGTGTCCATGTTTCTGAGCTATACATTAATATGGAATAGATGTAGCATTTTATAATTTTCATTTTTAACTTGCTTGTAATTTGTTTAGATATTAATAATTTCCTCATGTCATTGAAATTACTTTTAGCCATTCCTATTCTCTTTTTAACTTCTGTTTCACATCTGCCATCATTTGTGACTATGTGTCCAAGATATTGATAATGTTTTACTTATTGTAGTTTCTCTCCACGTATGTTTATGTTTAGCTCCTGTTCTTCTGTGTCTTTGCTGATTATCATGGTTTTTTTTTGTTGGTGGATATTTATATCCACTCCATATTCATGACTTGATTTATTGACTTGATCTATTAATCTTTGTAGTTCATGCTCACTTTCTGCCAAAAGAACAGTGTCATCTCCATATCTAATGTTGTTTATTATTTTCACATTGATCTTGAGTCCTGGTATGCCTTCTATATTTTTAAAGATATTCTCTGTGTAGATATTAAATAGGCTTGGTGATAAAATGCATCCTTGTCTTACCCCTCTTCTTATTTCTATGTATGGTGAGTAGCTTTTAATCAATCTGATGTCTTTTCCATCTATGCCTATTTACCCTCACATTCTAAGGGGGTACAATATGTCTGTCTTCGACACGCCTACTGTAGAAGACTAATAAATGAACATTTTAACTATTTGTTTCATTTTAACAACACACTCCAGGGTGCCGGCTGTGCACTCATCCCTATGAAACTGTTGAGCACCACCTTTTTGAATGCCCAGCGCTGGATGCTGTCAGGAAAATATTTCTCCTTCCAGGGCCAGATAAGTGGAACGCATTATATGGAACAAAACAACAGCTCACAAACACATGCATATTTCACACAATGGCATTGGGTCAAAGGGAATGAGCCCATGGACCGCTGGATTAACAACCAACCAATCAACCAACTACATGTTCCAAGTGTGGTTATTTCTGTAATCCATCATTTGCAAGGTCTGCCTCTGGCTTTGTATCTATCGTGTCTGATTAAATGCTTTTTGAGAGGCACTGTCTGATAGTAGTCTGGAAGCATGTTAAAACGACTTAATCTGTTATCTTGTTATCTTCTGATGTAATCTAGGATTGGCATTGTGTTTGTTAGTCTTATGTTTTCGTTTCTGATTCTATATCTTATTGTTACTCCTATAATTCTATGTAGACAAGTCATTTCTGTCATAACAAGTTTTCTTTTGGATTCTGTTGTTATTGTCCACGTTTGATATTGGTAGCATAGTGATGATAGAATGGCTGTTTTATATAACGTAGTTTTGGTGTTCATGCTCACATATTTGTTTTTGAAAATAGAAGACATCGCATAGCGCAGTATTTAGCGCACTGGCTTCGTATATGAGTGGTGTGGATTCATTCCCCAGTTAGGCGGAAATGTCTTTTAGATCACAACGGCTCCTGAGTCAACCCAGCCTTAAATGGGTACCGGATTAATTCGGGAAGTAAAGACTGCGAGGGAGAGGAGATGGCTAACGCCCTAATTTGCAGTCACTGAAATGTGAGATCGCTAACATCTCACACCCCTAAGGCATTAATAAATGCTATGGGTTACTTTACTACTATGCTAAACTGCCTCCGTGGTGGATTTCTTTGATGTTTTTTCCCATTCGATGATATGATGCTTCCAAGACAAGTGAATTCTCTCACTTCTTTAAGCGGTTGATCATCGATTAGAATAGTGGTGTTTCTGTTTATGCGATTTGACATTCCCTCTGTTTTTTTTCTGTGTTTATCTTCATGTTTCCTACATGTTATGTATAGTATAGTTATATATTGTTGTAATTGTTCTTTTGTTGTCATTATTGCTTGATCAACTGTAAAAATAATTGTTTGATATGTTTGGTTCTAACTCTTTCGTTATATTGTTTATTATGTTGTTGTTCCATCCATCTTTTAGATTTAGCAATTCTTTAAATTGCCACCTTTCCATGATTCATTTCTGGTCATTGGTTGTCTTTTCATTTTCATAATTTATTTTTTCGATTGCTTCATATTTATCTTCCCTGTTTCTCGTATTCTTAATTTTCGTGTAGAATTTCTTTGGTGATTGTTTGTCATCTGTACTGAATGTTTCGTCATATTCTTGCCAAGCTTTAGTTTTAACATCTTTAATGATTTTCTTTGTTCAATGAGAACTCTCCATAATTCCTACCCAGAGTTTTAGTTCTACACTGCCGGTTTGCAAGAACTGCCACAATGTTGTTTCAGCATCTCCAAATGGTTAAATCGTGTTCGAATCTATTACTTTCCACACACATATAACACACAAATGGATATGTCATTTAGAAAACAATGAAACATCGAAAATAACAGCAATAGTCCATAGAGTTTTATACATTTATTGTAAGGATACATTGAAATATTATAGTAAGAAACAGGTCAATCATGATTTTCGTTATTTATAGTCAATATTGAGTTTTTAGAATTGTAAGGCTTCCTTTTCGATGACTGTGTGGTATTGGGGAAAACGGTGTTAGGCCCGTATTTGTCATTGACCAACTGCATACCTAAGAATTATATGGTCAATATTACACTCTCCTTTATTTTCACGTGAGGTATTGTACCTATTTCTTTAGACTGTGTTGATCTAGGAACAAGTGATTTAAAAGAAAACTTTCAGTGAAACGTAACGAAATTTTGAAAATTCATATGTCTGTGAAGCTAGTGCAAATGTTCAAACTTTGATTCATATGCGAGGGAAGCTAATACAAATGTTCAAACTTTGATTTATGTGCCTAGAAAGCTAGTGTAAATGTTCAAACTTTGAATCACATGCTTGGAAAGCTAGTGCAAATGTTCAAACTTTGAATAAGATGCCTGGAAAACTAGTGTAAATATTCAAACTTTGAATGATATGCTTGGAAAACTAGTGTAAATATTCAAACTGAATCACATGCTTGGAAAGCTAGTGCAAATGTTCAAACTTTGAATCACATGCTTGAAAAACTAGTACAAATGTTTAAACTTTTAATCACATGCTTGGGAAACGTGTAAATGTTCAAACTTTGAATCACATGCTTGAGAAACTAGTACAAATTTTCAAACTTTGAATCACATGCTTGGGAAACGTGTAAATGTTCAGACTTTGAATCACATGCTTGGGAAACTAGTGCAAATGATCAAACTTTGAATCACATGCTTGGGAAACGTGTAAATGATCAAACTTTGAATCACATGCTTGGAAAACTAGTGCAAATGTTCAAACTATGAATCACATGCTTGGGAAACTAGTGCAAATGTTCAAACTTTGAATCACATGCTTGGGAAGCTAGTGCAAATGTTCAAACTTTTGAAATATTATTTTGGCAATTAGTAGCATATTTTGGTAGCACACCATCTTGGCATTCTTTAATCTACAGGCTAATCCGGAACTCATCTACCTCCTCTAAATCCGTAGCTTTGCTTTCGATTATAATCGATAGCTTAACTCCTGTTAACCCATAGCTTCACTTCCTCTACTAATGAAATCGCTCTTTAAGATAAATATAGTTTATTTAAAGGACAGGTAAATAGAGATCACAGTTTAACATGATCTCTAACTCAGCCATTTGGTAATAATTTTACACCTGTTGTGTTTAGAAGCTGCTATTTTTTTATTTTTTCATCCCCGACGTAGAATAGTCTCAATGAGAAAATTCCAGAAAAAAAATATTGTAAACTTTTTTTAAGTGACCCCCTAACCAACATAATTACATGTTCAAGAAAAGTTAAGTGACCCCTCCCCAACATAAGTACATGTTCAAAAAAAGCTAAGTGACCCTAACCATCTTAAGTACTTGTCTAGAAATATTTTAAGTGATCCCTTACCGTCATAAGTACATGTTCAAATTTATATTTTTCTTTCAGCTTCAGATAAAGTACAGAAGAGAAACCAGTTCTCCAAATGAGAGGTAAACTTATCACCCACCTACCTACCATGATATAATAATGATAATAATGTTAATAATAATTTTTCGTTAACTAAAAAAATCTTGTGGTCTTTGTTATATAAACAAATATTTTTTGGTAGTGCGTCCTGATATAACCTAATTGAACTTTGTTGTCCGCTGGTTGAAAGGGCTCGCCTCTCCAAAAGAGAGGTAAACTCATTAACCACATACCTATGATATAATAGTACAATATTACAATGATATGCTAGCCTTCGGATATTTGTTACCTCTAATATTTTATCGTAGAGCGTCCTAATATAATCTAATTGGATTTTGTTGTCAGCTGGTTGAAAGGAGCTCTTCTCCAAGAGAGAAGTAAACTCAATAACTACCTACCAGCAGAAATATGCAAGGAAGTTAAACAAGTTAAACAGTCAGTGTTTAGTATATCCACTTTCTATTTTATCGTCATTTATTTGTTGAGGCGTAATGTACATGAAAGCAAAGTATTATTGAATGAAATACCGTAATCATATATGATAATAATGTAATAATTCGAGTCTTTTATATTACACGATGAACTTCGAAGTCTTGAGTGCAAGTAGAAAAAATTTGCCGTTCAGAAATAAATAAATAAATGTGACAAGGTTAAATCCTCACCACAGGCAATTGTGCCTCCGGACCGTCCAGAAAGCAATGGCAACCTACTGAACGTATTTATATTGCCTAGAAAATCACCACAGCCAACAAATGCTGGATTGATAGCTACGTCCTGAATAGGATATGCTACCAATTTTTTTTTTAAATACGTGATAAAAATAATAATCAACAATTCAGGTTACATTTGTCAATCATATTATCTTTAGTAAAAAAACAACAAAAAAAAACAACGTTACTCTGGGGACGAACCGTCGCAGGTGCTTCTTCGTTTTTATTTGGGAATTCCACAAAAAGTACTCAGCCAGCTCCCTTGGTCTATCAGCCATCTTATGGTGAATAAGCTTGGTAGTGATCAATCGTCAATGTAAGACATGTTGGCTCATTGGTAAATATCCCTCTAAAGATACAACTTTGACTTTTCTCGTGTTTTTCATTGGTCTCTTTGTGCCGACAGCCAATGAAAATTATGGAAAAATCAATCGAGCCATTTTAGAAGGTTTTATTTCCCATTAGCCAATTGGTCTTATATTGCAGAGAGTCAAGCCATGATGGATTCAACAATAATCGATAATCCTACGACAAGCGACAAGGGAGTCATTGTGATCAATAAGATATGCCGCGAAAAACGGCAATGGAGTCTATGACAAATGATAATGGGAAATATGTAATGTGATAAGAGAGTCTATGACAAACAATGATGTAGTCCATTTCCTCAAATAATTGAGTCGACAACTTGCAACAAATGAGCCCACAAGTGATCCACATCAAGGTGTAATGGCGTTCTAAACATTTGATAACGAAGTTCAAAATATGGGATAAGGAAGTCCAAAACATGAGATAAGTGAGTTCAAAACATGGGATAATGGAGTTCAAAACATTTGATAACGAAGTTCAAAATATGGGATAAGGAAGTCCAAAACATGAGATAAGTGAGTTCAAAACATGGGATGATGGAGTTCAAAACATTTAAAAACAAGAGATGATAGAATTAAAAAAGATGGGATAAGGATGTTCAAAACATAGGATAGGATAATACAAAATAAGGAATAGGGAGTCCAAAACAACGGGTTAGGAAGTCACTGCACGGGATTTTTAAAAAGTCTAATATACGTGATTAGGTAGTCCAAAACGATGAATAATAGCGCTGGAAACACGAGATAGAGAATTCAAAACCAAGATAAGGAGTTCGAAACTTACGATAATAGAATTCAATTAATATCACTAGAACACTAGAGCAATACATGAGATAATATAATTTAAAACAAGAGATCTTGTAGTCCAGTACGGATAAAGGAGTCCAATACACAGTGATAGAGCGCCCAAAATAAAAGAGTTTAAAATACGGAATAAGTGAACACGTGTAAAGAAGTCCAATACATAAAATAAGGGAATCCAAATCAAGGGATAATATAGTTCAAATATAGTTCACTGGAGGACTCTGTGTACTGGAGCATCCAATGTGGTACCCCTACGACCCTGAAGGGTTATGGGTTTATTGATTGATTGATAGTTCAAAACTCGTTATAATGAAACCCCTACATACTGCGCCACCAGAGCTGACAGAATTGTACTAACATAATAAGAGCTTGATATTTACATAATCACTGTTAATAATTTATCGTTGACACTGTAATCTTGAATGTTGTACTTATATTTCAAGTTGGAGACCGCATGTAATCGTTTGAGAACCAACAAATACAGTTTATATCAGTGTTTCCCAACCTTTTTTGTACCATGACCCACCTAAGTCTTTCTAAAGCTCTAATGCCCCCCCCCCCCTATATAACATATACGATTTATATATAAAAATTGAATTATTCCCTAAATGACTCTTAATTACAACTTGTTCGAATTGTCCCCCTGTGGGGCGTGGGCCCCACGTTGGGAAACGCTGGTCTATATAATATCACTCTGTAGCAAAAGCCAGGCCGATTATTACTTAGATTAAACACTTGTTTTCAGAAAGAAACAGTAGTGGACAGGCTAAGATAAATGAACCGCTTAGTGCAGTGTCACCTGCTGCAGCAACTACTCTTGATGATGCTGTATATAAAATGTGATGTAGTACATCGATTTCCAATTTGTGTGTGGGAATGTCAACATAGTGAAGATCATTCAATTATTCAGTTCGATTCTGACAAACACTGGATGATATTTTATTTAATGATCATCATCAGGTGCCATGCTGGCGTAGGCGGTCATGGCTCTCCACATCTCTCTGTCCACAGTATTATGTATCAAAGTCGTTTTTGTTTCCTTGCCATGCCAGGTTGTCAAACTGTCTAATATTTTCTCACGTTGTCGCCCTCTGTCTCTATTGCCTTCAATTTTGCCTGTGTGACTATGTTCTCTAAACCTGCCGGTCTCATGAAGTGGCCAAAAAAAAAAGAAGATTGCCTTTTTCTGATATTGTTGATTAAGGTCCGTTTCGCATTTGACTCTTTCAACACCTCTACATTAGTTTTTCTGACAGTCAATGGTATTCTCAGCATTCTTCTGTAGAACCACATCTCTGTTGGCTCTAATTTCCCACTTTCCAGTTTGTTTATTGTCCAAGACTCGCACCCATATGTTAGTATAGGGGTTATATAACACTGCAGAACTCTCTCACTTCTAATGACAAGGTCATATTGCACAGAATATTTTTCATTTTTCTGAATGTTGTTTTTGCCTGTCCTATTCTGTATCTTATTTCTGTTGAACTTCTTCCATCTGCTGTAATCATTGTACTTAATTTTTTGAATTGGCGGATGTTTTAATACTATATCATTCACTATGATCTAGCAAGGGGTGTTATTTTGTTTCATTGAAATAACCATTACTTCTGTTTTCTTGATATTTAGGAAGAAGAATTTCTCTTTACTTTCTGTGACTATTACATTAATTAAATCTTGAAGGTCTTCCTCACTTTTTGCAATCAGAACAGTGTCATCTACATATCTAAAATTATTTATGTTATGTCCTCCCACTGATATTCCTGGGATATCTACTATTGCACTATTATACATGTATCTATTAACTTTACTTGTACGGAGATAAGTGATGGAGCAGGGCCGTATAAACGTGTACAGTATATGGTGGAAATGGGGTTACCTATGGGAAAAAAGATCATTCGCTAGATTGTGTGTGTAATTTCATCTTAATGGAATGTTGGTGATTTTTTTAATCGTTAAAGAGGGGGAAAGGCGATCATTTTTTGGCTAACTTCCTAGAACTGAAAGTGGTATTCCTAATACTAGCATAATACTATGCTAAATTCCTAGTAATAAACGTATAAGTCAGCGGTTTCCAAACTTTTTAAAGCCATGGCGCCCTTAACGTTCAGATTATTTCCGACGGCGCCCTTAATATGAAGCAAAACTAGAGACTGCTAATTTTAAGTCTAAATCTTAAATTTAAATAAATTCTATGCTATGCTATTGTCTGCCGCGGCGCCCCTGGAGACTCTTTGCGGCGTCTCGGGTGCCGTGGCGCACAACTAGGGAACCCCTGGTATAAGGTATAATGAGATTACAAAAAGTCTGTGTCTGTGAGTCTGTGTGAATATTCATAAATTTTCCTACAGCATTCTATCGACTTGTTTATAATGTCTTTATTTTCTGTTAGTGTGTTTCCTGACGTGTCTTCAATTGCTCGTGTGGCTGGTTCAAATTCTGTTCTCAGTGTTTTTGCTTCTTTAAACATTATTCTGGGTTCCTCCTGTTCGTGCATTTGTTCTATTTCTTTACACTAGTAATAGAAATAGTTTTTTTTATGTCCTATCTAATTGTTCTTCTGATTTCTTAGTTTGTTTCTTGTATTCTTTTCTTTGTCTTTTTAATCTATTAGTCTTTCTTCGTCTTCTTCTTCTGCTTTCGTTCTCAAACTCCTGCAGATTAGCAGGTTGTAATCCGGAGAACGGAATGCGTTGTGTCATGGTTTACAGCATTGCTGCGATATCTGCGCCTTTCGGCCTGACACGTCTGACTTCAGCATGGCTGTGGGTCACTGACCCTATATGGAATGGAACAGCCAACTCCATCTCTTAACCTTCTTAGTCGCATTTTACGACATGTGTGGAAGGTAAATAGTTTTGCTATTCTTTGCTCCCCTTTTGGGCCCGTCAATACTCCGGCGTTATCTTTTAGTGATTTTAGGTGTTTTTGTTTGTTTGTTTTTTATAATTGTAATGGTTCTGCTGTGAAGTAATCTATTCATTTTGTTGTTCTTTGGTGTTTTTAAGATTGTGCAGAAGATAATATTCAATCTCTAATGTTGTTTACGTGTGTGTCTAGTGTCATCTTTGCTTTAACGGCTATCAATGTATTAAACGTGTTCTCACCTCTCCACTATATTCTGTTGGTATTGCTATAGTGTCATATCAGATGGGCCTGGTATATTTCATGAACCGTCATTAATTTTACATTAATTTTAAAGCCAATTCATCATTTGTTTTAATTGTCATATCTTGATGAGCTCCTGCCATCTTGTTTATTTCTATAAAAATGTTGACTTCAGTGTACACAAAGAGAAAATAACAAATAATCAAACATCATCAATTGTCGTCTCTGCAACGAAGTCTGCAACCTTCAAGAACAGAATGATAGGAACTCATTGTTTTTCACAAATGTTTTCACCAAAAAGATGTTTTTTAAAAAATCAAGATAGGAAAAAACAATCTCAATAAAGACCTTTTGGTAGAAACGTCGACTTGTTCTTTGTTTTAAGCTGTACCTAAACTTATTTAATCTATTTTATACTTTTATATATCTATCTACCATATGGTACACAGTTTACTGAATGCTTCCATTATTCAATTCTTCTATAAGATGGCACAGCAAAACTCCAAATCTTCAATGGTGTATTTTACAATATTCATTGCAGGTCTCAGTTTTGTCATTCGTCGTCCCTCTATCGGGGCCAGCATCATACTGTCGACTATTTCTTGCCATCCATTTTCTCTTATGATTCAGTTTCCTCAAATAATACTCACTTTATGTGTGTTCTGAGCATGGCTCCTGACTGTACAAGCCCTCTACCTGAATTAATTTGGACTCAGTTCGTTACGTTTTCGATTACTGTTGGACTTTGATAGGTCGTTATTTAAATACTTGGAGTCCCATGCTAAAAATAGCCAAGACCAACAAATAGATACCACGCAAATCGGAAACTAGTTCATGTTTACGTTTTATGTAACATGTCTCCTATATTTCGACGGTCGCGGTTTTTTGTTTTAATTCGTCAAGATATTTCAGGAAATGACGTCAATGTCATTGTGAACCAATCATTATTCATGCTTAGTGTCTGTTTCTTGCGTGCTGGTCGGTAATGTCATTCATTCTCATAAACTGAATACAGTTGGCATATATACAACGTTAAACAGAGCATTATAAGATGTTATCTGCTGCGCTATTTAAGTCTGGCAGCATACAAATAATATAGATCACTTCATTTTAGATCGATAGCCATTTGCACCTCCATCTCCATCTTATGCGGGCATAGCTTAACGATTGTAGTACACGATAACATCATATCCGGCAAGAATTCAGATATAATAGAGATTAATGTTAGGGAAATGTTATATTCTGTTAGTGATAAGTTACAGATAAAACAAAGTTTTGGGATGGAGTTGGCTGTCTCATCCCATATAGGGTCAGTGACCCAAAGCCATGCTGAAGTCGGATGTGTCAGGCCGAAAGGCGCAGATATCACAGCAATGCTGTAAACCATGACACAACGCATTCCATTCTGCGGACTACATCCTGCTGATCTGCAGGAGTTTGAGAACGAACGCAGAAGAAGAAGAAGAAGAAGAAACAAAGATTAATGTTAGGGAAATGTTATATTCTGTTAGTGATAAGTTACAGATAAAATAAAGATTAATGTTAGTGATAAGTTACAGATATAATAGGGATTAATTTTAGTGGTAAATTACAGATATAATACAGATTAATGTTAGTGGTAAATTACAGATGTAATAGAGATTAATGTTAGTGATAAATTACAGATATAATACAGATTAATGTTAGTGGTAAATTACAGATGTAATAGAGATTAATTTTAGTGATAAGTTACAGATATAATACAGATTAATGTTAGTGGTAAATTACAGATGTAATAGAGATTAATGTTAGTGATAAGTTACAGATATAATACAGATTAATGTTAGTGGTAAATTACAGATGTAATACAGATTAATGTTAGTGATAAGTTACAGATATAATAGAGATTAATGTTAGGGATATGTTATATTATGTTAGTGATAAGCTACAGATATATGTTACATATTGTATTTTTGTTCGTGTTTCTACTCAGAACATTCGATTTAAACATGCGTTCAAGTGACATGAACTTTTATAGTCTGTGCTAGCTTTCTATCTGTCGTCAGAGACGGCGTGACAGTTTGTCAGTTTGAGTTCTTCGCTGTGACGGTTTGTCAGTCCAAAGTACCTTTGGATTTTACATGCCAAAATCGTGCCCCTGGATGGTAGTTTCCGTGGAGACGGTGAGGAGGGATTAAGACTTAGGTCGACTACGTCTCACTCATCCGAGTTATTTTGCGGTTAGAAAACGTATATTATGAAATTAGACGATCAGTTGCCCCCTGTGTCCTCGAGTGTTGTGCCATATCTTCATTGTGATCCTCTACCAGTATAGATAGCTGTGCAAACAGAATAGTTCAACTAGGGTTGGCTCGACCAACAATGAGCTGATGTTTAGCTAACTGGCATCATTAACACCTCGTCCATGTTTGAGCTTGCACACAAATTGTCTACGTAACGAGTCGCCATGGTATCCTGTTTTTACCTTTCCATACAACGTTGAAGGAAGACAACTCAAAGCTTCTTCTCGAGCATTGAAATTGATATCTTTATGGTGTCGATATAATCACTTATATTTTCACATGTCGCTAGTGTGTTTCCTTCTCTTTTACTCTATTTACATGTTTTACTTCTCCGTTGACTTGCACACTGTTGTCTCTTTCGTGAGCTTTCTGACAACAGCCTGGCAGACCATGTCAGTCGTTGTATTGCCCTGTGGTGCGAGGGTGTTTCTGCTGTGGGGTCGAAATTCTCTATTCAGAAGTATTGTTTATCTTGTGCACAAAATTATCATTCCATCTCAGTCTACACTGCCTGGTCCCGATCCATATTCCGTTACCCAAATTGCCTCGCTCGAGCTTCGAAGCAATCTGCTTCCGAGGCGCACAAAGAGGAGGCGCTTTAAGGATCTTGGTTATCTGCTAGCCCTGTGATTACACGAGCCTAGTGCATATCCCTTTGCACCCCATTCACTGATTTAAAAAAGTAAACAGAAAATACAAGGAAGAACTATCAGATGTAACAAATGAAACCACAATAACACTTCTTCCAGTTCCGTGAGAACAGTACCAAATATTCTCACTTAAAAATATTCATAAACACTTACTGATAGAGTAAGAATAGTGAAAGAGCAGAATATATTCGAAAAGAAAACAGTAATATGGAACATGATGGATAATACGTACGCCTTGAGTCTTGATAAGGAACAAGCGTCACAGCACTGAGAGCATTCCCATATATGCTCCACTTGCCGTTCCGCCTACCATCTAAAAGTGTATAAGATCAGTGTCCCAGTAAGTTGTTGATTACGCGTTCTTCTGATCTATCCGAAGAGGGTGCACTTTCTTCCATCGCCTCTAGTCACTCCCATTTCTATCATTCTCTGAATATGTACTTTGTCTCGTTCGACGTCCTCCTCATCTTCTCGTATCTATGACTGCTATAATCCATTCAATTCTGTCTCTTCTTATCTCGGTGCCGTTCACTAAAGCTTTACCAGTCAACACATCGGCTCTTTCGTTTATCCTGTATCCAGCATGACCTGGACAGTAGATTCATGTAATGCTCTGCACGTTATCTAGAAGAGTGACCCTTTCAGTTCTGATCATACACTTTTATTTCTATCTTGTGCAGCATACTTTGATAGTACGATAGAATCACTGAGTCTGTTGGTGGTTGCGTCACCAGCCAAGTGAGAGCTGCTGTCACCGCTTCTATTTCCATTCTCATACCCGATGTTGTAGTGGGGTAAGCAGCTGACTTCTCAGCTAATTTCTTGCCATTTTGGTAAGCCACGAAACATCAACCACACCTGTTTGTTTCTTGTGTTACTGGGCCGTCTGTGTAAATTATTGTATAGTGTTGCTTCGAGTGCTGCAGAATGAGTTCTTGGATCATTCCCTCTGTTCTATTGGCATCCCAGTCGCGGCATTCTCTTCCCATCTGTATCACAACTGTTGTCAATAACTTTCTCTCTTTGCCAAATGTTACCCATACACAGCCTCTTCCCACTTCCTCCAGCTCACAAGTTCTGAGTAGAGTATCTTCTGCTCCTGCCATCCAAGACTTCCTATCTTGATACGGCTTCAATTTGTGTTGTCTAGAGATCGGTGTAAGAGGTGATGATCATTATTGGCGACCTTGAAGTATTCTTTAACCTGAGCTATTTTATGTCTTGCTTTGATGAAACTTTATTTGATAATTCATTTGTCCTCACATCTGACATAGTTAATTTAATTTTAGAATTGTTTCTCCTCGCACCTGACATAATTAACTTAATTTTATTATTGATTTCTCCTCACACCCGATCTGTAGGTCTAGGAGAAGCTTCATGGTCGCGATAGGTGTATATCTCGTGCATCCTGGGATAGCTCTCATGGCCTTGTTTTAAATTCTCTCTAATCTATCCACCTGTGTTTGCGACAGTGTAAGCATACCTAAACCATAGTTCACAGATAATACCACTGCCTGCATCATCTGAAAAAGTGTTCGCTACGGCATCTATACAGATGCTATGATTTTGACAGCACTGACACCCGTCCCAGATTTCTGAATGACATTGTCCACATGTTTCGCTAAAGGTAGACTTCTATCAAAAGTGATGCCTAAATATTTCATAGTCTGCTCCATGTCAATATTGATGCCCATACAGGTGGCTGCTGGTACTGTGTCTGTAACCATGTTGTTGTACAGCGAGAACCAAACGATCTTGGCCATTGTGGGATTGATGACTGCCTTGTAGTCACTGCACCAGAGCGACAAATGTTACAGATAGACGTACTCCAAAGAAGTGCAACAAAGCAGTGGAGACCGGAGGTGCTGGAGTTTACATAAAATATCCTGAATAATAAAATGAATCCACATGTTAACAGATTGAAATTTTCTGCTCCAACTGCTTTGCAAAAGTATAGGCATTAAACATTGCTGCAGAAATAATTGAAAAAATTTCAACAGGTTAATGTCAACGGGTGGTATTTTTTACTGATGCAATGTCTGTCCTACAAGCCCTCGCAGCGATAAACTTCCAGACGTAAAGAAAGTCATACGAGAAATGAACTTCCAAAGAAGGGTAGTACTACAGTGAATACAACCCCACTGTGAAATACAAGGAAATGAAAATGTTGCACAAGATGTAGCAACACATGAAGAAAATTACCAAATATATTCACCAGGATCAGTTCTATCACCTCTGTGCTCAAGTGAAAAGGCAGTACTGACTGCGAAACATAGGCATATTCATCAAGACTGCTGTACACTAAACAAGCTACGGACTGAACACTAACCTACAAAGGCATGCATGCACGCACGCTCTATGGACGTATTGAAGAACTTCACAATACAAAATTATTAAGAAAGTCGGACTTACTGTGTCGGTGTTAAGCTGCGAACGAGAAGAGTAAGATTCAGTACATCGGTTTAAAGTACATTTTTATCGACTTGAAAGCTGAAAGAATTAAAAACAAGATAGACACAGAGGTCGGTGAAGAACAATTTAGTTTTAGGAAAAACAAAGGAACCAGAGGAGCTATACTTAGTATCCGACCAGTGATAGATAAATATATAGAAGTCCAAAAAAGTTTCTACATTTGCTTCATAGACTACAGCAAGGCCTTTGACAGAGTCCAACATGAAAAACTAATAAAATGTCTTCACGAAATAGGCATATAAATAGAAAAGACATCAGATTGATTAGAAATATATACTGGTAACAGCTACTCACCATACATAGAAATAAGAAGAGGTGTAAGACAAGGATGCATTTTATCACCAAGACTATTTAATATCTACACAGAGAATATCTAAAAACATAGAAGAAATACCAGGACTCAAGATCAATGGGAAAATAATAAACAACCTTTAATATGCAGATGACACTGTTCTTTTGGCAGAAAGTGAACATGAACTACAAAGACTAATAGATCAAGTCAATAAATCAAGTCATGAATATGGACTGGATATAAATATCCAAATAACTAAAACCATGATAATCAGCAAGGGCACAAAAGAACAAGAGATAAACATGAACATACACGGAGAAACACTACAAGTAAAATATTATCAATATCTTGGACACATAGTCACAAATGATGGCAGATGTGAAACAGAAATTAGAGGAATAGGAATGGCCAAAATTACCTTCAATGACATGAGGAAAATAGTAACATCTACACAAATTACAAACAAGTTAAAAATGATAATTATAAAAGGCTACATCTATTCCATATTAATGTATGGATCAGAAACATGGAACTAAATAAACAATTAGAAGACATAATTGATGTCTTTGAGATGTGGGTATATAGGAGAATAGGGAGAACATCATGGAAAGAGAAGAAAACAGATAAAGAAGTGCTAAAGACACTTAATATGACGAAAGAACTACTAAGAGAAATAAAGATCAGGCAAATAAAATACTTTGGACACATTAAAAGAATGACACCTTATTTGAGGGTAAAGTCAAAGGTAAGCGAGTAAGAGGTAGACAGAGATACAAGTGGGAGAATAACATCACAAGATGGACAGGTTAGTCTAGCAGAGTGCACCACCAAGACAAGAGACAGGGGATGTTGGAGATCTGTTGCAGCCAACCTTCGTTGCGGAAACAGCACTTGATGATGATGACAAGCTGTCAATGATTATTTTTGAAGAAACATTATAAAGCAGCAGACAGATGACACCTATTCTCCTCGTAACATTTGAGTCAACACGTTTTCGTTGTCAACAACTATTTAGTTTAACTTTCATAACTTGGAATCTCCATGTTTATCGTCTGTCTCACTACAACTCAAACAGTAGTCTTAATTGCATGAATTAATTCTCGTCACAACTGACACAGCAGACTTAATTGCATGAATTAATTCTCGCCACAACTGACACAGCAGACGTAATTGCATGAATTAATTCTCGTCACAACTGACACAGCAGACGTAATTGCATGAATTAATTCTCGCCACAACTGACACAGCAGACTTAATTGCATGAATTAATTCTCGCCACAACTGACACAGCAGGCGTAATTGCATGAATTAATTCTCGCCACAACTGACACAGCAGACTTAATTGTATGAATTAATTCTCGTCACAACTGACACAACAGAATTAATTGCATGAATTAATTCTCACGACAACTGACACAGCAGAATTAATTGCATGAATTAATTCTCACGACAACTGACACAGCAGAATTAATTGCATGAATTAATTCTCACGACAACTGACACAGCAGAATTAATCGCATGAATTAATTCTCGTCACAACTGACACAGCAGACTTAATTGCATGAATTAATTCTAGCCACAACTGACACAGCAGACTTAATTGCATGAATTAATTCTAGCCACAACTGACACAGCAGACTTAATTGCATGAATTAATTCTCACGACAACTGACACAGCAGACTTAATTGCATGAATTAATTCTCGCCACAACTGACACAGCAGACTTCATTGCATGAATTAATTCTAGCCACAACTGACACAGCAGACTTAATTGCATGAATTAATTCTCACGACAACTGACACAGCAGAATTAATTGCATGAATTAATTCTAGCCACAACTGACACAGCAGACTTAATTGCATGAATTAATTCTCACGACAACCGACACAGCAGACTTCATTGCATGAATTAATTCTCGAAAAAACGGACACATCAGACTTAATTGCATGAGCTGAATGTAACACTTGATAGCAAACTTCATTTCTTGAATTGATATTCTAACACTCCTGGCATAGCAAACTTGATTTGATAATTGATTTCTCATCACACCTGGCATGGCTAACTGAATGCAATAATTGATCTCTTCCCCCACCTGACATAAATAACTTAATTTTATAATTGATTTCCCCTCACACCTGATATAGCAAACTTGGTATTTGATTTCTCATCACACCAGGTATTCCTAACTAATTTGATAATTATTTCTATCCATGCCTGGCATACCTAACGTAATTTGAGAATAAATTTCACCATAACACCTGGCATACCTACGTAATTTGATAATTGATTTCTACCCATGACTGGAATAGCTATACAATAATAAACAATTAACATAGTGAATAGTAAACAAATTCTGCTTTATCGTCTCTTTTCTCCAAGCAGTCTTCTCCCTTTTCTCTTCCACGATGGATTCCACTTCAGTTGTGAAGCAGTTTTCGGTTTTTCCCTGGGAGGAAATTTTCTCTCAATTTCCTATGCATGATTTATAAGAACAGGGATGTTTGTTCTAGCCATATTTCTTATTTAATACTTCAATAACATTTAAAGCAGTAGTACAATCCGCCCGTGTGTTGCTAGGGCCCGAAAGGGGAGCAAAGAATAGCAACACTGTTTACCTTCCACGCATGTCGTAAAAGGCGACTAAGGAGGTTATGGGATGGAGTTGGCTGTCCCATCGCATATAGGGTCAGTGATCCAAAGCCATGCTGAAGTCGGATGTGTCAGGCCGAAATATCGCAGCAATGCTGTAAACCATGATACAATGCATTCCGTTCTCCGGACTACATCCTGCTAATATGCAGGAGTTAGAGAATGCACGCAGAAGAAGAAGAAGAATGGTACAAAACTGTATGTATGTACAAAACTGTATGTATGTACAAAATTGTATATATGTACAAAACTGTATGTATGTACAAAACTGTATATATGTACACAACTATATGTATGTACAAAACTGCGTGTATGTACAAAACTGTATGTATGTACACAACTATATGTATGTACAAAAATGTATGTATGTACACAACTATATGTATGTACAAAACTGTATATATGTACAAAACTGTATGTATGTACAAAACTGTATGTATGTACAAAACTGCGTGCATGTACACAACTGTATGTATGTACAAAACTGTATGAATGTACAAAACTTTATGTATGTACAAAACTGCGTGTATGTACAAAACTGTATGTATGTACACAACTATATGTATGTACAAAACTGTATGTATGTACACAACTATATGTATGTACAAAACTGTATGTATGTACAAAACTGTATGTATGTACAAAACTGTGTGCATATACACAACTGTATGTATGTTTCGTACATAGAGAAAAAAATATACATGAAGAAAACATGAACATTTATAAAAAGTATAAACATGAAAATCCATGAAGACCTGATTTTGAAAAAGGCACGAGTTAATTAGGATAATGTGATGAAAGAAACGAGAGTGTAGAGTTTCCGTTATTAAAAAAGACACGACAACGTAGAGTTTCAGTAAGGGACTGAAACGAGAATAAAGAGTTTCAATCTTGAAAGTAATAAGAGTGTATAGTTTCAGTCTTAATAGAAACTAACTAGTGTAGTGTTTCTGTCTGAATGTAAAAGAAACGAGAGAGAAGAGTTTCAGTCTTGAAAGAAAGAATACCTGTAGACTTTTACCCTGGAAGAAACAAGATTGTAGAGGTCCTGTTCTTAAAAAATCTAGATTATAAAGTTTCATTCTTGAAAGTAACGAGAGTATATGAAAGAAACAAGAGTTAGAGTTTTATTTTTGAAAGAAACGAAATTGTAGAGTTTCAGTATGTAAAAAGATATGAAAATGTAATAATATAAATAAAGTGAAAGTAGAACGCCGCAGAAAGAAGTCGAAACCGGTAAATGTCTGTTTCCTTAGTTCCCTCTGTGCCGAACATCGGTTAAATCAACACGCATTTGAAGCTATTTTTGTCTTTGAATTGTCTAAGGTCCATTTTCGGGCCCAGACCGAGGGTTGAGTTTAAACAGTGACTTAAAATAGCCACATGGCAGACACATGTGATCAAACTATCAAATCGGTATCAAAATAGCTGACTCTGGCGTCAGGTTGATGTTGTTTAGGAATATTTGACTATTCTTGCATAGAGTAAATATGTGCTGGCACTTGGAGCTGTTATTATATTTGTCCTCTTTTGGAACAAGAATATCTGCATTTTCCATTGTAATCTAATGAACTCTACGGAAGGATGTAAAGGGAGTGAAATTAAAGAGTGGAAGGAAATATATTTAATCGATTATGCTAGAATGTGAGAACGTGTACCGTGATATGTAATAGATTATGTTTGTACTGTGAGAACGTGTACTGTGATATGTAATAGATTATGCTAGAATGTGAGAACTTGTACCGTGATATGTAGTAGATTATGCTAGAATGTGAGAACTTGTACTGTGATATGTAATAGATTATGTGTGTACTGTGAGAACGTGTACCGTGATATGTAATAGATTATGCTAGAATGTGAGAACTTGTACCGTGATATGTAGTAGATTATAATTGAACTGTGAGAACTTGTACTGTGATATGTAATAGATTATGCTAGAATGTGAGAACTTGTACTGTGATATGTAATAGATTATGTTTGTACTGTGAGAACGTGTACTGTGATATGTAATAGATTATGTTAGAATGTCAGAACTTGTACTGTGATATGTAATAGATTATGTTAGAACTGTGAGAACTTGTACTGTGATATGTAAGCGTAATATATTATGTGTGTAGTGTGAGAACGTGTACTGTGATATGAAATAGATTATGCTAGAATGTGAGAACGTGTACTGTGATATGAAATAGATTATGCTAGAATGTGAGAACGTGTACTGTGATATGAAATAGATCATTACAAATAAACTACACTGGAAGATCTTCAACTAGCACCATAATTATTCCCAAACCTGACGAAAAATAACCGATCAATCTCTTCATAGTGTCCTGATCCAATGTATTGTATTTAATGGTGGTCTTTATTCACAAGTGAAGATAATCATGCCGCAGAAATAAAAACTAAAGCCTCCATTAGGTAAATGAAGTTTATGAGTCTAGCTTCATGAGCTTAGGTAAATGAAGTTTATGAGACTAGCTTCATGAGCTTAGGTACATGAAGTTTATGAGTCTAGCTTCATGAGCTTAGGTACATGAAGTTTATGAGTCTAGCTTCATGAGCTTAGGTACATGAAGTTTATGAGCCTAGGTTCACGAGCTTAGGTCAATGAAGTTTATGAGTCTAGCTTCATGATCTTAGGTAAATGAAGTTTATGAGTCTAGCTTCATGAGCTTAGGTACATGACGTTTATGAGTCTAGGTTCACGAGCTTAGGTCAATGAAGTTTATGAGTCTAGCTTCATGAGCTTAGGTAAATGAAGTTTGTGAGTCTAGCTTCATGAGCTTAGGTAAATGAAGTTTGCGAGTCTAGCTTCATGAGCTTAGGTAAATGAAGTTTATGAGTCTAGGTTCAAGAGCTTAGGTACATGAAGTTTATGAGTCTAGGTTCATGAGCTTGGGTACATGAAGTTTAAGAGTCCGCATATTGGGGACATAAAACATGTTTTCGATTACTGTTATTCCTGGAACAAGGAAAATTCTGCAAAATGTGTTTCTGTATGTCTTAATCATCACAATAATCCCGGGGTGCAAAGGGAACGCATTGCTCTAGGCGGACCCAGGGTTAGCAGATAACCAAGATCCCAAATGTACCTCCACGCGGTGCACCCTGGAAACAGAAATACAGCAGCTCGAGCTGATTCTGGCCAAATCATTTGGGGATCGTGTCCGAGAATGTGGAGGTTGCAGATGGAAAGAGATTTGACTGCACAAGAGACAGACAATATCTCCGACACCACCAGCCTCACCACATATAGCGACACTGTCGACATACAGTGAAGCAAGTCAGTCCAGTCCAAACATTGGAGGGGCGGCCAATGTAAAATGCACGTAAAGATAGATGCATGGCGAGAGACAAATATCAATCAATCAATCAATAAACCCATAACCCTTCAGGGTCGTAGGGGTACCACATTGGATGCTTCAGCACACAGAGTCCTCCAGCGAATTCTATCCTCAGCGATGCGGATGAGTGTGGAAATATCTAGCCCTGTCCATTCCTTGATGTTGTCTGTCCATGTCTTTATTTGTCCTCCTCTGCTTCTTCCACCCTCGACAGTTCCATGCAGTATTGTTTTTGACAAGGAATCGTGCCTGCATACATGTCCGAACCATGCTAGTTTTCGTCGTTTCACTATTGAAAGCAATGGCTCCTGGACACCTGCACACATCTCTACTTTATTTCTTACGTACACATTGGTCTTATGTTCCCTATAGGAAATTCGTAGAATTCTTCTGTAGCATTTATACTCGAAAGCCTGTAATCTTCTCTCCATGTCCGCAGTGAGTGTCCAACTCTCACAACCATACAACACAACAGAAAGCACCAGCGACCTATACAGTTTGATTTTCACTAAAACACTGATGTTGCTTTTCCAAATCACAGTTAGCCTTGACAATGACGCTAAAGCCATCTCCAGCCTTATTTTTAGTTCTGCTTTGCATTTACCATAACTGCATATACTGGATCCGAGGTATTTGAAGGTATTCACCTCTTCAAGCTTGTGTCCATTCATCATGATATTAGTCTGGTTTTCTGTGTCTCTGCTGTTTACCAAAATTTTGCTCTTATCTGAATTGATTTCCATTCCGTACTTGCTGGTGACTTTTTCTAACTTTGATGTTAATTCTTGCAATGATTGTTCTGACCCAGCTATAAGATCAATATCATCAGCGAAACGCAAGTTGCAAATAGGGCGACCTCCGATCGATATAGACGTGTTGTAGTCATGCAATGTCTCTTGTATGTTGTGCTCTAAGTATATGTTAAAAAGTACTGGGGACATTATGCATCCCTGTCGAACTCCCACAGTTGTTTTGAAGAACTCTCCAATTGTATTGTGTGATCCATTGTAGTATTTCAGTGGGCAAAAGGTTTAGCTAGTGGTGCCCATCTCCTCTCCAGCTGTCGAGACAAATATATTTCATACCAAGTACAATGAAACAATGAAAGTGCAAAACAGCGCTAGAGGGCAGCGCGAACTGCAAATAGAAAGTGAAAAGTCCCTAGGAAAGGGGAACTACAAGCTCCGTCAGCTCGAGGCGAGCTTCTAGTTACCTGTGTTCCTTACAGGCAGAGACCCAGACCCATCCATTGGCGTTTGGTAAAGCAAAAAGACCTAACCCAACTCTAATGTCTAGCCTTCCTAAGCCGGAAATATGCTCGCGAAGAGAAAGGGTTCCATACTCGATGCGCTCAGGCACAAAAAGGGACAAAGATTTAGCCCTGGCCCAACTCTACTGTCAGGTTTTCCTACACCGGAAATACACTTGAAGAGAGAAAGGGTTCAGTACCTGATGGGCGCAGGCGCTATTGGGACAAGGACGCTCAGCTCGAGAACGCCTTGCTCTCAAACGCGTGGTGTGAGACTCGAACTTGGACAAGGGGTACACGATGTCGGTGAATGACACCTCGGCTAAGAGGGCGAAAGAGCCAGGGTCCAACTCCTCTGTTGAGTTCTTCCCCTTAAGGAACCAGGCTGAGAAACGGTTCAGTATCCAATGGACACAGGCACAGCACGTCTAATTACACGAGGCAAGTTCATAGACAGTGGAACACCTCGTTCGAGTCAGACGATAGCAAAAAATCGTCTTGGCGAAGAGTCTCCGCTACGCGTGCCTGGAGACAGATATAGAGGCTGTCACCGGCTAAGGGTAGCCCACCCGAATTGTCAAGGCATGCCGAAATCGGATGTGCTAGGCCTACAAGGCGCATAACGGTGGCACAACGTAATCACACTCCCGGCGGAAATCGCACGGATATCCGTGATGGTTACAATGGAGCGAACGAAAAACAAACAAACATCACAATAATCCCAAATAATATAATTTGTTTATAATTAGGGGCTGTCAATAACTACATCAACAGTTACCACCGAAGATGGATGTATCAGGTCATTGGCGTAAATAAAACGGCGACACAACTCATTTCCATTCTCTGGACTACATCCTGCTGGAAATATAGTAGGACCATTGTCCTGCTACAAGTGAATTCCAGCTAGAATTTATAAATATACGTTGAAGAAGAAGAACATCAACAGTTTGTTGCCAGTTTTTTTTACTTTCTTCACCTTGTCGACAGAATGTCAAGAATTCAGGGGCCCCATTGTTTAATAAGTCAACAATTTTAACATCCAACTCTCCCTCCCTAACATAAATTTGCACAAAAAAGGACGAAAGAACTACATTACTTTTTACAGATTTGCAGAAAATATTTAAAATTCCAACAATTTAATTGGTATCTAACAAAATTTTTGTCGACCTCAAAATTTGTCAATCTCCCACCTCCCCATTGTCAACAACTGTCAATCTTTTTTAGACCTCCTTCTTTCCACTAACTTTTGACGTAATTTCTGAACAGTCCCTTATAATTTTTTGTATCATACATGTTCATGTGCATTTTATGATCGCTATTTTTTTTTATTTTCTATTCCTCCATATCCGTATTGAGCATTACAACCACGTAAATTGTATGGTCACCAGTGCTCAACACTCATGTCACCAATTGTTAGCTGGTTATCATATGGTTGCATGCCTGCATATATCATGCCTACTACATGAATACGTAAATTCAATCTTGTTCTTGATTCTTGATGGTTCTTGATTAGAAAATGACCTCACAGCACGTGGGGCATTCCCATAAGTGCTCTGCCCTCTTTTCCAGCAGCCATCCGACTCGATGGTGTTTCGAGTCAAATGCCGCTGAAACAGACATCGACATCAGGGCACAACTCTGGCCCTTGCGACAGGTTTCTTTGTTGTTCCGTCCACCCAGGCCGTGTCAATAACTAGTTCAAGCACAACTTCGGCCTGCCGGAACAACATGGTAACTGTTATCGAAGGTTACGACTGCATTACTTATATTACTTACTAGATTACACGACTACATAAATTCCTTCTCTGAGTAGAAGGCTTGTTCTCAAAGCATTGCATACCTCTGAGAGTTCGTGGTATTCTCCAAAGTATTGCATACCTTTTAGAGTTGGTGGTATTCTCAAAGCATTGCATACCTCTGAGAGTTGGTGGTATTGTCAAAGCATTGCATACCTCTTAGAGTTGGTGGTATTCTTAAAGCCTTGTATATCTCTGAGAGTTGCTGGTATTCTCAAAGCATTGCATACCTCTGTGAGTAGATGGTATTCTCAAAGCATTGCATACCTCTGAGAGTTGGTGGTATTCTCAAGGCATTGCATACCTCTGAGAGTTGGAAGTATTCTTAAAGTATTGCATGTTTTGGTACAATGCGGGGAGAAATGTCTACATTATTTAGCCGAACACGAAATATATTATATTATTAAAAAGTTGGAATGTTGCGAAAATCGAAATAGGGACAACTAAGCTGTGTTAGCAAAAATATCGATAAAGATTCAGTACTCATTTCACAGTAGCTAGGACTGTTGCCGGATGCATCGGTATGGACTGAGAGGCCCCCCCCCCCCCCAATTGGATAAATCTTTTCATTCTGTTCCATCTTTTCATCTCCGCGAGTTTGTAACAAACGTATTTTTTAGCCGGGATGCTCAGTAAACAGACATCTCCGATGAAATTAGCCATTTTGTTTTTGTTGCAGTTTGCTAGTGGCGTGTTTTTCAGTGACGTCACGAAAGCTACGCATACTATAACAAAGTTGAAATGAAACTGCGCATAGTATTAAAACGTTGAAATGTAGGCACCTCTCCCCGTATTGAACCTATATTTCTGATAGTTGGGAATCTTCTCAAAGTATTGCAAACTGCTGATAGTTGGAGGTTTTCTCAGAGTTATGCATACCTCTGAAAGTTTTAGTCTACTCGATATGAAATTGTGGATGCTCTGGGGTAAAATAAAATTAAAAAATTCCCCATGGGACATAAGAGCTTCATCGCTTCTAATTCCAGGAATTGGGAACAAAGTAATTATTCTACCAATACTTATTTGTTCTCTAATATATATCTCTCTCTGTCTCTCATGTATAGTAGCGCAAAATGAGGTTAACAGGTTACTAAAACACTTACCTAGCCTATTAATAAAAATATATTTAAAAAAGTATATATAAAAAAACATACAATAAAACTAAACAGGACAATTCTCCACGTATCGGCTCAAATTGAACCTTTTTCAAGAGACAAACAACAGAAAACGACAAAATAAAAAACAAAATAAATGACTATATTTCATCAAGCCCCGTCTCCATAGCGCAGGGATGACAACGCATCTAGTAAAAGTGAAAATGCGTGCATTCATTATAAACAAACCGAAAGTGGGAAATTAGAGACACTATAGATGAGTGCAAGAATAATAAAAGAAAAAGATAAGAAAAATACCCCTTTTGTCACTATCAGACAGGCAGGTTTTAAGAACATAGTCACAACAAGCAAGACTGAAGGGAACAGAGACAGATGGGGACGTGAGAAAATATTCGTGTGACAACCTAGCACGGCTTGGAAACAACGATCCTGATAACAATACTGTGAACAGAGAACCATGGTCACCTACACCAACAAGAATGGCATATGACAATGATAGATGAGTAATGATGAGGTTGTGTGGTGGTGGGGTGAGTGGGTTTGGGGAAGGAAGGATACAAGAAGAATCAACATTTGAAAACGCATGGAATGAATGTGAAACCAAATATAGACATAAACATATATATAAAACCAAACCTAAACATACATAGAAATGTATTCACACACCAAGAGTCAAGAAATAAACTGTAATTATTCTACCAATACTTATTTGTTCTCTAATATCTATCTCTCTCTCTGTCTCTCATGTACGCATGTATACATACTATGGCGAGTACCGATAACCCTCTTCATTGTTTGATATCTAGTTTGAATGATTTCACAATCATATCTATAACAATTTTAATCAACATGCACTTATAATTCTGTTATTTCCAGCATGACTTATCCGTTATTTTGTTTCAAAGATACGTGTTGTTTTACAGTGATGGCGTACACTTCTATAATAATATACAAACTTCTTAGGATAAAGTGGCAAGATAAATTACTTGGTACTAACTTGCTCAGTAGAGCCAATATTCCGTGGTGTGGTGTCCCATCTCGAAGCGCTTTAAGAACCCTGTGATGAGTTACTGTCTGAACGTTTTCTTCTGTCCACCGACCAGTCGTTTTCTTTAAATATCTCACCGTACATCAGCTATGTATCATTACATGTAAGAAAGTGTCTTTACTAATCACTGCCACACTGCTTTTCTTGCTAGTATCAATGACTAGAACTATTTGTACTATATACTTCCCTCATATTTAAAGAGTACACGAAAACAAACATATATAAAGCACACAAAAAGTCCATTCCAAGAGAATTTCTACCCCTGACGATGCAAGGCAAGATATATTTAATTTCTTCACTAGCTGGCGTAATTCACTATTCATATTGATAGGTTTTATTTTTTAAATTTTTTGTTATCTCGTGAATTGTTATTTTCACGTGGATATAAATATTTGAAACTTTTAAGATGTAACGCTGCTTTCACTTTAGGAGAAAAACCCCATCCAGCATGAGTGTGACAGTAGAGACAGACCGTTATCCTCAAGTGGTATCAGCCCATGCTTCGAAAGATACCAAATTACCTACAAAGATGTGAGTGGCTGGCATCTATAGCTACTTCCTACCTCCGTAGCATCACATGGATTTACTGCCAGGGACGTACAGCCATTTGCGACAATGGGAGAGCAGACAGACTTGCATCCAATGCTTCAATAGATGGAGGCTTGACAATAGATAGACTTACGGTGCGTCTGTTGAATTCGGACATAGGGTTTGTGAGACATCAAGTCTGAGACTCGAAAAATGTGATAATAAACGTGAAACTAGTAGAACTGGACACTTATATGATAGCATAAGGAGCGTATTCACTCTGCAAGCCACGGGAACAATTACCACGTATATCCTTCGAAATTTGCTGTGGGAAATTGGACACATACAGGTCTGCTATAAGCGCAATTATGTCAGTTCATAATTGATAAATATCTGAATTCAGTGTAAGAGCGCTCATGCCTAGAATGCTGGACTTTGTGAGACGCAATGTTTCTGTAACAGAAAGCTTATTGGCAAAAACGCTATTGTTGCGTGAGATTACACAAGAACAATTATAGCCTGTTCTGGGAAAGTGGAACAAAGGCATTCACAAACACAAGCTGGATGATTTGGGGGACCATTACGCTAAAATAGTCTGAAACTATGCATTGTTTGTAGAAACGTTTGGAGGAGACAGCGAGTGAGAAATGAGAAAACTTGTAACAAGGGACAGGTAAATACAAACATTTGGTATACCAGCTACAACCCTCAAATTATACAAACAAGTAGCTACTAGGGAATAGGAGGTGGAACAAAGCCAGGACAGTCCTGAAGGCACCTGGGTCTTTGCCAACAATAAAATTACTTTTTTTAAAGAGATTGGAAAAGGGGGGGGGGAGGATTAAAGATTTTTGGCAAGTAATATTTAAAAGGCTATTTCTGGTACTTGACCTGGGAGAATGTTCCGAATTCAAATAATTGATCCAGGTGTGTTGAAAATGGGCTCTATTAAGATCTTTAGTGTTACATTTATTTTATTCCGATCTGGACGGCGCAAGGAAGTGGTTGCAATTGATAGTCTTGTGCCTTTGCGATCACCTGCAGTATTTTAATAATACATCTCTCAGTTGACTGCATGGGATGACTTTGGTTTAAGCAGATTCCTTCATTGTTGTGTTATCTGGCATAAGCCATTATTTCAAACATATGGTCGCGTGATAAAGGAGGCACATATTTCAAACATATGTATATGTGATAAATGCGTTGTTGAAGCTTATCATTTTTAGGGCATAGCAATCAATTCAGAATTTTTAACTGTTGTGATTTTTCTAGGCAATATTTACGTTCAGTAGGTTGTCATTGTTTAAAACTGATAGAGATCTCTATACAAAACATACGGTGGTGTGATAATTAACACAGTTTATCTCTTTGAAGAGGAAAACATTGAAATCATTCCGTTGACTCAGTAACCCTACACAGTTTGCATAAAAGTGAAGTGAACTAGTTCATTTATTGTCAGTGAAGGTGTCACATAAAAACTACCAAATACGTCATAACAAGTAGAAACAAAGAACAGGA
The DNA here is from genome assembly GCA_034231615.1 of Meghimatium bilineatum. Lineage (NCBI taxonomy): Eukaryota > Metazoa > Mollusca > Gastropoda > Stylommatophora > Philomycidae > Meghimatium > Meghimatium bilineatum. The sequence goes on from CM067320.1 coordinate 32,360,041, forward strand.
AGTCATTAGTCTTACGTTATTGTGTATGCGTCAATCAATAAACGCATGTATTTATCACAATAATCAATTATTTCAAAGTTTATAACAAGGACTGAACTTATGTAATGTCTTTACATTTCTAGTTAGTTTTCGCTGAAGATAATTTCTTGACAAGAACTAACGACTGCAATGTTCAAATAGAGAATGTGTCTACTTAAACAGGAATTATTATATGTGAGCTACAACTGAATGTGTCTTTGTTCCCATTATTGAAACCAGATTTCCAAGTTCATGTGAGTAATCCTTTTTTTAAAATAATTTGTTGATAGTGTGTATTGATGAGAAATGAAGATTGCTGTTCTACTTTCAGCATGTAGAATGACAGACTTTATACGAAAATTGTGCAGTTTCTTTCATGTATCAGTGTAGATTTCTGTGAAGTTTTAACGTTGCAATGTATCTGTGCATATATGTGTAGATTTCTGTGAAGTTTTAACGTTGCAATGTATCTGTGCATATATGTGTAGATTTCTGTTAAGTTTTAACGTTGCAATGTATCTGTGCATATATGTGTAGATTTCTGTTAAGTTTTAACGTTGCAATGTATCTGTGCATATATGCGTAGATTTCTGTTAAGTTTTAACGTTGCAATGTATCTGTGCATATATGTGTAGATTTCTGTGAAGCTTTAACGTTGCAATGTATCTGTGCATATATGTGTAGATTTCTTTGAAGTTTTAACGTTGCAATGTATCTGTGCATATATGTGTAGATTTCTGTTAAGTTTTAACGTTGCAATGTATCTGTGCATATATGTGTAGATTTCTGTGAAGTTTTAACGTTGCAATGTATCTATGCATATATGTGTAGATTTCTGTGAAGTTTTAAAGTTGCAATATATCTGTGCATATATGTGTAGATTTCTGTTAAGTTTTAACGTTGCAATGTATCTGTGCATATATGTGTAGATTTCTGTTAAGTTTTAACGTTGCAATGTATCTGTGCATATATGTGTAGATTTCTGTTAAGTTTTAACGTTGCAATGTATCTGTGCATATATGTGTAGATTTCTGTTAAGTTTTAACGTTGCAATGTATCTGTGCATATATGTGTAGATTTCTGTGAAGTTTTAACGTTGCAATGTATCTGTGCATATATGTGTAGATTTCTAAGTTTTAACGTTGCAATGTATCTGTGCATATATGTGTAGATTTATGTTAAGTTTTAACGTTGTAATGTATCTGTGTATATATGTGTAGATTTCTGTGAATTTTTAACGTTTTCGTGTATCTGTGTATATATGTGTAGATTTCTGTAGAGTTTAATGTTTGTTTATTATGAATTTCACAGCAAATATTTATACGGTTCCAGATTGACATTCGGTAGACACGAGCCTACAACTCTGGGCCTACAAGGACCAACTGGTCAATTAACACGTAATATACAGCGAGCAACTAAATGTGTACGGAGGTTGCCTTAGCTCTACCGGACGCCTTATGAATAGCTATTTCAGTAATAAGAGTTCAAATAAGTGTTTAATATCTCACATACTCAGAGTTCTATAGAAGGTGGTACTGCTAGTAGAACATAATGGAAAATAATACTCACGTGTGAGACAGGTAATGAAGTCATACTGAATGACGACTAAAACACTACACACTATCACTAACGGATGTAAATATGGTACATATAACAAAACAAAACACAGAATATAATCTACAGATGACAATACACAGGACAAAGTCGACGTTTCGGACTAATATGCCTTTTTCAAGATACGGACATAACATACAAACATAAAAAAAACCACAAGTAAAAATGTATGCGTATCCGAGTGAAATGTGATAGTAAGATAGATACCGGAAGCATACGAACAGGAAGTACACAAAGACGATAATACAGGTGGAACGAGAGGAACAAAACGATGACGTAACAAAGACCAATACGACCGAGAACTAAGCAAAAGAGTGGTCGGAATTGAGTCCAAATGGCTTGATGGTACCCAACTCGAAAATGAGACGATTTTCGAGGGCGTACCTAGATCTATCATCGGTGGTGCAGGATCTGATGGCAGTGACCTGAATGTCAATGACACCACGGTGGCCATCGCCGTTGAAGTGATTGGCCACAGGAGTGGGTGTTCTGTGTTTGATAGCATGCAAGTGGTTACAAAAGCGGTCGCTCAGTCTAAGGCCAGTCTCACCGATATATTGCTTACCACAGCGTTTACATATGATCACGTAAATAACATTACGGGATTCACATGTAAAGGCCTCATCGATGGAAAAACTGGCCTTGGGGAATGAGATGGAGCGCATCTGAACCACATAAGGACATGTGAAACAACGACCGCGTGAGCACCGCACGGTACCAAAATGGTCAGGTGCAGAGGACCTGAGGTGGCTGTGGACGAAGATGTCCTTCAGATTTTTGTCGCGCCTAAAGGCCACCAGAGGTAATTTGTGGAAAGCGTCACGGGTGTCAGAATCAGACTGGAGAAGGGAATAATGTTTAAGTAGAATACGACGGACAGTCGAGTTATGGGGATGGAAGGTAAGAACCAGTTTAACCCTATCAGAGGAGGAGGAAGAACCCTGAGAATTATTCAAGGTATCAAGGCGAGATAGCTGGCGTACACGGAGCCAAGCCAATGAAAGAATGCTGTCAGGGAAGGAGCGTCTACGAAATAACTCAATCATCTCAGAGGATTTGTCGAGAAAATCGTCGTCATCGCTAAATAAGCGACGAAGGCGAAGAAGCTGTGAGTAAGGTAGAGAGTTACGACAGGCGGGAGGATGAGAATAAGTGTAGAGCAGAAAGCCATGTGCATCAGTTGGTTTGTAGTAGACTGATGTGCTGAGGTATAGGGGATGAATAGTGACAATGATGTCCAGAGGTGGTGGAAATGGTAAATGTGAATTTAATAGCGGGGTTGAAATTGTTGATGAAGTTGATGAAGCGAGACAGTGCTGCTTCTGTTATGTCAGTAATGCATATCCCATCATCAATGTATCTGTGGAAAAGAGATGGGAATGGGCCATCGTAGGTAGACCAAACTAGATGTTCTAGATGTCCCATGAAAAGACAGGCATAGCTGGGCCCCATCTTAGTGCCCATGGCCACACCCCTGATCTGATCGAAGAAATGTCCATCGAATTCAAAAGAGTTGAGTGTGAGCACCAGTTCAGCAAGGCGGATAAGGGTTGGATTAGATACAGAAGGATGCGGACTCTTCTCCAGAAAGAACTGCAACGCCCTAAGACCATCGGCATGTGGTATAGACGTGTACAGAGAGCAAACATCAAGCAAGAACAGACGATAGGTGCGATCAGAAGACAAATGCACAGAAGATAAAATGGTGAGAGCATGCTTGGTGTCTTTCAAGAATGAAGGCAGTGTCTCGACTAAGGGCTGCAAAATACTGTCGAGGAAATCAGAGATGCGCTCTGTAGGACAAGAGCAAGCTGAGACAATAGGTCTGCCGGGATTCAATACCTTGTGTATTTTGGGCAGCATATAGAAGACAGGTCTGCCTAAACAGCTTTTATCGATGCAAAGAGCCTTGGCAGTGGTGGGAAGGTGGTTGTCCTGGATGAGGGTGTTCACAGTGTTGTTGACCACCTTCTGGATCAAAGAAACCGTGCTGAAATCGTATTTGTCCGACCGAAAAGAGCAGATATTATAGCCAAGCTGTATACCATGATATAAAGCATTCCGTTATCTCAATTATATCCTGCAAATATGGAGGAGTTTGAGAATCGATGAACGGTCGTAGAAAATATATACTAACATTTTGAATATGGATTATTTTCCACATCTAATTGACTAATTTTGAATAGGTTAAAAAAATAATTATAGAATCATGTCCTGCCACTCAATGTATTGCCAATCAAGGTATTGCCAAGAACAGAAAGGGGATTAGTGAATAGCAACGCTTTTATCCGCCACGCATGGTGTAAGAAGCGTTTAAGAAGGTTTCAATGTGGCGTTAGCTGTTCCATACGATAGCTAAAAGTTATCTAAAAACCGCGATAAATTCAGATCTTATCTAGGAATACTTAGGCGATAGGGGCACATGTCACAGCCAGGATGTAGGCAGTGACACAATGTATTCCGTTATCCGAACCATCTTTCTAGCCCAGTGGTTATTAGAGTGGTCTATATGGACACCCAATCGTCGATTCCGACTTGTAAGAAGTCCATGCCAGCAAGAAAAGAAAATGCCGGTGTACGAGATGTAAATGGTGGTCCACCATCATCAAGATTTAGCCGCTCCGTAATAGTATTATTGCACATAACACAGTGTGTACATAATACTTAAATAGACATAGGAATGACTTATCTTTGTATATATTATAAGTGGCTATCTCCGTTGCTCTGAATCTTAGCTATACAATTTTTATACGTCATGTATAGGAATGAAATTTGCCATTTCACAGCAGATGAAATGGGTGGCACTGGTGCTAGCGAACAATCGAATAACTGTACAGTTGTCCGGCAAAAGCTGATCAATGATAAGATTGGTTAACCTTTTAACTCTGATTGGTGTACAACAATCAAATAAATTTGTAAACAAATGCATAGGCCTAAAAAATATTTTTGTATTTCAATCGACATTTATTGTATTTTAACAAGTTCAATATTCTTTCTCGTTGCCATTTGCTAATGCTGTGTATATTTATGTCTGTTAGTTAATCGCATAATACTGTTTATATCTGTATTTCTATTGTATTGTTCAATTCAAATCGGTCGACCGATGAAATGTCAGAATTAACGGTTGCAATACTGGCAACGTGTATATATTCTTCTTCTTCAGCGTTCATTCTCAAACTCCCACTGGATCTCTCTTTTAGCAGGAAAATGGTCCAACTAGATTTCCAGCAGTATGTATTTCAGAAAATGGAAATGCGTTGTGTCGTCGTTTTATTTGCGCCAAAGGCCCGACATATACGTCTTCGGTGGAGTTTATATATAAAAAGCCAATTTTACAATCTCTGACGCCAGTCTCCGTTAGCGAAACTGTTAAGAGTTCGAGTCCTGTCGCGTACCAACATACAAAGTACATTATTTTTGTTTTCGAAGTTCGATTCTCAAAGACTTTTTTTTTTCTTCTTTAATTTGTAGAATACATATGAAATTTCGTTAGTGTATTGACTAATAATTCGCAACCATCATTTTTTTTAAATCATACGGTAGACAGTATGATCGCTTCAATTTCAAATAAACAGAGACGATGATGGTTTACGGATGTCTTACAATATCTCACTCATCATCATCAGGAGACGTATTCTTTCCAGAACGTAGTCTTCATTATGGATCTCTTGAATTCTACGCGGTCTTGAGCAAGTTGTCCCGCCTCTTTTAGTGACATACTCAAGCATTCTTGAATGTCTTTTTCCAACGGTGTCTTGAGTATTCACCACATCCATAAAACACTTTTTGGCACTATACTCCTGTAGTTTGTTATTATTCTCAGGAGGAACATCCGATTTAAACTGGCACCAAGGAAACACATACATTCTCAATCGCCATTTTCACCGGAAGTCAAATATATGTCACTACTCATAGTAAAATCTAGAAATTCTCACACGATTGGGGAACAATGATTTTACCACCCTTCAAAGAGGTTTTAAATACAGTTCTACACACGTCTGCATATGGTATACTCAAAATAATTTCTTTGAGAAACAACGCAGCTCAAAGACGTATTGATCGAATTAGTCATGGTTTTGAAAACGTATTCTGTAATTATCTGCGAACAAGCCTTATCTCAATTTAACTGGACGAGAAATCTAAGAATAACTTTACTTTGCGAGAACTTTGACAAGAGACACTAAATTCGAATCAATACTCAGAGTTTTAAAATATAAATATTATGTCATTGAAAAAACGATCCCTTATCAAATATAATATCAGCAGCAGCAGATGGGGCACCAGCGATGATTGGGCTTTACTGTGGTTTTAAAAGCAATTTTAAACAAAATAGTTCAGATTTGCTTCATTCGAAATCCAAATATTTACTTGAATTTTGTGTCTTTTCAATAAAGGTATGAATAAAAATTGTAAATGTTCTCCTTTATTTTACAATCGTTCATTCTACAAAAAAAGACTATCAAAGTGAGCAGCACTGTGTCAACTGTAAAAAAACCCACATTTTAAGCTAATATGTTTAAGTAACTTCGATATTAAACAGGCAAGAGAGTCTATGGGAAATTTTTGAAAAGCCAAATGGTCTACGGTTTGAAAACGTGTGGGAACTACTGTTCTAGTCTAAACAGTGTGACTACAAAAGGAGAAGAATACGCAACACAATAAAGTTTCTATTTATAGATTTGTGGAATTAAAATTTGGTTATTGTTTGCAGTTAGTACCTACCTACGTATTTTATGGTCAATTAATCTAAATATAATATCAACAATTAATCAATAATTAATCTAAATATTCATTTTTAGGATTAGGGTTAGGAGTTAACGTTAGTTAACATAACTAACGTTATAACTAAATAACTAAAATTATAACCTAAAAATTATAACTCTTAATTAAAATTATAACTCTAAAATTATAACTAATTTTATAACTAAAATAACTAACATAACTGTTTTGCTAAACTAATCATAACCCTAACCCTAAATATAATTATATTTACATTAATAAATGATAAACGTATACTGATGAACATAACCAAGAGAAATAATTGCATAAGTAGGCACTAATTCAAAACCAGATTCTCAAATTTATTATTTCCTATTACGAATTTTTCACCAGTGATAAATATGTATCAAAGAATATATATTCAGCAGGCTAATGAGCAAGGGGTAAACCAAACGAAACACTCGGAAAAACAATACTTAGAGAAAGTAAAACAATCAATATTCATACTATTCAAGAACTGCACAGAATAGCTTTAAACAGACAGAATTGGTAAGATCTTACCTCTGCTCTATGTGCTTAATTCAGCGCAAAAGGAAAATGAATATATATATATATATATATATATATATATATATATATATATATATATATATATATATATATATATATATATATATATATATATATATATAGAGAGAGAGAGAGAGAGAGAGAGAAATTAATTCAAGTACAGTATAATATTTCATGTAATCCCATTTTAGTTCTACACACTAAATACATCTAAATAAACGTAAGACACACGCTAAACACAAAATCAAACTACGACAGCACTAATCAATATGGTTGTAGAAACCCTCACAATTCTCACAACTACTTCTACTTAGCCTGATAACATTGATAACACAATGTAGTAAATACTTTGATAATAGGGTTTTGTTTCAAAATCTTGTTAGAGCTACATAACTGAATTCCTCATTTGGATGGACGAGGATACGATATACAGTTTATCCAATAAGCAATTCATGGCGCCCCGCTAGACCCTCGTGTCATTTCGTTTGAAGCAAGCTGAATTTGTCATCTGTAGAGCACATACACAGCATCCCCGACGATGATTATAAATGTTACTCTTACAAAAAGTGCATGCACCCTTCGTCTACTGGGACATTGGGTAATCAACATTAACCTGAATTCTTACAAAAAGTGCATGCACCCTGCGTTGACTTGGTGGGGGTGGAGGGTGGGGGGGGGCTAGATAATCTACAATAATCAGAGTTTGAAATTTATTTATTTGTGTTTACAACTAAATCAAGAAATAAATCTTCTCTATTGGGGAAGAACCCAACGTAATAGAGATGTGAGGTATATAGGCCAATATATGGAAAATACGGAAATAGTTAATAAATTATGCCTATATTTAAGTAAACGGTATAGTAATAACAACCACACACAGAGGACGTTTCGAATTAATAGTCGTCATTATGATCAAAACAAAAACAAAATGAACGAATAGTACACACGGAGATATATAGTATGATGGGAAGTGATAAAAGGTGCACACGTAGGTTATAAAGAAAAGTGTATAGGAACAAGAGAAGGAAGACGTAAGTCAAATACAGAGATACAAGAAAAAATTACTAAATTAACCTTTATTAACGCTTTCCAAGATTCAAATCTGACATCCAATAATTGATTTCTATTTCCCAGACACCGTTCCAACAAATGTGTTTTTGTCTTGTTACAAATAAAATGATAAGATCTTGGCATTTGTAGTTGTCTTTCTTTAATAATCAATGATGTTGTGTTCTGCATACGTTTATTTTATTAATTGTTATTTGGTCAGTTGAACTGAGAGATTACAAAATGATATTTGGTGAGTTGAACTTTGAAATTACTTAATGATATTTGGTTATTTCAACTGTAGATTACTTAATGATATGTGGTTATTTCAACTGTAGATTACTTAGTGATATATGGTTATTTCAACTGTAGATTACTTAATGATATGTGATTATTTCAACTGTAGATTACTTAATGATATGTGGTTATTTCAACTGTAGATTACTTAATGATATGTGGTTATTTCATGGTTATTTCAACTGTAGATTACTTAATGATATGTGGTTATTTCAACTGTAGATTACTTAATGATATGTGGTTATTTCAACTGTAGATTACTTAATGATATGTGGTTATTTCAACTGTAGATTACTTAATGATATGTGGTTATTTCAACTGTAGATTACCTAATGATATTTGATAAGTTAATCAGTATAAAAAATTCTGCTTTAAAGATGCACTTTCTTAATTATGGACACATAAATAACCCCGCCCATTCCAAAAAAACAAATAAAAATGTATCGTAATGAGGGCTAAATAAGCACATGATTTATTAAAATGTACACAATTTAATTTGCGTATAAAAGATAATTTTGATGTCAACTTTTGTCCACCACCTCCCTTACCCCCATATCGAGAATTGTCAAACTTCTGTAGGCTACTCATTTAAAGTTTGATGTAATTTATAGACATCAACGGTGGTTATAGGTTTTTTTAATTGTTTCAATATCCATAAAATACGTGTGGTTAAGATTGTATTTCCTATGTGCAATTTTAGAACCCCTGTGGAGGTGGGGAGGGGTTTCCTCCACAGTATTCTTAAACCCAGATAACTCCAACTGTTAGTGTCAGATAACTCCAACTGTTAGTGCCAGATAATGTCAACTGTTAGTGTCAGATAACTCCAACTGTTAGTGCCAGATAACTCTAACTGTTAGTGCCAAATAACTCCAACTGTTAGTGCCAGATAATGTCAGCTGTTAGTGCCAGATAACTCCAACTGTTAGTGGCAGATAACTCCAACTGTTAGTGCCAGATAACTCCAACTGTTAGTGCCAGATAACTCCAACTGTTAGTGCCAGATAACTCCAACTGTTAGTGTCAGATAACTCCAACTGTTAGTGCCAGATAATGTCAACTGTTAGTGCCAGATAACTCCAACTGTTAGTACCAGTAAGTCAAACTTTTAGTGCCAGATAACTCCAACTGTTAGTGCCAGATAACTCCAACTGTTAGTGCCAGATAACTCCAACTGTTAGTGCCAGATATCACCAACTGTTAGTGCCAGATAACTCCAACTGTTAGTGCCAGATAACTCCAACAGTTAGTGCCAGATAACTCCAACTGTTAGTGCCAGATAACTCCAACTGTTAGTGCCAGATAACTCCAAGTTTTAGTGACAGATAACTCCAACTGTTAGTGCCAGATAATTCCAAGTTTTAGTGCCAGATAACTCCAAGTTTTAGTACCAGATAACTCCAACTGTTAGTGCCAGATAACTCCAACTGTTAGTGCCAGATAACTCCAAGTTTTAGTGCCAGATAACTCCAACTGTTAGTACCAGATAACTCCAAGTTTTAGTGCCAGATAACTCCAAGTTTTAGTGCCAGATAACTCCAAGTTTTAGTGCCAGATAACTCCAAGTTTTAGTGCCAGATAACTCCAAGTTTTAGTGCCAGATAACTCCAACTGTTAGTACCAGATAACTCCAAGTTTTAGTGCCAGATAACTCCAAGTTTTAGTACCAGATAACTCCAACTGTTAGTGCCAGATAACTCCAAGTTTTAGTGCCAGATAACTCCAAGTTTTAGTGCCAGATAACTCCAACTGTTAGTGCCAGATAACTCCAAGTTTTAGTGCCAGATAACTCCAAGTTTTAGTGCCAGATAACTCCAACTGTTAGTGCCAGATAACTCCAAGTTTTAGTACCAGATAACTCCAACTGTTAGTGCTATGCAATACCTATAGAGGCGCCCTGCTTATGAGGGCTATTTTTGTATGTAGGGGCACAACCCATTTGTCTTATTATGACCTGTGGACTGCATCATCTATCTTGACGGACCCGATCTAGTTGTGCAGTGGTCACGTTGTGTATACCGGCTTATCTGTGTAGTGGTCACGCTGCGTATACTTCGTGTCGCCAGCTAATAAAAAACACAGATAAATTCAGGTGAGCCAATATGGATGCAGTCCGTAGCGGACAACATATCTGAAGTTGGCTGTGCTCCACCGCATGTTTCACAACATGAAAGCTTGCATCTATTTGGTGGTATCCATGTTGCACATTTGGTAACATCAAATAAATCAGTGTGTTAGTGAGTTAGTAGTTGGGCGATTTAGTGAATCAGTGAGTTAGTAGATGTAAGTGAGTTAATGGATCAGTGAGTTAATAGATGGGAATGAGCGAACGAATCCGTGAGTTAGTGAGTTTGTAAATGAAACAGTGCGTTAGTTGGTGGGAATTAGTGAATCAGTGAGTTAGTAGATGTGAGTTAATGGATCAGTGAGTTAATAGATGGGAATGAGCGAACGAATCCGTGAGTTAGTGAGTTTGTAAATGAAACAGTGCGTTAGTTGGTGGGAATTAGTGAATCAGTGAGCTAATGCGTTAGTAAATGGGAGTGAGTGAATGAATCAGTGAGTTAGTGAATTAGTAGTGGGAGTGAGTAAATGAATCAGTGAGTTAGTTGATGGGAATGATTGAATGAATCGGTGAGTATATGAGTTAGTAAATGGGAATGAGTGAATGCATTCGTAAGTTAGTGAGTTTGTAAATGAGAGTGAGTTAATGAATTAGTAAATATTAGTGAATTCAGCAAATGGGAGTGAGTGAATGGGTCAGCCAGTCAGTCAATTGAAGTGAATGAGTGACTCAGTCAGTGGAAATAAGTCAGTCAGTCAATTAATGGAAGTCTATTGTCTATTCCCATGTGGAAGCTGGTTGATAGCATCCACACTTGCCGTTAAGCGTAGGAGTTGGAACTTAAGTTTCTGATCAAGGCCAGATATGACGCCTGAGTCGTACTGAGTCCGTATTTATGAAGGGTTGTCGTGACGTTAACGCTCTATCTCTTTCTCGGTCTTCCATTGGCTCTGCATCCAGATGATCGTTTGATATAAGCTCTCAGTGGTAATTGGCTTGGGTCCATTCTCACAAGGTGACCAAACCACTTTATCGTTAATGGAAGTAATTTAGTCAATCAGTTAGTTGAAGATAGTGAGTGTGGCAGTCAGCCAGTTAATAAAATGGAGTCAGTCAGTCAGTCAGTTTAAGTAAATGAGTGAGTAAGTCAGTCTGTCAGTCAGCGGAAGTGAGTGAGTCAAACAGTAAGTCAATCAGGCAGTTTCAATCAGAAGTGAGTGAATGAGCCGGTCAGTCGGGCATTCGGAGGCAGTCAGTGAGTAAGTATCACTTAGTCATTCAATCAGTTAATGAAGGTAAAAGTGAATGATTGAGTTTTAGTCAGACAGTTATATTTTATGGATGTTTCTATAAGAAGGTACGTTAGGTAACCCCGAATATTAACATCCACAAAGTGGTTATTTGTGTTTCTCTGACCTTACCTAAGCAGACACGAAATTTACAGATCGATTTCTTCTCTATTGCTGCAGACAGTTGTCTCCATCTCAATATTTTAACCAACAAAACAATGTTATCGACCGACCCTACTGCTAGAATTTCATACTACATTTCAATCCATAAGTCAGATAGTCTGGTCGTAATGTCATGCAATGCTCAACACGAGTCTCTGAAATATCCTGCTTAGAATTTGTTTTTAAATTCTGACTCTAAATGTTGAATCTACGGAGATATTTATATCGAGTAAATGTAAATCCGCAAGACTGAAAGTTTTGAGATAAATGTGTTTAGAATTCTTAGAGGAAATTTCTTGGGCACACAATTAAGTTCGTGGAAACGTTATTTTAAAAAATGGAAATACACAATGAGAAATCTTGTAATACATGAAACAAAAATGGATAAATGAAATAAATTGTATAAATATAGCTATAAATATATGATACTATAATAATAATAATTTGAGTGCAAACAGGGGTTATAAAGATATATAGATTATGGGTAAGAATAATTGATATAGGGAAAAATAATCTCGCAATTGTACGAAGCTCTATTTGAAATATGTATATACGCGGCACAGCAAATATTTTTTTCTATCCAATTTGTTGTTTATTTGTTGGCTTTCGTCTTGATGAAGGTTTCAAAGTCGAAACGTCGTCTGTCCATGTATTTCGTTGTTAGTATGTTGTGCCTGCAATTTGCAACTCTTTAACCTATTTACGTTTATATTAGTAGATTCTAGGTTTATGTCTTTGCTCTCATCGTGAACATTCTTCAAATGTAGATATTACTGTCTACATTTTAGCTCTCATAATTTAACAACAGAACCAAGTCTGGACACAAGAATGAACATAAGACCGAAGGCAGGCCACAAAAATGAACATAAGAACGAAGGCAAGAATGAACATAAGAACGAAGGCATGAGACGAACATGAAATCATAAGAACGAAGGCATGAAACGAACATGACGAACTCTGAACCCCGCATAAACAAAATAAAGAATGCAAGGCACGAGCATGAACAAAATAAAATTATGTCAGCATCAAACTTGCAAACAGATCAATTAAAAGAATTGAGAGAATCCTGAAGAAATCATAAAATACCCATCATCAACTGATCTATAAAAGTGCAGATGTAATTACACCACCAATCAATAATCTATTTGTGTATCATATATGGCGTGCTGTCCTCGTGTGTTACATAATGTTTACACTACAACACAAGCTGATGTTTTTTATAGTTATCGATTATGCGCTATTTAAAGAATATAAAAATTGGTACAATCATTGGGAACAAATATTGATATTTGTTATTAGATTTTGTTAAATTAAAGAATATTAAAAAGTAGTAATCGAACATACAGGAATTGCTTTTTCTCCGGTGTTCGTTATCAAACTCTTGCAGATTACCAGGGTGTAGTTAAAAAAAAGCAGAATGCTTTGTGTCTACAATTGCTATAACTAATAGAATATTTGTCAGATACCATGCTGTGAGAAGTCTCCTACTTAACGAGATTAAACAAAGGGCATGAGCCCTTTGGGCCGCTGGATCAGCAACCATCCAACCAACGAGGTTAAAATGTAATTGTTGAGATAAAATGTGGGGTTTCAACTAGACAGCAATAATAAGACAGCACAACTGTATATAAATTATATAATCGAATGGGGAAAAAAAACGTCAAAGAAATCCAACATAGAGGTAACTTAGCACAGTAGTAAAGTAAACTATAGCATTTATTAATTCCGTAGGGGTGTGAGATGTTAGCGATCTCACATTTCAGAAGCTCTGAAAATGAGGGCGGTAGCCATCTCCTCTCTCTCGCAGTCTTTACTTCACGGATTAATCCGGTACCCATTTAAGGCTGGGTCGACCTGTGAGCCGTTTCAATTTAAAAAACATTTCCGCCTCAACTGGGGAATGAACCCAGGACATGAAAATGCTTTGCGAATGTACTCTTATCGGAGATATTTAGAAGAAGAGAAAAGTATACATCTAATGAATGTTTTTAATCATTAGTGGTTGGTCTGGTAGGTCTGGTTGTTCTGGTTGGTCTGGTTGGTCTGGTTGTTCTGACTGTTCTGGCAGGTATGGTTGTTCTGGCAGGTCTGGTTGTTCTGATTGTTCTGGCAGGTCTGGTTGTTCTGGCAGGTCTGGTTGTTCTGGCAGGTCTGGTTGTTTTGGTAGGTCTGGTTGTTCTGGGAGGTCTGGTTGTTCTGGCAGGTCTGGTTGGTCTGATTGGTCTGGTTGTTCTGGGAGGTCTGGTTGTTCTGGTAGGTCTGGTTGGTCTGATTGGTCTGGTTGTTCTGGTAGGTCTGGTTGGTCTGATTGGTCTGATTGGCCACTTTTGAGACCTCCAGATCTTCCGGATGCGGATCATCATCATCAATTTCTTTTAGCACTGAAATTAGCGTATAGGGCAGAGGTCAGATCTCTCCAATTATTTCTGTTCAACGCTATTCTGTGTAGTTCTTGAATAGTATGAATATTGTTTATTTTACTTTCTAAAAGGTTGTTCTTCTGAGTGTTTCTTTTGGTCTACCTCTGACGCTTTTGCCTGTAGGTAAAATTTCAAGTCACAAAATCTATTCAAGAGATTGTGGTGTATTCTGTTGATGTCTGGGCGTACTACATGCCCGATGTAGGACCAACGGCGTTTTCTAATAACATCAGTGATGAAGTTTTGATGTGTATTTTCTCTTATTTTATCATTCGATCTGAATTCACTCAAATGGGTGTTAGTTATCATACGAAGACATTTGTTCTCGAAACCCAGTAGTTTCTTTTCTGAAGATAAAGAACTTTTTCAGCTTTCACATCCATATGGTAACACCGGAATAACGCATGAATTAAATAAGCGTATTTTCGTGAGTGTGCTGTTTGACTTTGACCTACAAATATTAGACAGTCTGTTAAAGGCATTTAATGCAAATGCAATGCGAGTTGTAATTTCTTTCATGACATCACAGTCCAGCGTTAATTTACTTCCTAGATAGGAACATTTGTGTACTTTTTCGAGTTGTTGTCCATTTAATCTAATTGCGTTTAGTGAACCGGTGAAGTCCATAATTTTTTTTGGATGAATTGATTTGGAGACCTATTTGGTCTGCGATGTGTTTTAATGTATCAGTTTTTGTTTGTGCATCTTATGGTTTTCACTCAATAATGCAAGTTCATCCCGATACTATGCTGGGATATAAAATGTGAACAAGAGTTGGGCAATGCACGAAGGATGAGCCCCGATCGAATAATGTGAAATCAATGAGTTGCTGCTCCACGTCACGACAGTATGCGTAAATGACTACTGACTGCATTTACGGTCATCAGCAAAGAAATAAAGAAGCAGTAGAAATAACTAGAAATGATGATAATGAAGGACGCAAATAGTTAGTGACAAGATAAACAGATTATACATATATAGTACTTGGAAATACTTAGCAAATAGTAGGACATATGATAACATGACAATAAGAAACTTTATTGAAAACACAAACATAAGAATATGTTGTTGAAACATAATTAGGAATCTAAACAATATGTTTACAGAACATCGTGGGAGTGTAAATATACAAGAACAATTGGTCTGATTTTTGTTCATTCACGCACGAAATGCGTGCGCTGTGGAAGTACTCAGTCATAACCTTGCTCGCACTCGTTGGCTCCTCGTTTGAATAAACAGTAAACACTCGACAAAGTACAGAATTCAATCTGTTATATATTACTATATTCAGTTTACACGTATAAAATATACGTTTATGTAAACGTTTACGTGTATGTACGTTAACTCAGATTCACATACCTACTTACTCATTAACGTATTGAGACACTTAACACATTCACTAACGCGCTTCGCAATACACTCACATAATACGCACTTTGTTAATCACTTACATATGCGATATCGTACTCACCTAGTTATTAATCACACATACCCGTTCACACACTTACTTACCTAATCATTAAACGCGTATTTGTTCGCACATTCACTTAATCATTAAATACCCATACGTATTCACAGACTTCTTAAATAAGTAAGTATGTAACATAAACACACTTAATTAATTCTTAAACACACATACTCGTTCATACACTCCCTTAATCATTAAACACACATACTCGTTCATACACTCCCTTAATCATTAAACACACATACTCGTTCATACACTCCTTTAATCATTAAACACACGTGCTCGTCAAATATTCACTTAATCATTAAACACACGTGCTCGTCAAATATTCACTTAATCATTAAAGACGCGTACTTGGTGACACTCCGCTTAATCATTAAACACATGTGCTCGTCAAATATTCACTTAATCATTAATCACACGTGCTCGTCAAATATTCACTTAATCATTAATCACACGTGCTCGTCAAATATTCACTTAATCATTAAACACACGTGCTTGTCAAATATTCATTTAATCATTAAACACACGTCATAGTTCATACACTCAATCATTAAACACACATACTCGTTCACACACTCCCTTAATCATTAAATACACATACTCGTTCACACACTCCCTTAATCATTAAACACACGTCATAGTTCATACACTCACTTAATCATTAAACACACATACTCGTTCACACACTCCTTTAATCATTTAGCGCACTTGCTCGTTCACATTCAAGTAATCATTAAACATACGTACTCGTTCACACGTCAAATCAATTAACACATGTACTATTTGACACACTTAACACCTGTACTCGTTCAAACACTCACTTAATAGATAAATACACATACTCATTCAGACACTCGCGTATCTAATCATTTTAAGGTCTCACAATCATTGTAATACTCATCTTTTCTGCTGTGAGCGTCTTCTGTGAACGTTTGCTGTGAATGTCTTCTGAGTGATTAATACCTTTAGGCATTCTTTAGCGTTCATTCTCAAACTCCCGCTGGATTTCTCTTGCAACAGGACAATGGTCCTACAAGATTTCCAGGTGAATATAGTCCAGAGAATGGAAATGCGTTGTGTTGCCGTTTTATTTGCACCAAATGGCCCAACACATCCGTCTTCGGCGGCTTTAGGCATTCAATTCCGGACTAATAGTTTTCAACCTTTGATATTAGACAGTAGATAGAAAACTTCACTTCAATAATATAAAATGTATCGCGTGTAAAGTAATCAAAGCCAATTAGAAGTATGGGGGAATATGTGATTAGAGTTGTACTTTTTATCTGTGACTATCACCATTATAGCGGGGTTGTGAGGCGTAGCACAGGGGTTAGCGCACTGGCTTCGCATATGAGTGGTCCTAGGTTCATTCTCTAATGGAAACAGAAATTATTTTTTTTTTCAAATTGCAACGGTTCCCGGGTCGACCCAGCCTTAATTGGGTATCGGTTAATCCCGGAAGTAAAGACTGCGAGTAAGAGGAGATGGCGACCGTCCTCATATAGCAGAGCTACTGAAATATGAAATCGCTAACATCTCACATATCTATTGCATTAATAAATGTTAAGGGTTGACTTGATCACCATTATAGAAGTGGCTTCAGACATCTAAATATATAACTGAACTTGCTATATCGTCACAAAAACAGTCGGTTGGCAATAAATGTTGCTGAGATTTCCTGTCTTTGAACCACTTTTTACTAATATAGCTAGAAAATATATGAGCGCTGCGCTTACCAAGTTCTTCACCAGAATGGTCCCGAGTGCTGATCTTGCGCAGAGTCACTTATCTTGACTAGCCAGATTTTCCCATGTTTGTCATTGGCTAGCGACATATGATACACGCAAAAACGACAAATGATATTTAGGGACTATATATGGGAATACTTAATTATAAAAACCAGTAATATTTAGGGAATATATATGGAGAATACTTGATTATAAAAACCAGTAATATTTAGGGAATATATATGGAATTAAAGTAAAAGTAAGTAAAGTAACCCATAGCATTTATTAATGCCGTTGGGGTATGAGATGTTAGCGATCTCACATTTCAGAGGCTCTGCAAATGAGGGTGGTAGCCATCTCCTCTCCCTCGCAGTCTTTACTTATAAAAACCAGTGATATTTAGAGAATTTATATGGGGATACTTGATAACAAAAACCAGTGATATTTAGGGAATATATACGGGAATACTTGATTATAAAAACCAGTGATATTTAGGGAATATATATATGGGGAATACTTGATTATAAAAACCAGTGATATTTAGGGACTATATATATGGGAATACTTGATTATAAAAACCAGTGGTATTTAGAGAATATATATCGGATACTTGATTATAAAAACCAGTGATATTTAGGGAATATATATTCGGAATACTTGATTATAGATTGGTTTTTTTAATTTACTATCAACATAATGTTGTTTGTCTGTCGTAGTTGGTGATGACCATACATCTCAGCTGGGATGACGTTAAAAAAGATGCTGTCTGCGGTGTGTCCGGCTCTAACTAATGAGTGATTTACGTGCCTGGAATTTTAGACCGCATTCTGAGCATGTATGAGAGTTGTCTGCGAGACATTGAGTCGTTCTTGCCTTTATTCTAGCACGTTTTAGTTGCGCACCATCGAGTCTGAGGTTATTTGCAGCTTCTGCATCACTGAGGTGAGTCAGTGATGAATTAAGCGTGTTTTTTTTAAACTCTTGTTCTGTCCTTCTTTGTTGTTGGAGTCAGTATGTTGCTGGCATGATCTTTCATACCAACCGGGTGAACTGTACAGCCAGTCTGTGCCTTTATCAGCATTGCGTGTATGTTTAAAGATTTACATTTCATCCATACCGCAATTTCTGGTAGTTTATCCCACCAATTCTTCTTCTTCTTCTGCGTTCGTTCTGCGATGTAGTCTAGAGAACGGAATGCGATGTGTCATAGTTTACAGCATTTCTGCGATATCTGCCTGACACATCCGACTTCAGCAGGGCTTTGGGTCACTGACCCTATATGGAATGGGATAGCTAACTCCATCCCATAACCTCCTTAGTCGCCTTTTACGACATGTCTGGAAGGTAAACAGTGATGCTATATTTTGCTCCCCTTTCGAGCTCCGGCAACACACGAGCGGCCCACCAATGAATGTTGAGTATCTTGAGGGCAATTTATGTGGAAACGGTTTAATCTAGTCTTATAGTGTGTCTGACGTATACTTTCCATGTTTCACAGGCATAAAGAAGTATGTTATTACCGCTGCCTGGTTAACTATGAGTTTGGTGGTAGTTGTTCTTCTGTCACATACAGTTTTTGCGCTGTCTTTCAAATGTGACATTCTATCTATCTATGAGAGAGAACACGTACTACGTGTGAAATGAGATGTCTAAGAAAAGCAGCAAATATGACATTAACACTGGGGGTTCTACAAAAATGTGAAATATTTTTCTTCGTTTTAGAACATCCCTTTACAGAACAACCATTATAGGCATATTTCGTTTTTTGTGGTGATGAACATAATGATGGTCGCATCTTCCTTCATATTTCTTATTTTGTGGTTATGAGTATAATGATGGTCGCATCAGCCTAGTTTCGGAGCTACACTAACTACTCTAGCATCGAACCAACGAGATATTATTTACCATTTATTTAATCAGCGCTTGTAAAAACAGACTATAACCGTTAACTACATATAAAAAACAGACTATAACCATTCATTACATATAACAAAATCAGACTATAACCATTCATTACATATAACAAAAACAGACTATAACCGTTCATTACATATAACAAAAACAATCTATAACCGTTCACTACATATAACAAACACAGACTATAACTGTTCACTACATATAACAAAAACAGACTATAACCGTTCACCACATAAAACAAAAACTAAAAATACAATTATGAGTAGACAGTTCACATCAATAAGTGCACCAGAGAAAGTCATTGTATTGCAACCTCGAGACAACAATGATGAATGTACTGGAAAAGATACTAGCTGTACCTAAAATGAGATATAACTGTTGTTCAGATGGACAGAGAACGTATTAAAGAATGAAACGAGGACAACGTGCCTCAAGTTACCACACTGTGTGCAACATATTATGCAGCTACATATTTCTGTTTTGCAATGCAAATGATCGATTGCATAAAATTGTCGATTACAGAGAAAGTATTGTCGGTATATTTATCAAGTTGGCCTATGCGAAGTTAGTCGGTTCTTGTGTATATATCAAACATATGAAATCTATTCGGTTCTTGTGTATATATATCAAGCATATGAAATATATTCGGTTCTTGTGTAGATATAAGCATTTAAAATCTAGTCTGTTCTTGTGTAGATATCAAGTAGGCCTATATGAAGTCAGTCGGTTCTTGTGTAGATGTCAATTAGGCCTAAGTCGGTTTTTGTGTAGAAATGAAGCATATGCAATCTATTCGGTTCTTGTGTAGATATCAAGTAGACCTATATGAATTCAGTCGGTCACTGTGTAGAAATCAGGTATATGAAGTCTAATAAAATGAAGTCAAGTGTAGGATTTCTAGTTTGTTCTTGTGAAGACATCAAATATTGGTTGTCTAGTCGATTAGTGTGTACACTTATCAAGTATATGAAATCTAGTCAAAACCTGTGTATATGTCAAGTGTATGAAGTCTAGTAAGTTCCTGTGTAGATATCACACATAGGAAAAACATAGGACATTATTTTATTGTTTAGTTATCATGCATATGAAGTATAATCAGTTCTTGTGTAGATGTCAAGTGTAGTAAGTTTAGTTTGTTCTTGTGAATACGTATCAAGTATAGGATGTCTAATCGATTCTTGTGTAGACTTATCAAGTAAATTTATTAAATTTGTGGCTGCGGTTTATCAACGTAGAATATCGGAGACATTGCGGTTTTACAAGCAGTGACAGCATCAGTTAGTATCCTCTTCTTTTTTTATGGTAATGGAGATAGAACCTTAAGTAAGTATGAGCTTGTCTATTGATGACTCATCACGGCCGCGGTTATGTTACATTTATATGAAAAAAACAAGAAAATTCAACACTAATGCCACCAAATGTAGGCTTTCATGTAATACGATGTCTGCAAACAAAATAGTAAATCATGCTTTTAGTATACATAAATAAATCACAGTATGAGACATTCTTAAATCGTCTTGCCGCTAATGATCTGATTCTTCATAGTATGGGAAAAGGGCTTTGAATGAATACAATCACCCTTATAGCATATAGGAAGTAAAACCTTTGTCAACCTCTGGAGTTGGAAAGAAAGAAAGAAAGAAACAAATATTTAGTGTTTTTCCGTTGCTCCATGTTACATGCAGAGTGTGTCTACAGAAAATATTTCTATTTATTGCAAGTAATTTTCGAAGTTATGTTCGTGTTATTAGACAATGTGATTTGCTTTTATTAATCTATTAAATTTATACTCGATTTCCTCTTCTCACTCGTTCTTCTCACCCGGGCAACGCCGGGTATTTCTTCTAATATATATATATATATATATATATATATATATATATATATATATATATATATATATATATATATATATATATATATATATATATATATATATATATATATATATATATATATATATATATATATATATATATATGCGCAACGTATGTGAATATACCCCCCCCCCTTTTTTACTGAGTTTGTTCTAAAACTCCTACTGAGCAGTAAGATGTAGCTACCGGGAGAATTGAATGCGTATTGGTTCAAATCGTTACTGCGATATCTGCGTCTTTCTATCATTACATCCGAATTCAAGTACAATTTGTGGTCCCTATGACTTTCAACGGATTGTTACAACTAATACACACCAAAGCTTCTTTAATCGCTTCCTGCGACATGCATTGCAGACATCAATGTTACTACTCATTGCGCCCGTGCGGACCACAGCAACAAAGTCAAATTATATGATGTAATAGCTCAATTCTGGGGACGACAGAAAGCTTAAGTAATCTAACAAAATCAACATCCAAACGTTTTCTCTATACTAGCGATTCCCAACCTGTGGTCGCGAGCCCTTTGGGGGTCCAACAACCCTTTCACATGGATTTCCTAAGACCATCGGAAAGCACATGTGAAGTAGCAACGAAAATAATCTTATGGTTGGGGGTCACCACAACATGAGGAACTGTATTAAAAGGTCGCGCCATTAGGAAGGTTGAGAACCACTGCTGTATACCATTGCTCTATTACCGCGTCTCATTTCTAAATATAGACTGACATCTAAAAATACAGTGTATAGATTATCCACTCTCATCACGGAAGTGTGAGTTGTAAATGCAAGCATATAGAACCACGAATCTCTAGATGCTACGAAATTTGTGACAATGTTTTGCTGTAAACACTAACATTACCTGATGTCCTCTTGTAGTATACTCGCATGAATGCGCATATATAACTATACTGATAAATGTGTCTCAAGTATGTTATTACCGTGGCAATATACAGAGGACTACAGGCATTATAACAGAGTTAGTGAGGCCTTCATTCGTTACTTTTCTTGATTATTCCCGTTTTCTATTGGCCAAATATTTATATACTTGTGATCGCATGCCAAAAATAGATAGCCAAGGATAATCCAAGTATATAAATAGTAACCAATGGACAACGTGACAATAATCAAAAACGTACCGAATGATGGCATGTTTACGTTTAGCAGTCTTCTACATCCACCGACGGTCACGGTTATTTACAGGGGTGGTAAACCTATGGTTGGTGTACCACAGTACTGCATGATGATAAATGTGCCAGTGCTAATAATAACAAAGAAAGACCAAACATATATAAAAAAGATAGGACTTGATTATGTTTAGGTTTGGACCAAATTAATTTTATAAAATTTCCTTATATGTGTTTTTTTATTGTATCACTTGACATACTAATATTGATAAATAGTGTATGTGTAATATACCATTAGAAAGGAGAATGGATACAGAATATGAATATATAAGTACATTGATGATATTTGATTACTTCACAAGGTTAGAGTTAGCCTTGTGAAGTAATAAAATATCAAATCAAAGCCAGTATACTGGAGATTGGTCCTGTAGACCCATAGTATAAAGCCAGTATACTGGCGATTGGTCCGGAAAGAGTTAACTAGAAGTCAATTTTAAAGAAAAATATTAACTTATTCAAGGAAATAAAATGTTTCGCCCCCAACCCTTCCCATAAATTAGTACATGTGCTATTGTTTTAGTTTCTTTTTCTTAACCATCGTCCATTCGCAAACTCCCGCTGGATCTCTCTCGTAGCAGGATCATGGTCCTACTAGATATTTCCAGCAGGATGTAGTCAAGAGAATGGAAATGTGTTGAATTGGGTTTGACACATTCGTCTTCGACGGGGTTGCAGTTACAATATTATTTGCCTCGAGATAATACAATTCAGTTTCAGTGAAAATAATATGTATACCCAAGTTAATAGGAAGCTCACTCCTTTGTGCTGCTAACGAATAAATTGCAATGTTAACATCTGTCCCGGATTCCGGGGTGAATGTGAATCTCTCTCCCTCCCCCCAACATGCAAAAGTGTATTGAAAATAATAGAGTGCCATTTATATAGTTAATGTCAATTTTGCAGAATACGTTGGAAAAATAAATCAGATTGTGCAAAAAGAAGAATACTCCGCGTTCGTATTGTGAACACATTTGTGACTTAGTGAAGAAATAATTCAAAAGGAGTCCAATAATATACAAAATATGACGTATTGATTTGGGGGGAAAAACATTAATAAAAATGGCATTTAATGAGCTTCCTCCTGTCTCAGATGATTCTAGCATAATTATTTTTTGTAACTTGCGTTATGCTGATATCGATCTCTTGTGTGGTTCAGAATTTTATTTCCATGAGCTCACCTCAAAGTTGGAAGATCCTAGTCTGAAATATGGCATTGAAATTAGCATTGATAAAAGCAAGATATTTGTTATTAGTTATACTGTATTAAGTAAAATCCCTCGAACATCCATTATTCAAACAAATTTAAAGAAATTACCACCTTCAAATATCTCGGGTCCCAGATATATAATAATGGCAATTCTAGAAATGAGATTCATTTAAGACTCCAGTTTTTGATGTTTTTTGTTAAATATAATTTTAAAAAGTAAGATCAGTGCTACAGTAAAGATCAATCTATACAGATTGCTAGTGTTAATATTATTTTGTATGCATATTAGAGATGACTCTAAATGCTGACACGAAAAGAAGGATTCAGACTTTTGAATATAAGTGATACAGATGTCTGTAAAATTTTTTATATAGAACAGTATACATAGAGCACAAGGAAAGAAGCAAAAAAAAATGGGTAAACATACTACCCCACTTACTGTTTTTTCCATAAAGGCCTTTGCAAATCCCACCCAAAAAATGAAATGAGTTAGATTTTTTACACATACTCTTATATATACTCTTACATATACTCTTATATATACTCTTTTGTATACTTATATATATACTCTTATATATACTCTTACACATACTCTTATATACTCTTACATCTACTCTTACATATTTTCTTTCTAACCGAAGACGTATATGCTGTCCTAGTCAGCATATTGATAGTTAATCTGCGGTCCTGATCAGCATACTGATAGTTAATCTGCGGTCCTGGTCAGCATACTGATAGTTAATCTGCGGTCCTGGTCAGCATATTGATAGTTAATCTGCGGTCCTGGTCAGCATATTGATAGTTAATCTGCTGTCCTGGTCAGAATATTGATAATTAATCTGCGATCCTGATCAGCATATTGAGAGATAGTTAATTATGTTAGTTAGTTCCTCTTGTGCCATAGATGACACATAGGACATTATTATTATATTTCTATGTTGAGCGCTATGTTACAAGTTGTAGTTCTTGTTTATTGATTATGCTTGATATTGAAGTTTCTCTGTTGAATGTTCTGTAAAGATTTACTTTTGTACAATCTACTTTTCTTGTGCCCTGTGCTATTGACAGTTGCCTACATAAAATAACTTTCGTCATGTTACAATATATCAGCATCATCATGTGACATATTCTTTCCATAGCGTGGTCTTCCTTATGGATTCTATGCACTCAGTGATTCTAGGCGAGTTGACCAGCCACAGCTGCAAACATGTTTAGAAAATCTGTTATATCACTGCACCATCTTCCCCTTTTGCCGTTAACTGCCTTCAGCTATTAATCTTTCCACGCTGTTATGTATCTTTTTGTCTATTGTATATCCCCAGATGCAAGCTGGATGATAGCATCCCCACTTATCGTTAAGCATAGGGTGAGAGCTGTAAGTTTCTGTTCAAAGCCAGATGTTACGTCAAATGTGATATGTCTCTTTACATGACCAATACATTCAGTTTTTTGCTATGATGTTGTAAAAGAGCCAACCCCATTCGATGTTTCTTCTTCTTCTTCTTCTTCTTCTGCTTTCGTTCTCAAACTTCTGCAGATTAGCAGGATGTAGTCCGGAGAACGGAATGCGTTGTGTCATGGTTTACAGCTTTTTGCGATATCTGCGCCCTTTCGATCTGACACATCCGATTTCGGCATGGCTATGTGTCACTGACCCTATATGGGATGGGACAGTCAACTCCATCCCATAACCTCCTGAGTCACCTCTTACGACATGCATGGGAGGTAAACAGTGTTGCTATTCTTTGCTCCTCTTTCGGGCCCCGGCAATACACGGGCGATTCGATGTTTATTGATCTTAACACTTCTTGATTTGTCTTTTTAGCTGTCCATGGTATACGTAGAATTCTTCTGTAGCATCTCATTTCGAAAGCAGCTATTCTCTTTATTATTGTTTTATTTAATGTCCATGCCTCACAACCGTATATTGCCACTGGAAGTACGCATGTTTTGATCATACATAGTTTGGCTATGCTGCTAGTACCTTGCCAAAGATTTTTTTCATTTGGACAATTTTCAATCTCGCCACCGCAATTCTTCTCTTGATTTCTACAAGTAAATTTAAGTAGGAAGCCAGAGGACAATTTAAAAATTCTTGAGACTAACGGGAATTGAACCAGTCCGTTGATTTCTACAGCGCAGCCACCTGTGCTGTTTATGTTTGTGCCTAAATCCTCGACATTTCTCATTTCTGTATGTTTGTGCCTAAATACTAACGAAAACACTCTCAAATATCTACCTTCCTGTATAGACTTATGAGCATTGGAAACTGATTGCAGAAGAAGAAGAAAATATCCACGTAATTTACCTCACATAACAACATTCTTTTATTCCCACCACACCCACACACATTTCTACAACTTGTCTCTCATTTAGCCCACACTTCATCGTTTCTAGACCTAGGAGCAACGCTTTCAATCATGACTAAATTCTCCGCCAAAACCGAACAGTGCCATCGCGTAACAAAAAATCCTGGCATTCTCGTCCGATCGATGTTCACCAGAATTTTAAGACCGAATGGTAGTTGAATTTTAGCTGAGTCGGCTCGATGCCATATTCTCTCTTTTTTTATCAACAGTAGGATAGATCTGTAGTTCTATAAATACCTATCATATGCATTCCAAGCAAAAATAGTCCTTGTGTAAGGAGAAAGTATAGTCTGGCATTCACAATTTAACAACGTAATATGTGAAACCTGGTGTACAGTGTTATTATGTTCGTGAATTGATACCAACATCTCATTAATGCTTTGCGACATACACTTGTTTGTTTACAAACATTAACTTAATTTATTATCTTGATATCCTGAGATTTTATTTTTGGGCAACATGACCAGGTAAATGTTTTAGTATTTGAACAAATGGCGTCCATGGCAGTTTGCCAGTAAGGACTTGTTTACTTTTGTGATTCAAAATTATAGGAGGATGTCTTAGTGAACAGTAAGTATATAATTTGTTCATGATACTTCGCTGTGTGTATTTTGTGATGTTATTTAGAATATCGATGTATGTATATGTTTTAATAAGCTTTCTATCTCGCGTTGTACTTTATAATATCACAGATGTATGTATATGTTTTAATAAGCTTTCTATCTCGTGTTGTTATTTAGAATATCACAGATGTATGTATATGTTTTAATAAGCTGTCTATCTCGTGTTGGTTTTTTCGAGTTGCCATATTTCATTCGTTTATTCTATATTCTCTTTCCATCACTATCTTGGTATGAGTAATGTTTTTAATTGTTCTCGAACTAACTGTATTATGCTCGGTTCACTCTTAGAATAAAGTGGGTCAAAACAGACCCCCATATTACTCCGCGACAACAGGTGATTTTTAAATAGCTGATGAAATGTAAAAACAATATTATTTAAAAGATTTTAAAACAATTTTTTTAAATGTTTAAACATTTAAAAAAAATTAGATTTGAAATGTAAAAACAATGTCATTGGGCACTTTACAATCGATTAATGCGTTTTGCGTCCAACAACCAATCAGAAGCACTGACCAACTTAATTCTTAGAGTGAACAGAGTATAGCGGAACGTTGAATGTACGTTACTTGCATGCGTGCGGAAAAGTCAAAGATCTAACACATCAACTCGATAGATACAGTTGGGATGTCCTAGGCCAATTGAAATAAGATGGACGAGACTACAAAAGATGATGGGCATTAGGTTTGCTATAGCGGGGATGATAATATACATCAACATGACGTTTGCTTTATAATATTTAAGAGCACAGTGAACTCAGTCATTAGCTAAGTAGAAGGATTGTAACATTACGAATTGCTGCTTAAGCCAATAATATTTCTATCGTACAGATATATGACACTTCTACTGATTACGAGGAAAAAGCAATTGATAATTTTTACGCATAGATAGAGAACGCAATAAAGACAATAGCAAAAAAGGATGTTCTTATAGTACATGGTGATTGGAATGCTAAGATAGAGCCGGGCGCATATGAGCAATGCTGATACAGTGGGTAAATTCGGCACGGGAACAACAAATGATCGAGGTCTAAGATTGTTGGATTTACCACTAGATGGAAGCTAATCCTTACTAATACTTTGTTTCCTCATAAATAGTGCTACCTAGAAAACAGGTGATGAAGTTTTACTGCACAAAGACTAACACACTATCACTATCGGAAGCTCACGTGAAATAATACACACAACGGAAAAGAAGCTTAAATCATACAAATAACAATACACATGACAATATTGTTATTTGTAAGATTTTACCTAGTTTTCCGTTGTGTGTATTATTTCACGTGAGCTTCTGATAGTGATAGTGTGTTAGTCGTTGTGCAGTAAAACTTCATTACCTGTTTCCTACCTAAGTACTATTTTCATACAGTTTTACTAGCAGTATTACCTTTTATTGTTTCCTCATAAAGAAACCAGACGAACAACATATCATGCACAGGCAATAGATATACATAATCAAGTAGATTGTACACTTGTGACCGGAAGATTCAAATCTAGTATCAATCAGGCCAAGACCAGAAATTTCACTGAGGCTGATACTGGCAGTGACCATGACATGGTATAAATGACTCTTAAGATTAGACCCAAAAAGAATTACCATACCATCAAATGCTCTCGTTTGAGATTTAATTTAGAAAAGCTAAATAAAATAAGAAATTGCTGATATATTTAAGGAAACTGTGGGAGGATGTTTCACAACTCTCAATCTTCTTGAGGAGCATGTCAATATATTAACAGACAACATGAATAATGCAATTCTAGAAACAGCAACAACAATTCTTGGTGAAAAAAAAGATAACACGGAATTTCTGGGCATCCAACGAAATAATGAAGCTATGCAATACCAGGAGAGAACTCAAAAAGGTAAATAAACACAACACTGTCGCAGTGTGAAAGTATAGCAAATTAAATAAAGATACAGAAAGAAAATTAATCAAGCCAAAGAGAATTGGATTTTGAACAATTTAAATCCATCCAAAAGAATATGTGACACGGTAACAACAAAACAGCATTTGCCACTCTGAAAAGGTTAACACAACAACAGAACAACTATCATTGAAAATAACAATGGAGTGTTGCTCAATGGAATAACAAAAAAGGTCAAAAGACAGAAAATTGCAGATGTATATAAATGTGAAATCACTCCAGACTCTCAGGTATTCAAATGTATTTTGTTTAATAACAACATAGATTTGAGAAATACAGAAATATTGAGGGAAGAAGTGTCAATTTGCTTTTTAAGATCACTAGAAAAAAATAAATCACCATGGGTAGATAATATTCCATCGGAACTCCTAAAACATGCTGGAGAGGAGTTGATCTTTATCATGACAACCATCTGCCAGAACATATGGACTAGAAAAACATGACATAGAATATGGACTCAATTGTTATTGATACAAATTCCTAAGAAAGGCTGCAGTAATCTGTACAAGAATTACAAAACTATTATTCTAATTAGCTATTCTAACAAGGTGATGTTAAATATCATTCTTTAAACTAACTAATTCAGAGGAGTTGTTAGCAGAAGAACAGGCTGGTTTCCGTTAATATTAGAAGCTCCACAGAATTATAGTCTTAAAAAATTGACAGAAAAGCAATAGAACATCAACGTCCTCTGTATCATAATTTCATTGATTTCACAAAGGCATTTGATCGTGTGTGGCACTAAGTGTCTGTGGTAGATACTGAGACAATATAATAATTTCATTGATTTCACAAAGGCATTTGATCATGTGTGGCACTAAGTGTATGTGGTAGATACTGAGACAATATAACTTCGACACAAACCTCAAAAACGCTATTTAGTTGTTGTATGCGAGCAGTGCTGTTTTCATAAATAATGACATGTGAAGTTTTCAAGACAAATATAGGATTACGTTAGGGTTGCATACTTTATCCAGTACTTTTTAACATATATATTGAATATATAAAGTAGGAGATATTACAGGATCTCCAGACATAAATAGATATTGGTGGTACGCCACTTTGTAACTTGTGTTATGCCGACGATATCGATTGGCTGGCTCGGAATCTGAACTCCTGAAACTCACTTCACACTTGGAAGATGTTAGTCGGAAATATGACATGGAAATTAGCATTGATAAAAGCAAGATATTGGTAACTAGTGAAACCAAGCAAGATCTCACGAATATCCTGTTTAAAGGTCACAAACTTGGAGAAGTTAAAACCTTCAAATATCTCCGGTCCCAAATATGTGATTATGTCAGTTCCGGAAATGAGATTAAGCTATGACTTTAAATGGCAGTGGCTACCATGGCAAGGTTGAATGTGATTTGTAGAAATTAGACCAGTATCACAGTAAAGATAAATCTATTGAAGTTGTTAATGCTAAGTATATTTTATACGGGGATGAAAGTTGGACACGCAATGCAGACACATAAAAAAGAATTCAGGCTTTTGGAAACAAGTGCTGCGGGCGTTTGTTAAGAATTTGGTATATAGAACACAAGTCAAATATATTTGTCCAGCAGCAGATAAACACACTTTCAGGTTATTAAGAACCACTTTGTGGTGCAAAGGGTACCGCAATAATCTCGGCGGACCCACGGTTAACAGATAATCAATATCTCAAAAGTACCCCTCGTGATGTGCCCTGGAAACAGATATACAGCCGCTCGTGCTGATGCTGGCTAAAGCTTTTGGGGATTTGGAGGCAGCAGATTGAAAGAGAATTGACTGCAAAAGAGACAGTCAATATCTCGATTCCACTGCGCAATACACGCAGCGGCACAATCGACACACAGTGACGCTAGTCAGTCCGGTCCTAGCATTGGAGGGGCGGCCAATGAAAACGACACGAAAAGGTAGATACATGGCGACAGACGAAATGATATACTGATTACAATGAGAGGGAAGTACAGTGCCAGAGGGAAGAGCTAAGTGAAAATAGAAAGGGAAAACTATCCAAGGAAATCGGAACTACACGCTCTGTTAGTTCGAGACAAGCTTCTAGTTATCGGTGCTCCTTACGGGCAGGGACCCAATCGTGGGCGTCCGCACAGAAAGCAGCCCTGGCTCAACACTACTGTCGGACTTTCCTATACCGGAAACATGCTCGCGGAGGGAAAGTGTTCTGTACCTGATAGGCACAAACGGGACAAGGTCGTTCAGCTCGGGAACACGCTTTGCTCCCAAGGTGAGACTCAGACTTTGATTAGGGGTTTACAATGTCAGTGAACGACACCTTGGCTAAGAAGTCAAAAGAGCACGGATCCAACTCTTCTGTCGAGTTCTTCCATAACCGGAACCAGGCTCATGGATGAGAAAAGTTTAAGTACCAGATGGACACAGAACGTCTAATTAATTACACGAGGCAAGTTCACTGATGGTGAAACACCTCGTGCGAGATAGACGTGAACGACAATTGTCTCGACGAAGAGTCATTACACACCCGCGCCATGTCACACGATAGGGATGCCCACTATCCGAATTAAAGAAATGATGAAAACGGATGTACTGGACCTCAGATATCCGGGCCACAGAGTGAGCCAACTATTGTGAAAATAACATAGTTAAACTGTGGAACTATCAGTACAACGTACTTCACGTTCCTCAACGGAGATTGCATGATTTATTCGTTGTGATTATAGGAGTGAACGAGGAACAAGAAGAAGAAAAACCCCACTTTTGGCAGTGATGAAAAGGCGTAAAACTTGTTTAGTTTGAACATGTAACAAAATACAACTCTCTCACTCTCTCTCTCTAAAATTATTGTGTAAGAAACATTCGTTGGTGAAAGTAGAAGAGATAAGAGAAAATACTGGATTGATAACATCAAAGAATGACCAGGGCGTGTTGTTTTTTTCTACACTTCTCGAAATGACTGTGTACAGAGCTGTTTGGAGGGCATTTTGTGCTGATGTATCCAATGGGGCACCTCTACGACCTTAACGGGTTATTGCTCTTTTTATTATTTTTCTACGTGTATTTGTTTTATTTGACACTGAAACTATTCTTTATCTTCCCACTTCCCCTCTCGTATCATTGCTGCACTCATTTATCTCTCTCTCTATCTCGTTTTCCCTCGATCTCTTCCTATTTCTTTCTCTTTTTGTTGATCTTATCTGTGATTATGTCCATTTCCTGCTTTTCTTATATCACACACAACGCTCCATCTCTTTCTATATTAGGTGTTATTTTTATTATTTCCATGTGAGGTGTTCATTTTTTATTATTTTAATATGAGGTTTCATTTGTTATTTCCATTTGAAGTTTCCTTTCTTATTATTTCCATATCAAGTGCAATTTCTCTTTATTTCTGTTTACTCGCTTTTTATTCCATGTGATATCTCATTTATCTCTCTTTATATGTCTCTATCCGTCACTGTATCTCTATCTGTTTCTATCCATCTACTACCAATATGTGTATGTGTTTCTATATATCCATATGTACCTAGTATCTATTTATTTTTCGATATTTCTATATGTCTTTGTGTTTCATTCTATCTACCTATATGTATCTACTTATCTATCTATCTTTATATCTATCTAAATGTCTATCTAAATGTCTATCTATTTATCTATCTATATTTATATATATCTATATGGCACTGTGCTTATATCTATCTATCAATATGTATATATGTATATATATATATGTATATATATATATATGTGTGTGTGTGTGTGTATGTGTGCCATTATGTCGCTATCTATCTATTTATATATCTGGAAATCGATCAGTCAATCTATATTTATATTTATGTCTATATGTCTATCAAATTGTATATATATATATATATAATATATTTATATCTATATATTTGTCTTCCATTCTAACCATCATATTTATCTATACATTCATTGCAAAATAAAGATGAAGTTAAATAGGCTGAGAACGTATACATACAAAGAATGTCAGAAATGGGAGTATCTAGAGGTGAGGGAGGACAAGTTGTCTTTTTGGAAAGATCCCAAGATCGCGTAATCAACACCTGACTGGGATTCCATACACTGGAATGTGTGAGAGTGTGTGTGTCTTTCTTTACATCTGTATGTCTGTCTATCTATCAGTGTGTGTGTCTTTCTTTACATCTGTATGTCTGTCTATCTATCAGGCGTCTGTATATCTACTTTGCAATATCTCTGACTGCCTGTATGTATGTATGTTTTATATATATATAAGCCTTATTTTTAGTTATTGTCTTGAAAACAATCCCGTAGATAAGGGGGAGAGGGATTTAAATGCACCCTTAGGAAATCAAAAAGTCAATATATTACTTTTAGCACTAGAAATTGGCCAAACGGAAGGTAACCTTTAGACCTGTCCTCCCTCTCCGCACCCTCAAGACCAGTAGACCCCCCATCCCCCTCATCAATTATTTTCAGTAAAAATGTCATTTTTTAAAGAAAAATATGGAATTATATCTGAATATTACATATGAAAATTGGCGAATTATTTGATTTTTATTTTATTTTAAAAGTAAATCCCTTCCCCCCTCCTTATGGCAGACGTATATACGACCCTGCTTAAACATGTACTTTAACGTTGTCAGAAGTCAAACCGTATGGTCAAACGTCACAAATATATGACCAGAAGAGAAGTCACAAATATATGACCAGAAGTCCCAAATATATGGTCAGAAGTCACAAACATGTGGTCAGAAGTCACAAATATATGGCTAGAAGTCACAAATATATGACCAGAAGTCCCAATTATATGGTCAGAAGTCACAAACATATGGTCAGAAGTCACAAATATATGACCAGAAGTCACAAATATATGGCCATACGTCACAAATATATGGCCAGAAGTCACATATATATGTTCATTGTGAATATTTCTGTCGTCAGAGGTCACATATATTTTCATTCGTTGTTATTATTTCAGCAAGGATATATCACAATGAGAAAAGTTTAAGTACCAGATGGACACAGATGTGAGAACTTAAAAGTTGATCATCAATGCTTTCCTGTTACCGTCCACGCTGTAGATGTTTGCGATAGAATCATACTCTGTAGATGTTTACGTCTGTAGATGGTTACGTTATCTACATGTAGTTTGTTTACGTCTCTAAGATTAATCCTGTTATTTTTACATAAACTTATTTATTGCAGCAACATTTTTGCACATGAAATTACTTGTCACTTTTTGTAAATAAATTATTTCTAATGATGATCAGGGAAAAACTCAATCTTATTGATTTCAAAGATAGAGAGAAATGGAGGGTCCCTTTGTCTGTGTTTTCAAATGAATAGTAAAAATTACAATCCGGTTTCATGTTGTACCGGTATTTAATGTTTTACGACTTAACAACGACTAGAGAATTGAGAACTTCTGTTTATTTATTTCTTCAATCGAGTAATCAATCAAGTAATCACTCAACTAATCAATCAATCTCTCGTGTTTGCACAGCTTTAGGTGAGTAGTGCACGGACAAGGAGCTTTTATCTCTATCCTTGGGCATATTCTCATGCTATGTGATTCCCAGATCTGTCTATTCCTTCATGGTTTCTCTTCTTCGTGTCTTGTTTCTTTGTTTCTTCTTCTTCTTCTTCTGGGTTCGTTCTCAAACTCCTGCAGATTAGTAGGATGTAGTTCGGAGAACATAATGCGTTGTGTCATGGTTTACAGCATTGCTGTGATATCTGCGCCTTTCGGCCTGACACATCCAACTTCAGCATGGCTTTGGGTCACTGACCCTATATGGGATGGGACAGCCAACTCCATCCCACAACCTCCGTAGTCGCCTTTTACGACATGCGTGGAAAGTAAACAGTGTTGCTATTCTTTGCTCCCCTTTCGGGCCTCGGAAACACACGGGCGGTTTCTTTGTTTATTGGTATTTCTTTTTACATTGGTTTTACTTTATGATAGTTAGATTATCTAGTAACAATATCACATTAATATATTATTTATCGATTATAGTTGCAATGCTGCGACACTCTCCACCTTGTCCGATGCCGTCAGACAGTTTGGTTATTTATACTCTTCTCCGTGTCTATAAACCCCTTCGTTCCGTTCTCCTTGCAGTGGCCACATCATTGATCTAACTATATATACTGTTTAAAAAAGAAAAGAAAAGAAACGCAACATTATTTCAAACATGTACCAAAATTTTATTTTTGCGAAAATAATGTTTTGGCATTGAGAAACTTTCAGACTTAAACTAAACCAAACCAGTCTCCACTCATTCTCAACGGTCCACTGACAAGGCTGATTCGCCCACTGCAGTCGGTTCTGGCGTAGTCGGTCCGTAAGAACAGGACCACTATAGAGTCTTCTAGCTCAAAGACCAGCATCGTGCAACCGGTTCCTGACCGTTTGATCTGAAATTTGACGAACTGCTGGCATTGACTGGACTGTGGAGGACGCAGATGCAAATCCAATCCTGATTCTACGCAGCCGCATGAAGCGGTCTTCGGCAGGATGTGTAACTCTGGGTCTTCCACTGCGCGACCGGAATGTTACTGAGCCAATTTGATGAAATCACATCCAAAACACTAGCTGTGTTTCTAACCACATTGAATT
The DNA here is from genome assembly GCA_034231615.1 of Meghimatium bilineatum. Taxonomy (NCBI): domain Eukaryota; kingdom Metazoa; phylum Mollusca; class Gastropoda; order Stylommatophora; family Philomycidae; genus Meghimatium; species Meghimatium bilineatum. Next base: position 32,395,106 of record CM067320.1, read on the forward strand.
GTCTGGCCACTACACATAGCGATTGTCTAGTATGTAAGCGTCCAATGATGTGTATCATTGTTGTGTAGTGAGATGAACTATACTTGCGCATTGAATTTTCAACTGAATTTATTCGAGGACCGTCAATATTCAATAGGCAATCAATATTAAGGTCAGAGAGTTTTGTGTTCAGTAAGTTTCACCGGATTCGCACGAACCTGTCATGAGTTATTACCAAAAATGTTGTTTTGACCTCGCCCTCTTTCATGACCTCACGAATCAAGAGGTGAGTACAATTCAGGTAACCACTAAAAGTTAATTGGGAGGTAGACACAGTCGATAAGTTGAATGATGTCCAATCAGCGAATATCTTTCATAAAAGTAACTCCACAAAATGTTGAGTTTTTTTAACAGTATATTTACTGAAATTCTGAGCATGTGTCCAATCTGCTAATCTGCAGCAGTTAGAAAACTAAATACAATGAATGAAAGAAAATAATGAGAAGGTTCCATGAAAAATTCATTCTCTGAAATTTTAGTTCATTCCAAGAGAAGAGATCTCTGTTCATGGCATTGACAAGATTTATGTATCGAACATTTTAAAACCCGGAGTTAAATTTAAGTGGTTTACGAACACGCTTCTATCGATCCGATGGTATCAAAATTTAGCTGTTCACTTGTGAAATACGTATACAATTTATGTGCATGAAAAGATAATGTACTCTTTCTTTCTGAATTTAATCGATATTCTCCGAGTTCCTGTCAAACTCAGTTTATATTCAACTTGGCATGGTTATAGTGCATGACAATGCTGGCATTAAACAAATATTCACTTCTCAAACTACTTGTTGGAAACTGAATTGATTATTCTCTTCGTCTGATTATTTTCAAATGCACTTCTTGTCAAATAGAAACACATTCTGTAAACGCGGGCATTGCTGCAGAGTTTCAAGAGCAGAGGTGGGTGTGCAAACATTTTTTGGACGGGCGGGCTTAATTTAGCACTTTACGTGTAGTAGTGGGGACAAACAAGCGGGTACTCCCTTGGTTCTATCATCATCGTCACCATCATCAGCACCATCATCATCATCTCCATTATCATCACCATCATAATTACATAATCATCATCATCATCACCATCATTATCACCATCACTATCATCATCATCGTTACCATCATCAGCATCATCATCATTACTATCATCATCAATACCATCATCATTGTCATCATCATCATCATTTCCATCCTTATCATCATCATCATTACCATCATCATCACTACCATCATCACCATCATCATCATCATCATTACCATCATCATCACTGGCATCATCATCATCATTATCACCATCATTACCATCTTCAAAACCATCATCATCATCATTATCATCACCATTGTCATTACCATCATCATCATCATCACCATGATTACCATCATCATCATCAATATCATTATTTAACTATTTTTCTCCTCCCACCCTGTACAATAAAACTAGTGGATAAACTGGTTTTCACAAAAAGGGCAACCCCCACCTTCAAACAAATTGAAAATCTTGTATATATTTTTACGAAAACATTGTCTCCTTCCTGTAGCATAAATATCTACGACCCTATATTCACAAAGTAATCTGATTTCACTTTATTATTTGGGATTATTTTATCATTTGAGTATTATTTTATTATTTACTCTTATTTTATCACTTAATTATTACTGTAGTAGTTAATTCGCTGTTGTATAGTCGATGGTTGGTTTTCTCATTTAGATTTTACTGTTTAAACTATGTTCACTTGATATCATGCTAGGGTCGTAGATACGATCTACTTAAGGGGGGGGGTTACGAAAAAGGTGAAAGGACATTTTCTCTGGTAACGTTTTAGAAAATACAGGTGAAGGCTGTCCGTTATATTGAGGACACGTTTTTCCTATTTGGTGTCCTGGTGCATCTTGTGTAGATCTTATACGTAAAATGATAATTTTACTATTAAAGTGGTTCAATTATATTTCCTGTGATCAAGAATGCGATGTCCTGGTCGTGATTTTTTTTCCAAGTGCATGTTTTATCAAATCTCTGACAAGTGTCACTTGAAGCTGCGAAATTACTTGCAATGAGTTGTACTCTTGACATGCGTCCTGCCATAAATAAATGTATATCACATTTAATTGTATAATTCTGAAATATGGTTCGGCTAACTCAGATGTCAAATATTTGTCTAGCGTTCATTCATTATTTTCAGAGGTAACAATGTCGTGGGGGAAGATATTAGCAAAATAAGTGTTGTTGAATCATGGCGATAGCTCGTGTAGTTTTGTTGTTGTTGAATCAAGGCGATAGCTCGGGTAGATTTGCTGTTGAATCATGGCCATAGCTCGTGTAGTTTTGTTGTTGTTGAATCATGGCGCTAGCTTGGGTAGTTTTGTATTTGAATCATGGCGCTAGCTCGTGCAGTTTTGTTATTGAATCATGGCGATAGTTGTATTAGTTTTTAGAAACACTGATTTATGCGAATACATTAATATTACTATTTGTTAATTAATCAAATAATGTATTCCCTCCCTCCCCCTTTTCCTGTTTTTACCAGTAAGAGGTTATGTAAAACGAGACACTATAAGATATGTGGTAATTTGTGACAAAGAAATTGAAAATCATCCTTGTAACGTGAAGCAATTGACTTTTTCTCGTGGTTTTCATTAGTTATCGGCACAAAGCATATACAGCGACCAATGAAGCAGTTTCCGATGCTTTAACACGACTGTATAATTGCCAAAAGACACGTGAAATCGTTACCAATGGTCATTAAAAGACCTGATCTCTCATTAGAATTCAGCCTCTGAAGTGAATCATTTCATTTTCCTCATGGTTTTCATTGGTCACCTTTTATATACTTTATGGCAACAGCCAATTAAAATCACGGGCACAGGCACATGTGTGTCGTCTATAAGATCACAGGTCACATATAGTAATTTGGTCACGGCGTAACTTCAGTAAGTGGTATTCAATACTGTTTGGGGGTGCACCAGGAGGAGAAATGCTGGTAATAGTACTTTCGGTTTAACACCGAACCCACTCGTCTAAAATATTGCATGTTCAGTTATTGTTATTGTGGGTAATAACCGGGTCAGGTCAGTGTTTGCACCAGCTGGTAGATTTTCCTTATGACGTCACGGAACCGTACTTGTTCCAATAACTATAGTAAAACTATTACGTATTAAGGAACTTAGCGAGGCGCAGAAGAGTGACATCAATGTACTTAATGATACCACATACACTTATCCCCTTTCAACGAAGCAGCATGCTGTCTACATAGAGTAATATTCATAGCAAGTAGCTTCGTAACTAAATAAATCTGCGACAAATACACTGAATCTAAAATCTACAATCTAAATATGAATCTGCGACAAATACACTTGTAAACAAGATGGCATGACCTGGGATTGAACCAACGTCCTTTTAACACGAGTCTAGTGACTTAAACACAATGCGGTGATCCCCCTGATTATTATGTATATAATTATATATACAATATGTGCTTCATAGATGCTACAAAAATGCCTTTAAAAAAATGTATTGAATATCTTCAAGAAATACAGATGAAAAAGGCGACAAACTTATTCGAAATATAGGTTCTCGTTTGGAATATGTGTCCTCCAATGTAATTATTTCCCCTGCGATGTTTGTCAGTTTATGTTTATCCTTTATTAATTTTATTATAAATTGATTTAGGGTTAAGGTTATAATTAGTTGTGTAAAACAAAACCTCTCCTAACCCAAACCTAAGCCTAACAGTAAATAAGTAATAGTTAAATTAATAATTGATAAATACCAATTGGCAAACATTGAAAAGTGCAATAATCAAATTAATAATCACATCGGGGACACTGATTTCAAACAAGAACCAAAAAATATATATATTCTGGGGGGGGGGGGGGTGGAATCGCATCAATAGGATGTGTGTGTATAAATATATATACATATATATATATATACTGACCATGTATAGAAATAACAAGATTGATAAGACACGGATGTATTTTGTCACCCAGTCTATTTAGTATATAAACAGATATAATTTTTTTTTAAAGATATAGATGGAATGCCAAAACTCAAGATCAGTAGCCTGTAGGAAAATAATAAACACAATGCTATATGCGGACGATATACTACAATAAGTAGATAATTATCAATATCTCGGACACATATCACGAATTATGACAGATGTGAGACAGAAGTTAGAAGAATGGAATGGGGATAAACGTACTTTTAACGACATGATAAAAATATTAACATATAAACAAGTTATAAACAAGCTACACGTAAGAATTATAAAATGCTATGTTCTACCTATATGTAAGGCACAGAAACGTGAATAATGAACAAACAACTAGAAGATAGAATGAGATGCCTTGGGTGTGTGTGTGTGTATGTATAATAATAGGAAGAAGAAAGAAAACTAAGTGGTTGTGACAGCAGTATATGGAAAAAAACGTGTGCCTATTTTTTTTATAGAAAATAGCGTTACGGTCTTGTCTCGAGACAAGTACCCACAGTAAATACCATTGATGAAATCCATAGAATTATCGGACTTTGACTGGAGACAACGAAGAAGAAGAATAAGAAGTTTGCAAGAAAATTTCAATAAACCAAGATCACGATTATGTAAATAACTATCAATCAATAAATAAACCCGTAACCCTTCAGGGTCGTAGGGGTACCATATTGGATGCCTCAGCAGTAGATAACTATAACTGAACGGTCAGGCGAGAACATTTCAATAGACCAAGATCACGAATTATGTAGCCCACTATAACTGAGGACATGACAGAAAATTGCAATAGATGAAGATTACACATTTTGTATCCAGCTACAGTTGTCAATGGACATAAATTAAGGTTTCTTCTTCTTAGTCGATTTTAAGAATAGAGGTTTCTTCTTCTTGGTCGATTATAAGAATAGAAGTTTCTTAATCTTTGTCGATTGTACCAATAGAGGTTTCTTCTTCTTGGTCGATTATAAGAATAGAGGTTTCTTCTTCTTGGTCGATTGTAAGAATAGAGGTTTCTTCTTCTTGGTCGATTATAAGAATAGAGGTTTGTTGATGAAAATGAAATAGGAAAGTGACACTGGAAGAATATATATGTAAGATACATGTATGTGCGTGCGGGTGTGTGTGTGTTTGCGTGTGTGTTCGTGCGTGCGTGAGTGTGTGTGATATCTTATTCGTGAATTTGTTTAAATACACACACACACACACACATGTACAAGACAACTAAAGTGCAGTGATAAGATAGCTTAAAGATATATGCAACTTTTTTCGGATCTCTGGCATGGGGGTTAAGCCTTTAACTTTGTGCTCAAGTTATCATGGGTTCAAATCCCGTTATAAATTTCTTGTATACAAAGTTGATTTACTCAGAGATCCCTATGAGTTATCGATTGAAGCTACGGAGTAACGTATTGTGAATGGTACTCTCGACAGAGAGCGTGTCATTGCGTTGAGAGGGTATGATAACATATGGGTAAGCTGAGTGCATCGAAAACAATCCTCCAGATTTCTTCAAACACTTTAATCTTTCATTTTTATTTTGTATAAGTAGTTCTTACATGTATCTGCATTTTTATTCTTCTCTTCTTCTTCTTCTTCTTCTGTGTTCGCCCCCACACTCGTGCAGATTATCAGAATGGAGTCCAGATAACTGAATGCATTGTGGCCTTGTTTATAGCTTAACTGCGGTATCAGCGCCTTGCGTTCAGACACATCGTACTTCAGCATGATTTCTGGGTCACTTTGACCCTGCATGCGATTGAACACTGAACTCCACCCCATAACCTCATTAGTCGCCTCTAAAGACATGCATGGAAGGTAAAAATGTTGCAATTCTTTACTCCTAGTTTGGGCTCCGACAACACAGGTACGGTTTACCTTTTTATTCTTTGCATATTCGTGTGTTTTTCCTTAGCAACCACACAAGATTTATGTGGTTAAGATCGGTATTATTATTATCTAAAGCCATGCTGACATACACAGAACATAAATACAAAGCTTAAGCTGTGATATGAGACTTCTAATTAATAACCATTCATCCGTCTGCAGCCCAATAAAGTATATATATATATATATATATATATATATATATATATGCATAAACAAGTTACAATCAGATATTTTTCTATTTTAGATGTTTGCACACACCGTGTTTTCTGACCCTGCTCGTGTTCGATGTCAAAAATATTATACCTCGTTTTTATTTTAACACGGCGGAGGTTTGTGAATATCATTCTGCACTGTTGCTGGGATGTAGTGAACATGGTTTACACTGCCAATGTACCTGGTTCAATTTCAGTTGCAGGCATTTGAACACTGCGATAGTTCAGAAACAAATGGCAATTACTAAAGGTAAATATGGTGTATAAAACTTTTACAGACACAATATTGTGGGTTGAGTACTACAACCTGAATACGATGCGATGACAATGGGTCAATTCTCAATAAGCTGTGAATGTTGGATAGGATATGTTTGTATGTGTGTGAGTGTTGGTTGGTATATGTACTGGACCACTTCAAACATATCGTTTATATGTATTAACATTTTGTGCTGAGACACGACCATATTTCATTTTTCGTGACATCTCTACTCTTCTTCTGGTGAGTACAATCTAATTATTATTTTTTTAGTATGTCTAGAACTACTGTCATCATATCACCCCCTAGTTCGCTTTTTGCAAGAAAACATCAGGTTAACCATCGTATTACCTTCCATTCGTGTCCATGATGTGAGAACTGACTTGACCTACTTACTGGCTAAATACGTCATTGAGATACTCGATCAAATAAACAGATTGGATTTTGGTAGAAGAGTTGAATTTCTGTTTATTGCAGTGATTTGTAGAAATATTACAGTGTTATCATTTAGCCCTATCACTGATTTAATTAGTTTTATTGAAGTTCTATGTATTAGTAATTTACTTAGAATGCTCTATTCGTTTTAATTTGTAATTATCAGATTTGCTGCAGTGATTCTCAAAGTAGATCTTACCGGGGGCAACCACGTGTTTGTGAAGGAAAGATAAGACAAAATGATATGGGATGTATGAGTGACTTTATATGGCCATAATGGCACCATGCACCACGATGGACCACTGAAATAAAAGATGCGACAAATTCCACAATATACTCAGCACACAAGGGGGCCGTCTCCAGAAAAACTCTTCTACCCCTGACGCCGAAAGGGGTCCTATATAGCTTCCTATATATCAGATATATATATATATATATATATATATATATATATATATATATATATATATATATATATATATATATATATCTTCTCTTTGGCCTCGCTCTCATATATATGTATATTCTCTTTGTCCTCTCTCTCTCTCCTTGTTCGCTCTTCTCACTCCTCTCACTCTTCACTCTCTCTTTACAAGTCTACGGAGTGGTGTGTGCCCTATACATCAACTTATCTACAACAAGATTACCTCATACAGTCAACTTCCTTATATCCGGTACTCAAATTACCGAAACTCTCAAGCAATCGATACCCAGGGAAAAAAATACCTCTATAATATTATGATTTGTTGTTTGTCAATGCATATTTGATTCGAAATAATATGTGTTGTTAATTCGAGTCAAGATATTTTGTGTAAATTAATTATCAGTAAAAGAAATCAAGTTTCTACTGTATTTACAATTGTTATTCTACTAAACATATATTTCTCATGCTCATGATAATACATATACTCATGTATACACTACCGAGTTTTAAATTGTGGACAAGTCAACCAGACTTCAGAACATATCCTTCAAGAATGTGCAAACTATGACACATTAAGATGCACATACTGGCCTTCTGATACACCAATGAATGTTAAACTTTATGGTACAAAACAAGAAATGGAAAACACTGTCCAATTTATACAAGAAACAACACTGCAGATATAGACATTATTAGCGAACGAAAGATGAAGAAGAAGAAGAAATGAGTTGTAATAGAATCAAGAATCAAACTAGAAAATGTCAACAATGTTCATTATCTCGGTCAAGAGTTAATATCACTTTAAATTATTCAGCAGAAAATGAAACAAGAGATAGCCTTACAAAACCCATCACAGATGAGAAAGCTATGGCAGGTTTAAGCAGAAAAACTAA